>JAWZYV010012639.1:0-502537 GCA_038373885.1 Cheiracanthium punctorium | reverse complement strand
TTTTGCGGGTGCACGTAGTTTGACGAGATTCTCTTGGAATCTTTTGCTGCCGAGAATTGCCCGTAATCTAACAGTATTTTTTTTCACAGTGTTGCATTATTAAATTTATTTTACTAGGAAGAGAAACGGGCTGTTGAGGGAGAGGAGAGACCCCCTTCGGTCGCAAAGCGGCCCGTGTGCCGTATGTTACTCATTTTGGTCGCGAAGCGGCTGTCGGCGGACCAGATAGTTACCGAAGACGGCCGCTCACCGTAGAGTGTAAAAACGATCCATAGGTCGCACAGACCGGTCTCAAAACGGCCCGGGAGCCATAGGTTGCACATTTCGGTCTCGAAGCAGCCCGTTGGCAGGCCGGATAGTCACTGAAGGCGGCTGCTAACTGTAATTTCGAATTTAGCCTCGAAGCGGCTGTAAATTCGAATTTGGCCTCGACGGCCAAAACTGATCGCCGAAGGCGGCTAGTAAGTAATATAATTGAAAGGTTTGCTAGTACAAAAGCTAGAAAAGAGAGAGAGAGTTTCACTATAAATAATACTAGTGGTTCCTCTAAAAAAAAATCTCTAACGAAACCAGCTTATTCCAAGCAATACCAGCCATAATTATCAAATAATTAAATTTGTTGCTGTAACTTTAAGTTTTTTACTCTTACGAAGAAATATTTTTACTGTGAATATATTTTTCTGACATATTAACAAATTTTAGATATGCAGGCAAAATTTTAGTATTCTTTTAAGGTTATTGATCTTTTAAAAGAATTTTAGCCATTATGATGTGACTTTCGTGGTTTTCTTTGTGAAAATTCTTTTATAATTTTAGAAAGATCTAATTCAACAATTGACCAATAAAGTTTTTGCCTCAACATTAAACGAATTTTATTTTGTTTTTATTCATAGTGCCATAATTTTTAATCATACGTATTTTTATTTTGTGCCATGCTTTTAAACATTTTAATAATGCATTGTCATGCTTTTGAAAACATTTTGAAGAGTGTGCAATTTTTTAAAATAGTAGAAAAGTGTTTTTTTCCCTTTTCCAAATATTTTACATTCAAAACAAAACACAGAATTTAATTTAATAAAATACATAAGCCATATTCTTTTTAATTTTTTGGTAAATTGTCCCATATTGCAGCAATAAGAGATACTGCACTTTCCATTGGAGTTGTCATGAAAGTTAAATAATGAACTCATTGAAATAATTTTATTAAAACATCTGTTCTTGAAATTAAATTATAATAACCAACTGCCATTATCTTCTACGCTGAAATCGGTCACTTGAATTTCAAACCTATCTTATATAAATCTGGATAAACAAAAGAAGCTTTAATAATCTATGCTTCCAAATAATATGGATAATTTTTGAAATTAACTATGTTAAAATTTGTCGTTTGTAGTTTTCCTTGTATTATATTGCTTTATTTATAAACAAACAGTGCACATATAAAATTAAAATATTTTCATGCTTTTTATTTAAATTTAAGGATTTCTCATTACTTTAGAATCAACGTCCTGGTGTCTATGTGTAAATCGGAAACATTATACCAAAGTGAGCTTTCTACTAGGCAAAATTGGAGGCAAATCTGTTCTCTGCAGCCATGGTAACTGTTAGCTACCTACCACAGTATTTTTGGTTCCACTGACTTTGCGAGCATGTATACCGCATGTACTGGTTGAGTTTGCGACAGTACCGGGTATCCATCGGTCAACCCTACAGTCCAGAGCAATGCCGTGTATTCTCTGCTGAAAACTAATATGGTATTGTAAAATCAGAATTTTGTCTCAAAAACTAAATATTTATAGGGGGCCACCTCCCAAGATTCGATTTAATTATGATATATTCCAACTGAATAAGTACATGGAATAGTAACATGATACTTTTGTTTCGAAGACTGATTTTTTTATGTAGGGACGCTAAATCGGTGTTTGCACAAAGGCGCTTGACACATCCGCGACGGCCCTTGATCACTTTCGGATGAATCTATATATTTTTTTAACTCTTCCTCTTGACCTAGAGCAATTCCTTCTAGAAACTTCCTCTTGAAAGCTTGCTTTGCTTGTTTAAATTTCCTTGCTGTTTTGCAAATAGTACTTTTACTATACGTATATTACGTATCAATAGGACTATTTAATAGATGTTTTGCTGGGGATTTTGCAGGAACAAATATATTGATCACAGAATTTAAATCGGAAAGGGACGTGTCGTTAGCAGGCATGAACTAATCATCAGTTTCTCCAACTCCATTACTGTTCCCAGTTTCTTGTTCATCTGCAAAGAACTTTATGTATTCAGCTGATTCTTCAACTTTTCTGTCCCGAAGAAGTTTTAAGAATTCTTTACCATCTTGCTCTTCAGTAATTCTATTTTTGGCTCGTATACCAAATCCAATTGCAAAATTTCCATGATATTTTGCAGTCATCCACTGGCATAAATGCAATGAAGCACATGTCACGGATGTTTTCTGCTTAGGAACAATACCAAGACGACTGGGATGGTAACATTTGCTGCCAGGGCCCGGATTTCCCATAAAGCCAACCTAGGCCATGGCCTAGGGCGCAGCGGTCTAAAGGGCGCAGAACAAAGAACTCCCCTGCAGAACAATCACGGAAGAGGAAAAGGACTGGAAAGAAGAAACAGAAACGACTTACTTTAAGTGATTATAGCCCAAGAAAAACACGTTTATGGCTTCCGAAAAATTCCTTTTTCCCTAGTACAATTTCTTTTCTATAGAAAACCCATGTGTGGAGATCCATTAACCCCGCCCCTCCCTCGCAGACACAGAATTGCTCGCAGAGCACCCCAGCACAGACATGTGCAAGTCGACGACGAGTGTCGCAGAACTAAGACATCCGGTGCAGAACAATCACATTGAGGAAAAGAGAGGTACCAGAGAGAACAATTATTCAAAGCCAGTTATCATAGAAAAGGCGTCGGACCGTCTGTGCTCTTCCGATATCCCAACGTTCCCGAATAAAGAACCACACCATAAACACGCATAGAACGGTAAATATGTCTGCTCGAGAAAAAGTCTGTTGCTTTCAGTGTAATCCATCTATAATTTTCAAAAATTTGAAAACGCATTATCAACGCTTTTATCGGTGAAACATCGCGCAATTAATGAAATGAGCATTTCTGGTTTCTTAGTTCCATCTAAAAGATCGCCAGAAAAAGTGCATTCTGATTCTGATGTGTTATCTATAAAAATGCCGAGAACAGAAACTGATACCGAAGTTTTGCAGAAAGTTGCATTGGGTAAAGATTTGACAAAGTCAGAAGAATGTTTACCCAATGTGGACGTTGCTAATGAAGGTGAGCGGAAAAGACGCCCCTTTTAATAGTACTCTGCTTTTAATAGTTTTATGATGTAACATAGTCGTTGTATGTTAGTCGATGAGGCAAGGAGCGTTGCCTGAAATTTTTTTCGGGGGGGGGGGGTTGTATGAGATATAATTTTGTATTGATAAACTTAATTTCTTATTGACGACAAAAATCTGAAAGCTCTTAATAACTAATTTGAATGTTTCGCAAGAGGATATATCCCAATATCCCACTCCCCGGTTACGCTCCTGCAGTGACGTTAGAAATAAGAAGGGAAGTATTTATTATTGTGTGTATTATTTCTATGGTAGGAAAGGGGGGGTGGTTGGGGCTCGAGCCCACTCATACCTTCGGAGGATGATGGAAAATAACCATATATCGGTGTCTTTTTCAGTGTCACGAATCCATGAAAACATACTGAGCCTCCCACTCCCCCCCCTCAAACCTACCGAATTGCTACGCTACTGCGCCCCTGTCGGATTGAGGGGAGAACTACCGCTGAGCTATTACTTATTATTACTAAATTTCTTTTTATAAGTGCAAGAGTTTATTCTGATTTATGGTAATTTATCTAGTGAGCTCTTTGTTTATAAATAATAAATTTTAGAATAAGGAAGATTTATAAGTACATATATTTATATAAATATTTTTATGTTTGAAAATATTCAATTTAAACATTGGTACTCTTACTTTAAAGATGCCTTTTTAAAAATTAAATTACGGTATTACTAAGTCAAAAACAATTTTTTAAAAATCTTCTTTAAATGTTAGTGTAATTGTAATGTTTTTAAACAAATTTTTAAATGCTGAAAAATAACAGTAACACTTTTTAAAGGAACTTGTTTAAAATGTAAAAAAATAACTTGTTAAAACTCATTTCTTAAAATGTAAAATATTGGCTATATATAACTGTGATTAAAATTAATAGTCAATTAATTTTGTTAGAATAGTTTTAATAATTATGTTTACTATTTTTGATATTGAAAAGCTTGTTGCCCCTCACAGACTTTGATTAAATATCTGTAGCCTTCTTATGAGAAAGCTTAAACTTTCTACATCACCTCATTAATGCAAGGGTGTATATTTTACTTATTGGGAATTTCTGTAAGAGGGCTGTATAAAAAGTAAAACTTTGTAATTATTTACATTTAATTTCCTAAAAATTTTATTCGACACCACAAAGCAACTTTGTAATTAATTATATATGTCTAAGATCAATATTTAAAGAAGAAAACCCAAGAAAATAAGTGCTATTACAGTATTCACTTTATGTGGAAACAATCATCTGATCACTGACATTAACGATAACACTTTGTGATTTAAACGAAGCCATTTTCTGGTTTTATTTGATCCAGTCTTCGAATTTCTGAACCAACTTCGAATGTTGTGGTAGGAATAATGACGAACTTCTAACGTGTCCAAAAATCGCACGAAGTTTACAATGCAATCCTCTGTTTTGCGATGACTTTTCATAAATGTAATAATATTAGAATTAACTGCGATACTAACTGTACCTAAGATTAACTGTAACCCACCGTTTAACTGTACAAGTAGAACAACACAAATATCTGTTTGTTTACTCTCGTATGTGTTGCTTATTGTGTATTGCTAGCTTAACAACATTATAATTAATGTTACATGGTGCCGAAACTATTTTATACCGAAACTTAACGTTAAGTATTAAAAGAAATTGCCAGCAGACGACGAGCAAATAGTACCGCGATAAAAGCAAGAGCACCGAATCCGCTAAGCCTAAACGGCGGTAGCGAACCATCCAAAGCATGGAAGGATTGGTACCAACAATTTCTTTGGTACGCCACTGTCATCGACTTGGAAAACAAAGATGAAAAAGTGAAGATTGCTGCCTTTATGTCCTCTTTGGGTTCCGATGCAATCAGTATGTACATCACGCTCGGTGAAGAAAAGAAAACTACGTTGAAGCTCCTGACAGAGACATTCGAAAATTACTTTACTCCGAAAGTTAACGTAACGTACGAGAGATTCGTTTTTAACAAGGTGGTGCAAGGTGAACATGTTAAATTCGACGATTTTTTACGGAACTACTAAATAAAAGTAAGTCATGTGACTTTCGAACTCTACGCGATAGTTTAGTGACTGATCGAATAGTTATCGGCGTTCATAACAATATGGCTCACGAAAAGCTTCTGGCGGAAGATGACTTAAACCTGGATAAAGCCGTAAAAATCTGCAGGGCTGGTGAATTAGCAAGATCACAGATGACTGTCATCAAAGAACAACCGCTGAAAATCGAAACTGTTAAGAAGACGCCAAATCGAAACGCGAACCCAAACTATCGAAAGGGTAAACAAGAAGTAAACAACGGAAAATCGTGTACAAGGTGTGGAACGGTGCGCAAGAAAGCAGTGTTTGGCATACAACAAAGAGTGCCACAAATGTCATTTAAAAGGTCATTTTGCTAAATTCTGTAAATCCAAGCGTGTGGTAGCTACAGTTACTAATCAAGATGAATCAAGTGGAAACCAAAACACTTTCGTAATCAGCAGCATTACAAGCGAACCTAGTATACTGACTGATTGGTTCGAAAGTGTTGAATTCCAGAACAAGTTTAAAGGTACATTTAAATTAGATACAGGTGCCCAGTGCAATGTACTTTCCTTAACCATTGCTAAAAAAGCAAATTTAAGAATAATTAACTCATCAAGTTTAAATGCATGGATCTATCAAGTTTAAATAAGAATATTAAGAGAAGACAGTATCCATTAAACAATTTAGAAGAAATTGCTTCAAGACTCAACAATTCAAAGTGGTTCACTGTATTGGACTGTAATAAAGGGTTTTGGCAGGCAAAGGTAACTGAGCGTACCAGTAAATATCTCACAATGGCAACTCCTTGCGGAAGATTCTCATATCTCAGAATGCCCATGGGAATATCTTCTGCCCCTGAGGTGTTTCAACAAATAATGGAACATTTACTTGAGAATATAGAAGGAGTAGAATGTGCCGTGGATGACGTATTAATTTATGCTGAAACAGTGCAAAAATTAAAAGCTCTGACATCAAAAGTAACAAAAATCCTTGATGATGCACATCTAACACTCAATACAAGCAAGTGTGTGTACACACAACAAACTGTGAAGTTTTTAGGTCACATTGTCACAGCTGATGGACTGAAAGCCGATCCAGAAAAAGTAGAAGCAATCAATTCTTGAAAATACCTGATAGTGTGACAAGCTTACAACGGTTCCTCGGCATGGTTACGTATTTGGCTAAGTTTGTGCCAAATCTATCAGAAATTACTAGACCACTCAGAGAGCTGTGTAAGAAAGACGTAGAATGGCTGTGGACACCTGAACAAGCGGCTTTTAAAAAGCTACAAGACACACTGAAAGATCTTCCAACGCTGAAATATTTCAATGTGAACTCTCCAATTGTCTTATCAGTGGATTCCAGCAAGCATTCAGTAGGAGCAGTAATTATGCAAGAAGGCAGACCCGTAGCTTATGCAACAAAGGCACTTGATCAGACGCAACAAAATTATTCACAGATTGAGAAGGAGGTCTTTGCAATCAAGTTTGGTTGTCTACGTTTTCATCAGTATATCTGGGGTTGTCGGAAGCTAGTCATTGAAACTGACCACAAGCCACTTGTGTCAATTGCTGAGAAGCCTCTTCACTCCGCCCTACCTCGTTTACAGCGTATAATGTTTGACCTAATTCCATACCGTCCAGAAATTGTGTATAAGAAAGGGACTGAGACTTTCATTGCTGATACCCTGAGCAGAGACTGTACACCATCTATAGACAAGGACACTCTTGAACTACAAATGGAAATCCATATAGCAGTTCCTATGACAGAAGCAAGGACAAGCGAGTTACTTGAAGCTCTTCAGGTGGATCCTGAACTGTCCATTTTAATGAATGCAGTTCTTGAAGGTTGGCCAGAAGATGTGAAAAATGTCCCAGAATGCATAAAAAAGTACTGTACATTTCGAGATGAGTTTGCCGTACATGAAGGCATTCTCTGCAAAAGTGATAGGATAGTGATACCTGACAAATTGAAGGAACCAACGCTGAAAACAATTCATCTTGGACATCTAGGAATCCAACGTTCGCTGAATAGAGCAAGAGAAAATGTCTATTGGTACGGGATGAACAATGATGTGACCACTTACGTCAAGAAGTGCAAGATATGTCAACAGCGTCAAAGGGCCTGGAGAGCCCTTGATGCTAAACCCAATACCTGAAAGGCCATGGCAAATTTATGCGATCGATATCTTTCATTTTGATAGAAAAAAATTGTTTAGTGATAGCAGATATTTATTCTGGCTATTTTGATTTCAGAGCATCCTACGAGATTTATCTTCAACCACTGTGATCAAGGCCTTGAAAAATTGGTTTGCCACACACGGAGTTCCAGAGACTCTATGCTGTGACGCAGGAACTCAACTGATCTCGAGAGAATTATACACGTTTGCCGAAAACTACAACTTCAGCATACAAGTTTCAAGCCCTGAACACAAACGCTCGAATGGTCTGGCTGAACGCTATGTTCAAGAATCAAAATCCCTAATATCAAAATGTGTTGCAGATGACTCTGATATCTATTTAGCATTCCTAAATAGTAGAAACACGTCAAGAGCAAATCTAGGATCACCTACGCAGCGACTCATGGGTAGAAGAACGAAAGGAACATTGCCCGTCAGCTCCAAACTCCTTGAGCCGAGACTAATTAGAATTTTCGTCCAAACTTGGAATACCGAGACAGATATCGAAAGCTTACAGGGATAGAGGATCAAGAGCAAAGCAACCAATGGCGGTAGGACAAAAGGTATTGTTCCGTAGAGGATACAGAAAATGGAGCCCAGCTGAAGTAATTGCCCCGAATCAAAGTCCCAGGTCATACATCATCCATACTCCAGAAGGTGCCACCTATCGAAGAAATTCGTGGTTTCTTCGGCCGGACTCCTCGAAACAAGAAGCTCCTCAACAACCCGTTGATGACACCCCAACCATGGCAACATCACCGCAGGAAGAAAACGAGGAAGTGATTTAGAGCTTTCGCTGCCAACAACACCGGAGCCAGTTCCTGAGAGACCAAAGTCAACAGTGACTGATACTACCCAAACCAGGAGCTCTAGCACGATCTTATCGGAAAGCATCCGTCACGGATAGTTCTCACTCACGGATACTGAAAATCTTCGGATAAATATCCGATACCCTCATTTTGACTCTACCACCTTGGTTTCGACTAATGGAAGTGAGAATTTTTATGCCTCTTCCGAGAGTATCGGAAGGGTGAGAAAAATTGCAATAGAAGGAAACTAGATTAAAAAAGTGCGAAAATCGTCATTGTTTCGGCAGCTCAACTTAGAAAATATTTTGTGCTTGCTATCCTTATGGGTATTTAAAAAAAGCAAGGACAGATGATTATTGGTCAACCAATCCGTTGATAGAAACTCCAGCATTTTGGAAAACGATGTCCCGTAACATAGACAAATATTATCATATTTACGATTTCCGACAACAATAATAAACCGGATAATGCCGACCGACTTTTCAAAGAGCAACCCGTAATTGGTTATTTTTCCAAGAAGTCTGAACAAAATTTTAGCCTTAGTGAAAACATCTCAATTGATGACGGATTGATACCATGGCGTGAACGATTAAATTTTAAAGTTTACAATCCGTCGAAAATTACTAAATGTGACATACTAAATCGAAGGCGATGTGATTCCAGTACGGGATACATTTCCTCATTCAAAATATATTTCCGCGCTGAACAGCCTTTAACAAAAACTGTGATGGAACTATTGACACGTTCTTATGGAAAGCGGCATAGCTTATACATGGAGAATTACTACAACAGTGTAGAACTTGCGGAGAATTTACTTAAAAAGAAAATTCGAGTGTGTGGAATGATACGGCTACATAGAGGATATCCAGAAAAATTAAAACTTGTAAAACTCGATATGTCTGAAGCCATCACCGAAAAGGTGAAGTACTTAGTACTCGCATAATTATGGAGAGCTTCGAAAGCCAAAATGATTCGAATGATCTCTACGATACACAATGCCACTTTGATTGACACCCAAAGAAAATGCCGAAAGACCAATGTCACAATAAAAAACCTGAAAGTATAATCGACTATAATAAATACATGCAGGGAGTGGAATCGGCAGACCAATATCTGAGTTACTACCCAATACGAAAAAATTGAGAAAAACTATAAAATGGTCAAAAAAGGTTTGCATGTACCTGGTTAATTGCCCACTATTTGATGCATTCAGGGCATTTCAACATCTCAATACAGAACATAAGAGTCTCCGATTTCATGATTTTTTTATTGTGAGAGTGTCTCAAAGTGTCTGAATCGTGGATAAAAGGTCATATACCTGCTCCTGAGTAAAACGCGGACTCGGAGGTCGCTACTTCGTCGCGTGCGTCCCATCATGATGCGATCGACAGACTTCCCGGTCAGCTAAAGCAACACCAGCTAATATTCATTTCTGAAATTAGCAAACGAAAACGAAGACCAAAAACAAAATAAGAAGTACAGCAAATTTAATGTTCAAGTCTTGTGAAGTTGCGTTACATCTTGGAGATTGTTTTGCTTCCTATCATCTAAAAGAGAAATTCAAAGTACCAAAGAAAATATAAATAAAGAAATAAAAACTCGGCTGTTCGAGCCTCGTCAGCTGGAGATCCCCCTGAACCCTCCTAATTTTTTAGTTTCATTATTGCCATATTAAAACGCTATTAATTGACTTTGTCATTTTATTGCTCATCTTTCGGGTATTTCGCCTGGTAACCCTATGTTGAAATTTTTATGAGTGTAACTTATTTATAGAAAAATACATGTGATGCATATTCTATAGCTTACGAAATATTATAGCAATAGATTACAGCTGTTGTGAACTAATAGTATTTAAATACAGGGTTGTCCAAATTAAACTTCCCCAACTCAGAGGCCTGTGCAGGATGTAATATGGGTCATAATGTGATGAGATTTTGAAAACAGACACTTCTGATTACGCGCTCGTGATTTATTAAAAAAAAATTATTAGTACAAGAAATTGCCGATAGGTGGCGCTGTAACACTTGTAATTTGCATATTGCAACAACGTGATTTAGAGAAATAAAGCTTCTGCGCAACGCATCCAAAAGACGAGCCCTACAAAAGTACAGACAGGCGCTGCACAGTGTTTCCAGCTCGCTGATGCACAATGGCGACTTTGAAAGACAAATCTCTGTTAGTGAAACTTTTCTACCAGAATGACGAGAACTCCTGTGCTGCGATAAGAGCATTCCGTCGGCTGAAGAACTTACGCCGAATACCAACGATACCACGCGTTTTGCGACATATGGGGGGTCTAATCTCGCATAGTCGGCTAACCGAACGTTCGGTTGCGTGACGTCACACGGAACTCATCCGTACCTCCAGTGAGTTACCGCAAATTGTCTAATTTGGTAAACTGGAACGGTCGGTCGGTTCAGCCGTGATATGCGGAAGGCGGGACTAGTTATGTGTGGTTCGTCCCCCAACAGTGATGTCATTGAAGTAAGAGTGTTTATATTAGTTTCTTTTCTTCGGGTTTTCTAGCCAATGAAAATTCAGTATACAATTGAGAGAAACAGTGAAAGCAGTGAAGTGTAACGCAACAGCACATGTTTGTTTATTCGGTGCCTCGCTTGTCTGTTCATACAACTATCGCGAAGTTATTGAGATGGAAGCAAAAGAACCAAGATTAGAGAGGATAACCACCGCACAGGTGGAAATAATGCTAGATTTTTTTTATAAAAAATACCGAGTTCTCCCCCTCCCCCATCTGAAATAAAATCCTGCCTACACTACTTGTTATCCTAGTTACAAGCGAAAGGAGAGAAAGATCTGTGACCTTAAGACACCTATTCTGATGAGATGGACTATAGTATAGTGACATAGTATAAAATTAATTCAAATTGTTACATAATATTATCACATTCAAAATAATTTTAATGTAAGAGAAAACAGTCAGATGCTAAATTTTGTGGCTTTTCAATTTTTTAAAAAAAATCTTATGACCAGACCGCGGAATATATGCAATCGCATATTTGCATATGCAATTGCATATTTCAGGTGTTTTTTGATGATTTTGCATAAAATGACGGATTTTCTCTGTTGGATGCATATTTCAATCTCTTTAGCTTTGAATTTGTAACTTTTTTTACCTTCCTTTTAGTTTTTCTTTTTCTTTAACTCTTTAAATCCCACGCTTTGAAAAATTTATACAACCTCTGGTTCCCAGCAAAATAGCATATACGCTTTCAATTTTTTTCGTGTCTATTTGAAACAATTTAAATTAAGTCAGACTATATACTGTTTTCTTAGTGCCCAAGTCGCCCGTCGAAGTACTGTTTTCATAGCGCTAATTTTTAACTATACATATACGCAATTCGCCAAATTATGAAAAAATGCCATAATTGGCTAATACAAGGGTGTTCCATGAATTTCACATAATTAAAAATAGTGTGAAGTTAAATCGTTAAGTTCCAAGGAACATGAAAGAACCAAGCAATGTGTAGCTCGGTAACATTCTATCTGATCCAACCTTTTGGTTTTTTTTCTTGAAATTATGCCTTCTTTACAAATAAGCCTTATTAGGGGCCGAATGCCTAATACGAAAAGCAAGCGTAGTTAGTCTAGGGGCCTTGCCCCTTGTATATATATATATATATATATAACCGTATTACAAGTATCAGTAGTATAAAAATCAACAGCTACATCGAATGTTTTGTCTGCATAATCATTATTATTAAGCAATTTAAAAAAATAATAACTTCAAGTGATAGATAAAAGACAGCAACAAGTTGCCTAACAAAATCAGCGAAAAGAAACTAGTTGAGAAACAAGTTACATAAATTTAAAGTCCATGTAAGGTGTTAACTTAATAAATAATTTCATTGATAGCTAAAATTTGAATGAAAATAAGCAAACAAAATTGTTTGAACAAAACATAACAAAAAACTGTTTTCAATACACAAATGCACACATATCAGCATTAATATATTCGTTTAATTAAATTTATAACAAGAAATTTGTACGTAATATAACGAAACATTTAGCTTTTTTGCATTTAATAGATGCAATATAAACGTTGGTTCATTCAAGGAATTATTAGAAAAGGCAGGAGAATTGTAAAACGTACGCTTAATAATATTCTAATCAAAAATCGCGTCAAATAGATCCAAAAATGCTTCTCCTTTGAAAAAAAAACACGTGAAGCCTAGGCTTTATTCTTTGCTCCGCAACAACAACAAACACGAACCGCACTCCTTCCACCAACACACAGCCTGGCGGACAAAAAGCACGTTAGAATGCAAACATTCGAAAGGGATAATTCCGCAAAATCTTCCATCCGTGCATCGCAGTTTACCAAATTTCCCTGACAGGGTTCGGTTGACGTCAATCTGACGCCACGCAACCGAACCTTCGGTTAACCGACTGTCTCCGATTAGACCCCATGATGAAGAAGTTCGAAAGAACCGGACAGCTGGGAATTTTACTAGGTAGAGGACGACATGTTGTGGATTCTGCTCGCGTACAAGATGTTGCTTTGACGGTCGTGGGCGCAACTAGCCAATCGACACATGGTGTTGTCAGTGTGCCAACTTTTTCTCGTGCTGTTGATATGTCCTATTCGACCACGGCACACATATAGAACATCTGTAGAACGTCGTGTTGATCTGCAGCGCCACCTATTGGCAACTTCTTGTACTAATATATTTTTTTAATAAATCACGAGCGCGCGATCTGAAGTGTCTGTTTTCAAAATTTCATCACTTTATGACACATACAACATCCTGCACAGGCCTCTGAGTTGGGGAAGTTTAATTTGGACAACCCTGTATATGTAAAAAATACATGTGAGGCATATTCTACAGCTAACGAAATATTGTAACAATATATTAAAGCTGTTGTGAACTAATGGTATTTAAATACATGTAAAATTATGTCGCATACTTTTATGTCGCATTTTTGGGACACATTTTTCAATATAGGGTGTTGAGAGATAAAATGACATAGTCATTAATACAGGGTGAATCTAAACTCTTGGGCAAAACTTTAAGGGGTGATAGGGCACATAATAAGGAATCAGAATCACATAGCAATGTGGGGTCGGCAACATCGTCTTCGTGTAGTTGTTAATAATCACTTCGGAAAAAAGTGCCGAAGCAACAGTGCGCTTTCCGACCATTGTTTCGCCAGAAACTAATGTATTTTTCTCTGAAAACAGAGGACTAAAATGGATAGTTTAAAAAGTTTATTTTATTTCATGGGTGAAATTTTCGGAGACGAGCCTATTGTTTATGAAGCTTGGTTAAGAAATTACACGGACACTTCAATGCTTTTCCAAAATTGATTTCTACCTGGTAAGTTAAAACTGCGTTTTCACCCCAGATTGCTATGTGATTGCGTTTCCTCATTGTGCGCCTTATCACCCCTTAAAGTTTTGCCCCTTAAAGTTTAGATTCACCCTGTATAGATCAAATTTTACATTTATTTATATATATATAGGGGAGAGTTGTCTAAAACGGGGACGGCGGGTGAAATGGGGACATTCAGTTTCACACTGATTCGTACCACCATCTATCGGTATAATACATGTATATCATTCCTTATCGTCTATGCGCCATATTGAATCGAGTTGTGGACATGTTTGACGGTTTGTTCTTTTGTAGGAAGTTTTCAATTTTTTTTCACATTTTTTGTCCGATTTGTACCTCTTACTGTATTGGACCTTATCAAGTCAACTCGGAATATTCAATTTTGGTAAGTACAACATTGATTCTTCTAGATTTAAGTTACACTTTGATATATTTCTCGATAAGTTATCTAAGACCTGTTCAAAGAGACGCTATTTTTTTAAAAATATGTCACTGGCGGCTCAAATGGGGACATCGATGGTAGTTCTAAACGGGGTCGTCCCCGTTTTGGACGCCATGGAATATTATTGAAATATTTCAGTTATGCTTCATTTCTATGACAAATATGTGATATATCAGTATTATTTCCTTAAGTATTTTAGTTGAGTGCAAGTGATTTTTATGTGGCACATATAGATATTTAAGTGAAAATATCTTACAAATTAAATTTTTAAAATAGAATATAAAAATATAGAATATAAAATGTGAAATGAATATTTAAAAAATGATTTTAACTAAAATTTTTTGTTATATATAAAGATATTTTATATTCAGGTATTTTATTTTACGCATTATCTTTTATTCAGACGTGTGATAATGGGGCGCTGTCAAAGAAAAACTGATCGACAAAGCAGGAGCTCTAGCACGATCTTATCGGAAAGCATCCGTCACGGATAGTTCTCACTCACGGATACTGAAAATCTTCGGATAAATATCCGATACCCTCATTTTGACTCTACCACCATGGTTTCGACTAATGGAAGTGAGAATTTTTATGCCTCTTCCGAGAGTATCGGAAGGGGACGCTATCAACCAATCAAAACAAGGCACTCTTTGCCGCATTCGAGCACGTAGTTTAAGTTTATGACATAGTACTTAAATAGGTACCACGTCTTGTCTTATTTTGTTAGTCGATTTCTGGCTGTGTTATACCATGTGAATATACAACGTGTAAGATACTAATGCGCAGTACTCAAATACAGTCAAAAAAAAATTAATATCGATTTTCGAACCGCTTTACCAAACCTTTAATCGTAAGTTGCGTGCAAAGTTAGTTGCGCTTCGGTGGCTGAATCGGTAAGACGCGGGACTATCACTAGGGCGTTATGTGATCGAACCCCGTGCTGCGCAATATTTTCCTGCACATTTTTTTTTTTTTTAAATACGCGAATCTTGGTAATTAATTCATCAGAATTTTACATTTTCAAAATAAATCACTTTTAACACCCACAAAACTCAATATTTCTTAAAGGTACATTAATTTTTGTCAGACAGACTATTTTTTCCCTAATTGTCACCCGTTCGTGATGCAACAGCAAGAGTATTAATTTTTTAAGCATCATCAATTGTAAAAATATATTCTTTGAATAGCAGAAATAAAATTTTAAAAATATATAAATAAATATACAGTCAACTCACAATTTTACGACCCTTCCGATTTAACGACCCTCTGATGAAGTGCCGACAGTTTTTCAATACCTTTTATAAACTTTATTTTTCACTCAGTATATTCACATGGTATACTACCATTATGCCAAAGATAATTGAAATCCGCATTTTCCTGAAGCCGTGCCTCCTCCTTATAAAATAAAAAACGGTAATATTCGAGTAAAAACAAATCAGATTGAAATTATCGTCCAAGCAATGGAAGAAAATCATTACTTAAATGAAAACAACTTTTCCAGTTTTTATAGAGCGCAGCAAACGAAATGAGGATTTGAAATCTCTAGCACAAAAATTAAACAGCAGTGGAGGTTTTATTAAAAATGTGAAAGCTTGGCAAAAGGTAAGCAGATTGTTATTTTATAAATTTTAAATATCATTAAAAATTAGCATTATTATATTCTAATTGTTCTAGGCTCTAAATATTTTTTAAACTCTTGAATCAGTTGGAATGCTAATGATTTATTCAACCGAAAATTGTTGATAAATTCGTCGTCGCTTAATTCAAAGGATTTACACCTAGGAATCGAATTTCGATTCCTATGAACCCTTCTAGCATCTTATTGTTGTGCAACAGTTGCTACAATTAAAACTGAGCCATTATTTTGATGTAAACAACTACCACCAGAACAAATAACCACGCACGCTGACTTGTATCGAAGCGGAAAGAGCTTCTCACTCGCGTTTACTGTGCCGGGAAAAAAAAAGTGGAATTTCCGACAGGGTTTCCGATATCGGAACGTTCCCGAGAGCATCGTGGTAGACCAAATCGACGCCCTTTCGGAATGTGACGTCATGAGTGAGAAAAGGGTTGTTTTTCCACTTCGAAAAGGTTTCCGAGAAGATCGTGCTAGGGCCCCTGGAGCTCTAGCACGATCTTATCGGAAAGCATCCGTCACGGATAGTTCTCACTCACGGATACTGAAAATCTTCGGATAAATATCCGATACCCTCATTTTGACTCTACCACCATGGTTTCGACTAATGGAAGTGAGAATTTTTATGCCTCTTCCGAGAGTATCGGAAGGGGACGCTATCAACCAACCAAAACAAGGCACTCTTTGCCGCATTCGAGCACGTAGTTTAAGTTTATGACATAGTACTTAAATAGGTACCACGTCTTGTCTTATTTTGTTAGTCGATTTCTGGCTGTGTTATACCATGTGAATATACAACGTGTAAGATACTAATGCGCAGTACTCAAATACAGTCAAAAAAAAAATTAATATCGATTTTCGAACCGCTTTACCAAACCTTTAATCGTAAGTTGCGTGCAAAGTTAGTTGCGCTTCGGTGGCTGAATCGGTAAGACGCGGGACTATCACTAGGGCGTTATGTGATCGAACCCCGTGCTGCGCAATATTTTCCTGCACATTTTTTTTTTTTTTTAAATACGCGAATCTTGGTAATTAATTCATCAGAATTTTACATTTTCAAAATAAATCACTTTTAACACCCACAAAACTCAATATTTCTTAAAGGTACATTAATTTTTGTCAGACAGACTATTTTTTCCCTAATTGTCACCCGTTCGTGATGCAACAGCAAGAGTATTAATTTTTTAAGCATCATCAATTGTAAAAATATATTCTTTGAATAGCAGAAATAAAATTTTAAAAATATATAAATAAATATACAGTCAACTCACAATTTTACGACCCTTCCGATTTAACGACCCTCTGATGAAGTGCCGACAGTTTTTCAATACCTTTTATAAACTTTATTTTTCACTCAGTATATTCACATGGTATACTACCATTATGCCAAAGATAATTGAAATCCGCATTTTCCTGAAGCCGTGCCTCCTCCTTATAAAATAAAAAACGGTAATATTCGAGTAAAAACAAATCAGATTGAAATTATCGTCCAAGCAATGGAAGAAAATCATTACTTAAATGAAAACAACTTTTCCAGTTTTTATAGAGCGCAGCAAACGAAATGAGGATTTGAAATCTCTAGCACAAAAATTAAACAGCAGTGGAGGTTTTATTAAAAATGTGAAAGCTTGGCAAAAGGTAAGCAGATTGTTATTTTATAAATTTTAAATATCATTAAAAATTAGCATTATTATATTCTAATTGTTCTAGGCTCTAAATATTTTTTAAACTCTTGAATCAGTTGGAATGCTAATGATTTATTCAACCGAAAATTGTTGATAAATTCGTCGTCGCTTAATTCAAAGGATTTACACCTAGGAATCGAATTTCGATTCCTATGAACCCTTCTAGCATCTTATTGTTGTGCAACAGTTGCTACAATTAAAACTGAGCCATTATTTTGATGTAAACAACTACCATCAGAACAAATAACCACGCACGCTGACTTGTATCGAAGCGGAAAGAGCTTCTCACTCGCGTTTACCGTGCCGGGAAAAAAAAGTGGAATTTCCGACAGGGTTTCCGATATCGGAACGTTCCCGAGAGCATCGTGGTAGACCAAATCGACGCCCTTTCGGAATGTGACGTCATGAGTGAGAAAAGGGTTGTTTTTCCGCTTCGGAAAGGTTTCCGAGAAGATCGTGCTCGGGCCCCTGGTCTCAGGAGAGCATGGTTCGAGCAATCCAAGAAGTGTTGGAAGGGAATATGGGCTATTGGAGAGCATCTAAAGCCTATAGTATTCCTCAAACAACTCTAAAGAGGAAAGTGAAAGAGGCTCGACAGAAGAAGCTGTCTTCTGAAGGAGCTGCTGGAAAAGGGCTAGGAAGATACAAAACAGTTTTTTCGGAAACCCAAGAAAAGGAATTAGTGCAACATCCGATACATTTACAAGAGAGGTTATTTGGCTCTCAGATTTAAGAGCTCTAGCATTTGAGTTAGCTGAAAAAAACAATATTCCCCCATGTCTTTAACAACGAAAAGAGAATGGCGGGAAAAGATTGGCTTTATGGATTTCTAAAACGGCACCAGAACCAGTGACATCATCTGATGAGGAGCAGGAGAGTGATGATGCGTGCATCTTTTGTAATGACCTGTATGAAAATTCAAAAGACAAAGAGGGGTGGATTCAGTGTAACAGATGCCGAGGCTGGGCCCATGAAGCCTGTTCAAGTGCAGAAGAAGGCGATGTAATTTTCATATGTGACTTTTGTAATTAATTACTTGGCAGTAGGAAGCTAATGAATGCATGAAACAATAGTGAACACTTATCTTGTATTCCTATTTTGTCATTTTAACATACCTTTCTTTCACCAAATAAGTGTTCTTGATAAATTTTCGAATTAAACCTTGAATATTCATTGTTTTATATAAATACCCCATTTTACCCAACCGGTGGTCCAAAATGGGGACTTAGCTCATTTTTCAGAAAGATATTTTTCTAACTCATCCTAATTATTTTTTAGAACTAAAATCCTCGTGTTCTGATAGCCTACGACCTATTCTAAATAGGAAATAGCTTGAATTTATTTTTCTTTAAAATACTTTTTTTTGGCAGGCCAAAATATGTTAGCGTCCCCATTTTGGACAACTCTCCCCTATATATCTTTCAAATTTCTTAAAAATAGTGGAACAGGATTGAAACCTCGTGAGAACTAACGATGAGATTAGTGAAATATGACAATTTATGTTACCGACAAAGTATGGAACGCCTGTATTCAATAAAATGCCAAGGCATTGTATACAATGCCGGACATTTTTAGGCAAAGTATGAAATACAATAATTATTACATACATTTCCTAAGCATTGTATATAAGATCTAGACATTCTATAGGATGTCGGATTTCATATTTTGCCGGTAGCATATATAACCCGGTAACCTCAAAAACTGCCGACGAAATTCGAAGTAATCTTAATTAGTAGTGCTTGCGCCAAGCGAAGAGATTTTTACGAGAGATGCGGACGGCAAAGTGGTAATAAGTCACTTGTAACTAAGAATTTTTGAGAATACATAATTTTTTTAATTTCATTGTTGCTACGAAAAAGAGGTACACCCTCCAAAAAAAGTATTCGAGCAAGAGAGAAATTTCCTACGTAAGTTTAGTATTTTAAAAATTATTTATCATAGAATATAAATTAGGCTATTGTTACGAATTTTCGGGGCAACCCGCTGCAATTAGAACCGGAGATACGGCAGTTTCCCAATTGTTTTTCTATGGGTTTCTAGAAATCTCGAGAAATATTGGTCCTAGGGCTTAGATCCCTTCACTTTTGGGGACTTATTTTTGGCGGCAAATTTGGCGACATTTCGCCAAAAGTCGCCAAACTTGGCGACATTTTGGTCATTTGGCGCGATTTTCCCTATGGGGCCTGTAAAGCTGCTTTTGCTGCATTAAAAACACATTATACCTGACATTTCTCTTCTATGACGTAATCAAAGTTCCCGCTTTATATAGAATCTCCGAGAAATAGACTTTTCTGGAAGCTGCTCGCTGCCCCGATAGTTCAGTGCAAGTTGAACGCTCAGTGTGTGAAGAGCTCTCCCAGTGAGAGTACGCTTGCTTTGTGAATTGATAGTGCTGTAGAAACTGTGTTTTAGCTTGTTTTATGAAGCTGTTTTTAAAGTGCTGAGCGTAAATTCTTCATTGTTGTGTCTTAAGGGATTGTGTACGATATCCCTTGAATATTTTCACTGAAATTTTGCCTGTGAAAGTGACTTATTTTGTGGGGGAAATACAGCATTTGTGAAAACCTCAGACCTAAGCGGACTGTTAAAAGCACATTACTGGTTAATTGTGCTTGTGGATTTTGTACAGCTGATTACTCTACGAAGTTCTAGAAGCAATAAAGTTTTGTTCCATCCTGACCAGTGGACTTTTTACTGGAATTTCCTACACCAACTGGACTTTAGAACGACGAACCCCGAAAACAAGCAGAGTAATTCTGCAACATTTGGTGTCAGAATCGAGATTCTAAAGAAAGACTTTAATTTTCTAGTTTATGGTTTTGACAAGAGGAAAAATGGAAGAACAACTTCAAAAGCTCATGAATATCATGCAGGAAATGAAATCCGGACAAGATGAGATAAAAAAAAGAGATGAAATCCGGACAAGCCGATTTAGAAAAGAAAATTGAATCCGGACAAGCCGATTTAGAGAAGAAAATTGAAATCGGACAAGATGAGATAAAAAACGAGATAAAATCCGGACAAGCTGATTTAGAGAAGAAAATAGAAACCGGATTGGACGAGATAAAAGCCGTTCAAGACGAGATGAAAACCGGATTGGAAGAATTAAGAACCGCACATGAAGAGTTAAAATCCGGACTGGAGGAGAAAATACAGACAAATCAAGAAAATATGGAGAAGAGAATGACGCTTTTGGAAGAAAGTCAAGGGAAATACAAGGAAAGAATTGAGGAAACGATCGAGAACAAGTTAGAAGAAAAACTGGACAGTTGGTAAAGCTGGGAAGGTACCAGAAAACATCAGGTTGTCGTCAGGCCGCCCAGCAGTGAAACTAACGCCTTATGACGGAAAGACTCCCTGGTAAGCTTACAAGACCCAATTTTCGATCGTCGCCAGAGCCAATGGTTGGAGCGAGTCCGAGAAAGCTAATCAACTGGCCGCTTCCCTTAGCGGAGACGCAATTAGCGTTTTGCAAACCATTGGAGAGACGAAGATGGGAGATTTTGACGCGCTTGCCAGTGCCTTGGAAATGAAATTCGGAGAGAAGTACTAGAAAGAATATAGTAGGATACAACTTAAGTCAAGGTTGAAGAGATCTGGCGAGACCCTTCAAGAGCTGGCTTCCGAAATAGATAGGCTGTGTCATCTACCCTATGGCAGTTATCCTGATAACGTTCGAGAAGAAGTTGCAGTGCAACATTTTATTGAAGCCCTCTTGGACTCTGAAATTCAGAAAGCATTGATCTTGGCGGATTATAAAGATCTCAGGTCCGCCCTCCTATTCGCCATGAAGCTAGAGGCAGCTCAACTGGCTGGAAGAAAAGAGCGGCATAATGTTAGAGCTGTGTCATTCCAGGAGCCTACGGATGGAGAAATGAAGCGATTAGAGAATAAATTAAAGACCCTGGAAAATCTGGTGGAACGACAAGAACAGTCAGAGCCAAGAAAAGTGAAATGTTGGAGGTGCAACAGCGAGGGGCATTTACGAAAATACTGTAACGCACAAAAGAACTCTCGTTGTAAAAATAATTCCTGACATTTCTCTTCTATGACGAAATCAAAGTTCCCGCTTTATATAGAATCTCCGAGAAATAGACTTTTCTGGATACTGCTTGCAGCCCCGATAGTTCAGTGCGAGTTGAACGCTCAGTGTGTGAAGAGCTCTCCCAGTGAGTGTACGCTTGCTTTGTGAATTGATAGTGCTGTAGAAGTTGTGTTTTAGCTTGCTTTATGAAGCTGTTTTTAAAGTGCTGTGTGTAAATACTTCATTGCTGTGTCTTAAGGGATTGTGTACGATATCCCTTGAATATTTTCACTGAAATTTTGCCTGTGAAAGTGACTTATTTTGTGTGGGAAATACAGCATTTGTGAAAGCTTCTGACCTAAGCGGACTGTTAAAAGCACATTACTGCTTAATTGTGCTTGTGGATTTTTTACAGCTCATTACTCTACGAAGTTCTAGAAGCAATAAAGTTGTGTTCCACCCTGACCAGTGGACTTTTTACTGGAACTTGCTACACCAACTGGACTTTAGAACGACGAACCCCGAAAACAAGCAGAGTAATTCTGCAACATGTATAAATATGACTTTCCATATTTCCGTCAAGTTGTACGTTTTTCAAAAACTCAATTATTGTTCGCAAATCTAAAATAGGAAATTTCTCTCTTGCTCGAAAAGCGAAGAAATTTTTACGAGACATGCGCACTGCAAAGTGTTAATACTTCTGTGGATGACAAAGTAACACCATTGGCATTTTTCCGAGTTGATGTTCTCATAACCAGCTCAGTTTCAATATGTCTGTTTCAAACAATTCGGAGGTTGCTAACGTAGCTTTTAGTGCCCTTCCATTTTGGGACAAAGATCCTGAATTGTGGTTTTTACGGGTGGAATCGCAGTTTGTTATAACCGGTATAACTGTTGATTTAACAAAATTTCTTGCAATTGTAGCAGCTTTAGATACTACAGTTTTGAGTTATGTCACAGACATAGTGAAAACGTCCCCTGAAAATGACGCATAGAAAACTTTAACGGATAGAATTCTTACCCAATACTCCCAAACGAAAAATGCTCGCTTGTGGAAGCTCCTCCAAGAACTCCAACTAAGAGACTTACAACCTTCCCAATTGCTGATGCAGATGAAAAATTTGGCCCCTAAGAGGGTTGATGACTCATCGCTTAAACCAATTTGGATGCAAATGCTTCCTTTAAGAATGCAAGAAATCCTTTCGAGACGTGTAAAGACTGTCGAAAATCTTGCTCAAACAGCAGATAATATTCATGAAGTATCCAGTACGACGGAAATAGCAATCGCATCAGCCCCAAGTGGCGATTCTCTTTCCGCCCTTGAAAAAGAAATTTTTCTTTTCAAATGGCGGTCCTTAACAAAGCCTTGGAGGCATTTGCCGTGACTAAGGCCGAAGTTGTTGGTCACTTTATTATGGGGCACCTGGTAGGTGGACCAATGTAGACCACTTTGAAGGGGCGGACACAATGACATCCACGCCCAGTCGGGGATCGAACCTCGACCGACAGCAGTTGAATCCGAAACCGTAGTACGGTGCTTGAAAAAGAAATCCAGGAGTTGAAATCTGAGGTACGCTGTCTTTCTAGATGAGAAAATACAGCTGTTGGTAAACATAACCGACATAGTTCTAGTCAGCGTAAAGGACCGCCTTTCAGAAAATCAAATTCACAAGGGCTGTGCTGGTATCATTGGAATTTCAGCTAGAAAGCCACTAAATGCTGTGCACCTTGCACCTTTTCGAAAAACTAGTAAATTCAACTGTAATGACGGCTACGGTTCATAGGCCGCATTCGTAAACGCCAAACGTGTTTCTGTCTAAGGTGTTTGTAAAGCAAACTGAGTGCATTCATTTAATAAACTAGAGCGTTCGTGTACAAAATTGAGTGCGGTTAGTTTCAAACAAAGTAAACTGAGCACGGAGCAGATTCATCGAGTTTGCTGAGAAGATTACTTGCTGCAAGTTGTTTTTATTTAGAAATGGTGTCCGTAGTTATGGAAAAGTATGTTGTTATGAAAAGTATTTTACGTTTGCTGAAGCTGCAAATATTATTTTTTCGAGGAGGAAATTCACGCATACGTTAGAAACTGAAACGAAGGTGCACAATTTTTCAAAGGAAATCATTTTCTTGTATTTTTCATCTTAGTCAACTCAAAAATGCATATTTTAGTGTTAAAATTGAAGTTGATTTCAACCGCTATTAGCGAAAGTTGAACTTCTCTTGCTAGATACTTTTGAAAAAATGAAATTTAAGTTGAAATTTCTAAATTTTTATCTGTGCACTTCAATTGTAGCCACTCTCTCTTTTAAAAATCCCGTTGATTTTATATTTAGTGCACACTAAAAACTCTCCTCAGCACAAATAACAACAGTCGCGAATTTTAAACAAACATGTCTCCTAGGCGACGAAACTAAATAAACTGAAGTTGTTCGTAAAGGCAAAAGAAACTGATAGCACTAAACACACGCATTCCAGCTTTCTTACGAAAACTCGTGCAACGAGTTTGTCGTTTACGAATGCACCCATAGAGTTCAGTCAGACCGTCTTTCGGTCACTAATCGCAAATATGGTATTACATTTTTAGTTGATACTGGTACATCTGTTAGTTGTCTCCCTTCTAAAACACACAAACCTACCAGGCAGAGTAATTATTCAATAACTGCAGCAAACAGTAGTCTGATACAGCATACGGGATTACACACATGGAAATCGACTTAGGATTAAGCAGAGTTTTTTCATTTGCTTTTGTTGTTGCGGATATTTCCCACTCTATCCTTGGCGTCGATTTCTTGACTAAATACGGTTTAGTTGTCGACCTCAGACACAAGATATTGACTGACAGTCTTACCAATGTTAAAACTCGAGTTGTCGTTCCCAACATGTGACAGCTTTTGCTACCCCAATTTCCGTGGATTCACCCTTCTTTTAAATTTTACTGTAATTTCCAGGATTTTTTTTAAAAATCTAACCCCCATAGATAGAACTGATGGTGTTCTCCATTTCATAGAAACTAAAGGACAACGCATTCATTCTAAAGTTCAGCATCTGCAGAAAAACTTCAAGTTTTAAAAGACGAATTCAAAGAATTACTTGAAGCAGGTATCATTGCACCTTCAAAAAGTCAGTGGAGTAGCCCTATTCATTTTGTGAAGAAAAAAAATGGGCAATGGCGAATATGCGGAGATTACCGCCGATTGAATAATGTTACAATCCCGAATAGGTATCCGATCCCGCACATCCATGACTTCGCACACGTATTGCATGGTAAGGCCATTTTTTTCTAAAATAGATTTAGTTAAAGATTATCACCAAATACCTGTAACCCAGTAGACATTCCTAAACTGCTGCAATTAGTTCTTTAGGCTTCTTTGATTACAAATATATGTGCTTTGAACTTCGCAATGCGGCGCAGATATTTCCGCTTCATATTGACAATGTCATTCGAGGCTTGGACGGATGCTGCAACTACTTGGACGCCATCCTCGTATCGTCCCCAAATGCCAAAATTCATAAGCAAGACTAATGTCAATTGATTAAAAGGCTTAATGCACACGGCATTGTGGCAAATCCCGATAAATGTCTTTTCGGTCAGGAAAGCCTAGATTACCTAGCATTCCAAATTTCAGCTGACGGTCAACGGCCCTTGCCGAACAAAATAGATGCTCTTACTAACTTTCCTAAACCTTTGAATAGAGAGCAATTACGCCGTTTTTCGGCGATGTTAAACTTTTATCATAGTTATATAAGACATGCTTCAGCTATACAAGCTCCGTTATTCGATGTAATCCGTAATCGTTGTAAAAAATACAAACTCCGATCGAATGAAACGAATTGACAATAAAGACATTTGTAAGCATGGGTGAGCGGAAGGACGACCAGTATAATCCTTAATCACACCATCCCTACTTCAAAATAATTCTAACTCCATTTAAATAATTAAAAACGTTATTTATTAATATAACAATTTGAAATACATTAACAATAAACTTAACAACACATATTAAAACTCTGCCGTCCGGCGACACCACAGTGATATACTAGTATTTTCAATTTATTTGATCACTAGGCCAGTTTCTGACGTTTTGTTAACAGATTTCCAAGGCCAAAAAACAGAAGGTACGGAGGTCTACAAGGAGGGCTAACGCAATGCTGTGAAAATGGGCCAAGCTGAATTGACCAATGAGTGATATAAAAGTCTTATGCTGCCATATGGCGATAATAAGAGCAACTAATCCCACTGAATGCTGGTGATCTGTGGAGTTCTGTTAGTAATTTGTTAAAGTAACAATAAGTTACATACGTTAGCAAGTTTCTTGTTTTTAGAAGTATTTTTGCCCTTTCATCATGGCAGACGAAAGAGAAGATACGATTATTTACGATGAATGCGCTGAGGAGTTATCTGACATTCCAGTCGACGTTTCCGATTGGGAAGAAGATATAGCATCTCCAAAAAATGAAAGTGAAGCGGAATCTTCGGAAGATAGTGAAGTACTTACAAGAAAAATTTGGCCATCGGTAAGGTTGCCATCTGATTCCGATGAATCAGATGAAGAAGACAATGTACCGTGGTCAGACTTAGATTTCCCGAGGACCAATAATGAATTTGAAGGGTCTCCGGGTTCAAACGTATTTCCCAAAGACACACAGAGCGTCGAGGATATCGAAGAATTATTTATTGGGAACGATTTATTTGAATATATTTAGAGAAACTAACAAATACTACAATCAAAATTGCAATAGAAGGAAACTAGATGAAAAAAGCGCGAAATTCGTCAGTTTTTCAGCAGCTGAACTAAGAAAATGGTTTGGGCTTGCTATCCTTATGGGTATTTAAAAAAAGCAAGGATAGATTATTATTGGTCAACGAATCCGTTGATAGAAACTCCAGCATTTCCAAAAACGGTGTCCCGTAACAGATTTAGACAAATATTATCATATCTACATTTATCCGACAACAATAATAAACCGGATAATGCCGACCGACTTTTTAAATGCAACCCGTAATTGATTATTTTCTAAAACGTCTAAAGAAAATTTTACCCTTAGTCAAAACATCTCAATGGATGACGGAATGATACAATGACCCGGACGATTAAATTTTAAAGTTTACAATCCATCGAAAATTACTAAATATGGCATACTAATTCGAATGCTATGTGATTCCAATACGGGATACATTTCCTCATTCAAAATATATTTCGGCACTGGACAGCCTTTAGCAAAAACTGTGATGGAACTATTCACACGTTCTTATGGAAAGTGGCATCACTTATACATGGACAATTTCTACAACAGTGTAGAACTTGCGGAGAATTTACTTAAAAAGAAAATTCGATTTTGTGGGACGATACGGCTACATAGAGGATTTCCAGAACAAATAAAACTTGTAAAACTCAATATGTTTGAAGCTTGCCATCAACGAAAAGGTGAAGTACTCGCACAATTATGGAGAGCTTCAAAAACCAAAATGATTAGAATGATCTCTACGATACACAATGCCACTTTGACACCCAAAGAAAATGCAGAAAGACCAATGTCACAATAAAAAAAAACTGAAAGTATATTCGACTATAATAAATACATGAGGGGAGTGGATCGGGCAGACCGATATCTGAGTTACTACTCAATATACAGAAAAACTATAAAATGGTCAAAAAAGGTTTGCATGTACCTGGTTAATTGCGCACTATTTAATGCATTCAGGACATTTCAACATCTCAATACAGAACATAAGAGTCTCCCATTTCATGATTTTTTATTAAAAGTGTCTGAATCGTAGATAAAAGTTCAAGTAATCTGCTCCTGAGCAAACTTGGACTCGGAGGTCGCTACTTAATCGCGTGCGTCCCATCATGATGCGATCGACAGACTTTCCGGTCAGCTAAAGCAACACCAGCTAATATTCATTTCTGAAATTAACAAACGAAAACGAAGACCAAAAACAAAATAAGAACAACAAATTTAATGTGCAAGTCTTGTGAAGTTGCGTTACATCTTGGAGATTGTTTTGCTTCCTATCATCTAAAAGAGTAATTCTAAGTACCAAAGAAAATATAAATAAAGAAATATATGAATCAAACTTTACATTTATTTACATATGTATATCTTTCAAATTTCTAGAAAATAGTGGGACAGGATTGAAACCTCGTGAGAACTAACGATGAGATTAGTGAAATAGGATAATTTCTGTTACCGGGAAATTACGAAACGCCGGCATTCAATAAAATGCCTAGGCATTGTATGCAATGCCGGACATTTTTAGGCAAAGTATGAAATATGATAATTATTACATACATTCCCTAAGCATTGTATATAATACCTAGGTATTCTATAGGATGCCGGATTTCATTCTAACCCGATAACCTCAAAAACTGACGACGACATTTCGAAGTAATCCTAATTAGTGGTACTGCCGCCAAGCGAAGAAATTTTTACGCGACATGCAGACGGCAAAGTGTTAATAAGTCATTATTAACTAAGAATTTTTGAGAATACATAAATTTTTAAATTAATTTTTAAATTTCATTGTTGCTACCAAAAAGTCTACATTTTATATTCTATTTCCGTACATTATTTTTTAAAATAATAAGCTTTATTTTTACAAGATACTTAAATCATACATTTTATTTTATTTTTCCATTAATTATTATCATTACGTTTGTACATATTTTCCAGTAAAAATAATTATTTTTACTATTTATGTGGAAAGTTTATTCATCATCAGAGGTATTAGCACAAATTACTAAATATATTAATGATAGCTTGCCACTATTTAGCTCACTCGGTGAATATAAATTTTCACGCCGTTAAATGCTCAATACGCTGGGAAAAGGCATTTAAAATTGAAAAATAAATTAAACTAATAATTTAAAAACAAAAACTCAAATTATTTCATAGAAATACTTTGAAAAGGCCTGCCAGATGGGGCAACAGCGCCATCTATCAACCGAATCGGCGTTGGGTCCGTTTTCGCGGAAGGAGCAGCATTGTCGATGGAACGCCTTCTGAATCTAAGTCCATGACAGAAGGTCAGAAACTAGAGAATTGAACGAAAACCTTTGCGGCCACCCAAACCCGGCGCCAAGCGAAGACATTTTTACGAGACATGTGGACGGCAAGGTGTTAACTACAAAAAAATAAGCCTAGGCTTTAAAATAACAAAAACTGCTGAAGCAGATCTCTTCTCCAACACGGCTTCAGTATGAAAGATTTTTATAGCACAGCAATCCACGGAGACGAATTTTCATACGCTGGACCTGGAGCCTGTCAGGAAAAATGATTCAGTTTTTCTGCCGGCATGTAGCGACAGTTGGGACTATGACGTCACTAACAAAGGCAGTAGTCAAACATCCGACTTTTAAGTGAAACGGCAAGTTGAATCACTAGCCGAATGCTAGCCAAAATTCCAGTCTTGCCTGTAGGACTCCAGTCACTACATCACTCCCCCTCCGTAGACTAAAAGGCCGACTAAGGATGGAAGGGGACAAGTGGGCGAACTTCTCTACCAGATCTTGCCACTATAAACTAAATCGAGATATCAAGTGACTAATAGCTCTGGCCTTCTGGGACAGTCTTCGGGTCGAAAAAAACAGGCTTCAATCGGTCCATTGACACTGTCTGACTTTTGCCGTTTGCTTCAAGCGTGAAGACTTTATCAGTGAATGCACTTTCTACGAGCCATCATACGGCTTCTCGAGTGGTCGACGCATTTCATCAACTCGCAAAAATACATACTCCGTAGTGGAAAGATCTCTCCTGACGAAGGTAGCTGTTGTCGAGTGATGTGTTGTGGGAACAGGTCGCAACTTTGTCATCTGTTGTTTGAGAATCTGCACAAACAGACTAACTCACAGTTGGCTTGACATTGTCGAAGAACTGTCTCGGCAAATTCAGTGTTTGACTGCATACCATCTCAGCAGGATAGGCACCGGTGTCTTCTTTGATACAGCAGCGAATGCCCAACAGAACTATCGGCAGCGCCTCCAGCCAATATTCCTCGGAGTGAGCCATCAAACCTTCTCTTCAGTTGGCGATGAAACCGCTCGATGATTCCATTGGACCGAGGATGGTATGCTGTGATGCGTGTGAGCTCCATTCCTGTCATTTTGGAAAGGGAAAAGAAAATATTACTTTGGAAGTTTGTGCCAAGGTCGGTCATTACAACTTCAGTTATACCGAATCGTGCTACCCAACCGTCAAGTAAAGTTCTGGAGGCAGTTTCAGCAGAATGGTTGTCCATAGGAAAAGCCTCTATCCACCTAGAAAAAAGTCAAAACAAGTTGATAAATACGACTTTCCGTTCACTGTCGGAAGAGATCCAACCAGAGAATATCTAAATTAAATTCAATTTGGCGTATTCCACCTGCGCACCAATGGTACACCGGAACACCCCCTGGCTCTCTTCTGGAATTTAAATGTGATCGTGGCTCCCAGACTGCACTTGCTAGACTTAAAAGTGGCCACCTTAAGTATCTTTCGTATGAACATGGCAAAACATTCCCCCCCCCCCGCTTGCAAGAAAGGCTGTGATCATCCAGACTCTCCAGAGCACATACTGAGTTGCGTCGGACTTAACATCTACTCCCCTTTTAGTTATTGATTTTCTGTCGGTCAACAATCTATTGGAGTTGATCTGACTTATGTCAGATCTTTAAAGAGGATAAGCAACAACAACAACAGAGATCCAACATGTGTATGTGCACATGTGAAAAACGACTGAAGGGCAAAGAAAAGTGTGCCAAAGCTGATTTCGTGTGTTTGAAAACTTTAGATTTCTAACACGGTACGCAGGACTTGAGCCATCTAATGCAATCCTTTCTCATATCTTTTCACACATAAAGCAACTTGAAAGTGGCCTTTATGTGGTGTACGAGAGAGTCCATGCACAGAATCAAATACTTTCTTATGAAGCGTCTTTGGCACATAGGGACGAACTTCACCAATAGAGGTGTCAGAGTATAGTGGTTTGACCGCAGGACCAAACTGTTAAGTCTAGTTTGAGGTCTGTCTCTGATCCCAACACTGGACGCTATCCCTCACCTGAAGCCTGATCAGAAGCCACAGCATTATAATCAATCGGGACGGAGGAATGAATTTATTTGAGAGATGCGGGACAGTGCATCTTCTACTACATTTTCCTTGCCTTAAATGTACGTCAAATCTGTAGTGTACTGTGAAATAAATTCGAGGTGACCGATTTGTCGAGGTGAAAAGTTATCGTATTTCTTTAAGAAAGCAAATGTCAGTGGTTTGTGATCTGTAAAAATAATACTTTTACGGCCTTCTAACATATGTTTAAAGTGTTTAACAGAAAGATAAACCACTAAAAGTTCAATGTCAAAATTGCTATAGTTTTTTTCAGCACGTGTAAATTTTCTGTAAAAGAAACCAGGCGGTTCTATTTCACCATCAATGTGCTGATGAAGCACCGATCCGGCACCAACATCCGACGCGTCTACCATGAGTGACAATCTAGCATCCGGAACCTTGAAAACTGGTACAATAGCATTAGCTATCAAAGTTTTACATTATTCAAAGGTTGCTCGCGAAATGTCAGTCCACTCGAGTGGGGAAAATAATTCTAACTCCGCTACATGCTAGAAGATCGGGAATTCGTAGATTTACAGACCACAAACCTCCTCTAACATATGTTTTTTCGAAGTCAGGAGAAAAACATTCTCCTAAACAGCAAAGACATTCCGACTTTATCAGTCGGTTCACAACTGAAATCCGTCATAATAACGGAGCTGGCAATGTAGTTGCTGACATTTTATTGTACATAGTGGTCGTCGGTCATAAGAGTATAGATCATAAAGCCATGGCGTTAGCCCAAACGGAAGATGAGGAATTGCAAACCCTGTTAAACTCTGACACCAAGTTGCAACTAAAATTGTTCCCACAATTTGAGGACTGTGCATTGTACTGCGACATGTCCGATGATAAAATTCGATCATTTGTACCTAGCAGTTTTGGTAAACATGTTTTTGACAGTATACATCTTTTATCTCACTTTATCTCACCCTGGTAAGCGCGCTACATTGAATCTGATTCGGGAACGTCTTGTGTGGAATTCCATGGAGAAAGATATAGTGGCATGGTGCAACACATGTTTGCCCTGACAGCAGTCTAAAGCCCACGTACACACAAAATCCCCATTAGGTTTCTTCTCTATGCAAGACCGACGTTTTGGCCATGCCCATTTAGACATTGTGGGACCTTTCGCGCCTTCACGCGATTTTCGATAGTTGTTAACCTGTGTGGATCGCTATACCAGATGGGTTAAGGTAACCCCAATTAAGACACAATCTGCAACGCAGCCCCAGAAGTCTTCTTGCAGTGTTGGGTGTCACGCTTTGGTGTGCCCGAGGTAATTACCATGGACCGAAGTACCAACTTCGAGAGTAATCTGTTTTGGGAATCCTCTCAGTTGCTAGGGTCGTATAAAAATCGAACCGCGGCTTAGCACCCCCCAAAAATAAGACACGTACAGAGTCCATAAACAGTTAAAAGCGCCTTGATGGCCCATGGTAGAAGTGATTGGGTATGTGCTTTACCACTCGTACTGTTGCGCATCACAAGTAGTTTGAAAGAGGTTATATGTACGTCTTCTGCGGAGATGGTTTATGGGACTTCACTCAGATTGCCTGGTGAAATTTTTAGAAATGTCTCTTTACATCATTAGTCTCTATAGAGTAAGACTTTCTCTATAAATTACGACAAGTCATGAAGCAGCTTCGCCCTGTTCCTGCAAGTAAACATAGTTCAGAACATATTTTTATTCATCCTAAACTAAGTGAGGCTTCACATGTTTTTGTTACTATACACAGTATTCGTCGACCTTTATAACAACCTTACGATGGACCTTATGAAGTTTGCTCCAGAATACCAAAATTTTTCACTATAATGAAGAATGAAGCAAAATCTACAGTCAGCAAAGTTCGCCTAAAATCTGTCTTTCTGTGTAAATCTTATGAGCCTATTTCGTTGATGCCAGCCGATCCTGTAAATCCTACACACACACGCTCCGGTCGAATTTCCGAGCAGGTGGATCGTTTTCAGATTTAATGGCTCTTCAAACTTCAGGCGGAGCCAGTGGCGGCTATGCCACTTCTTTTCTATGTTCACCAAAATAGCTTGTTTGTGCCCCATCTGAAGGACGACCGTTGGAGTCCTTGATCTTGCAATCGCAAATGTTACTCCTGAATACCCAAATTCAAAGTTTTTTTCGCACTTTAAGTTCCTTCGCCATATCGTAATTTCTGACGCCGTGAATGCGCACTTCGTACTGTCATCACTATAAGAACCGTGCTGGAAGCTGGAGAATAGCGATGTGCTCCAGTCAGCCAGCCAGCCATGCTCGTGCTAGTACCATGGAGCTGATGACATGCCTGTGTTTCTTTTTGAGGCCATCTTCCTGAAAGTCTTTTCAGTGGAGTTATTTTTCAACCACGGAGAATGGAAGTTGCATCACCGTCCATCAAAACACTGTCGGCTGTATAAGTATCTTATAAATCTAAAATTGTTCATGTTCATTTGTTACGTTCAGTTTATGTTATATTGTTCTACGTTAAAATTTTCACAATGAAATTTAGTTGTGTTTCTAAGATTTGCCATCCTTGTGTGGAGTCGTGAAAAGATCAAGACATTAACTTTTTTGTACCCATAGTTGGTACACTCTCTTCAAGTACATACAGAAACTAAACCATGAGTATGCATGTACTCAAAATTTCAGAGTACATCGTGTACTCATTTTTGAAAACGCATGAAGAATCGATAATGAATAAATTAAATTTCAAAAATGTACGTATACGTACTCATTTTAGAGTAGGTAATGAATATACCATTCTCATTAAATGTATTTACTTTTTAGTGCATACAACATTTGATAAGGGATCTCTTTACTTTCAATTTTGAGATGTTGTTACATCTGCTCACTTTTGAGCACTTCTAAAAATCAATCTAGGTAAATACTTCCATGTTCATTCTTCTTAATTATGTTTTCACTTTTGCATTAAATGCGAGATTTCATAACCAAGATGTCTACCTAATTTTTCATTGCTGGGCGTTCTCACATTTACAAATCACTCGCACACAAAACAAGTGTTTGATTTCTCGTAATAGTTGAAGAAATTAAATAATGAAATGCAATTTTTAAAAAATGAAATACATCTGTCAACTAGTAAATTAAAAAGTATTTAATGAAAATAACACAGAAAATAATTTTCACATACCGAATTAGATTTAAAAAATCGAAAAAGAAAAATTTTAGGCAAATTCTGTTACCTAATGCCTCCTTACTTTATGACTTTTTCTTGATTTCCACCCCCTCACCCCTATTTTTTGACTTTTCATACTTCGGAATCCATAAAACTGCTTTTCAATTGGTCACTTTAGAGAAGAATTCAATATCTTATCTTTACACAAATCTGATGTACAACGCTTTAGTCCCTTGAATTACGTGCCGAGACAAGATTTTTATTATCTGTTGAAACTTAATCCATTTTATTAAATAATTTGTATGTTGTAACTAAAAATGCCATCTCTTTAAATGAAATCACATTTTATGTTTTTTTTTTTTTTAAACAAATTGTGTTTATTATGTTCTCTAAAATATAAAAGAATTCATGTCCTTGACTGTTGGGATTTTGAGCTTGATGACATTTTTCTCGCACCCACCACTTGGTATTCATTTTTGCTAGAGTGCACGGACTCAGGAATCTGATCTAGTGGATGCTATATTGTCAAGCATTAGCAACAACAAGAAAATTAACTTCTTTATTTCAAAATGTGCAGTCTTTGATAAAATTTCTATAAATAACAAATTACACAAATATAAAAACAAGTATTTATTTTTAATCCATGAGCATATGCGAAAGGGCTTGCAATAACAACAGTATTATATAAGCAAACTGTGCATTTGCAGTATATATTTTTCAATATATTTCATAGACCACTGATCTCAAGTGTAAAACACTAGTTTGGCTCACAAGAAAAAAATCTGGGTTTGTTTCACTTCCGTTTCAAAAGAAAAATCTCCAATCACACGTTCAAACCTGTGTGGTACATAAATATTTTATAATTTTCAACGTTTTCATAAAGTCATGACTATTCAAATTTTCACTTTTCTATGAAAATTTTACCCAATGTTCTGTAATTGAGCAAATGCTTTATTTATTTACATTAAAATGATAAAATTTTGGATTTATGGACTTTCAAACGCTATGTATTATGAATTTCTATCATACAGAATTCTATACCTATATAAAAATATTTACATTATTTGTTTTCGAACAATATTTACAATCGTAAAATTAATTGGATTCAAAACCAATATACACAACTCAGGAACTTTTATTATGCAGAAATAGCATCTTAATTATTTCAAACTAAAGTGCCCCCAGGGTTCGTGTGCTTTTCTAGGAAGAGAAAAGTTTTTCAAAATTTAAGCAAACTGTGCATTTACAATATATATTTTTCAATACACACTGCTTGACAATTGTTGAGAAACAACTGATTTATGCAAAATTGCGTCTCAGACAGCTGACCAATAACAGTAAATTTCGTTTCAGAGGGCGTGGGAGACCAGGATCGTTATCCGTATGAAAGGCTGTGCATACAAGCTCAAGAGTCATACGAAAATTCATGCTGTTTGTTGTCTGACGAAAATAGTGTTGGATGTTATAAAAGTCTTTTCTCTGAAATTCTGCTTGGTTTTTGCAATAATTAAGAGCAAAATGCCAGCAAAGCATCATTTGAGTGACTACGATCGTGGAAGAGCAGTTGGACGACTGGAAGCTGGTCAAAGTGTCACCACTGTAGTTGCTGCAATGGGTGTATCAAAGAGTGTCCTCTCACGATTAAAGAAAGCCGCTGAAGGCAAAATGCTTTGAGGAAGCATACCCAGGGTCGTGGTAGGAACACCACACCTTTAGAGGATCGCTCTGTAGCCCTCGTGGCAAAAAGGAACAGAAATTACACTCCTGGCCAGATAGCTGCAAACCTTGCAACCACTACCGGTACGCATGTCTCAGCAAGAACCATATCACGGCGATTAAATGAAGTTGGTTTGTATGCACGGAAGCCTGTTCGTTGCATCCCAGTTCAACCACGCCATCGTCGAGAGAAATTACGCTGGTGTAAGGAACATGCTGGTTGGGATTACCAAAATTGGTCTAGTGTAATGTTCTTCTACGCATCTCGTTTTAATGTTACAAGTGATTCTGGCCACCAATTTCTGTGGATAGAGCGTGGAACACGTTATGCACAACAGTTCCTTGTGAACGTGAAGTGTACGGCCCAGGCGTGACCATATGGACAGGCAACATGCACAATGGCAGAACACCGCTTCACATCTTTGAGCGAGGAAGCGCTACATCGCAACGGTATTGCAGACAGATTATCCTGGATCATGTTCGTCTTTTTAAGGGTGCTGTAGATCCAGACTTTCTGTTTATGGACGATAATGCGCGGCCACACAGAAGCGTTAAGGTATTGGACACACAGGAAAGTGAAAATATTCACCGTATACAATGGCCTACTTACTCCCGACCTAAATCCTATTAAACGTGCTCCGGATGCGTGTGTGCAGACGTGTTACACAAAGAACCATCCCTCCCCGAACAGTGCAAGAGCTCAAACCGCCTTGAGAGAGGAGTGGGACAATACCCCCCAAGGACTCCCTGATAATTTAGTGAAGAGCATGGAGAAGATATGCAAAATGTGCATTAGTGTCCGTGGTCAACACACATATTACTAAGGCACTCATGTCTGCAACATTCTGACCTGAAGATCAGTTTTTGTGGGCTGTTTGGAAATCATCTGAGGATTATCTTTTTTATTTTAAATTTTCATTCTTCGATGTGGCAATATCTGTACCATTTTTCCCTATAATAAATGCACATCGTCCCTACTAAATATGTACTTAGTTTCATTTCTTGAATCATTGTCCATTCTTAATTATTCCGAAAAACGTAACTGTTCCTTAGCAGTTGTCAAGCAGTGTATTTCATAGACCACTGATCTCAAGTGTACTACACTAGTTTGGCTCACAAGAAAAAAAAATCTGGGTAATTCTGAAATGAAAGTAAAACAAATGATTACCCAGAAGAAAAATCTTCAATCATACCACTTTCAAATCTTTGTGGTACATAAATATCTTATAATTTTTAACGTTTTCATGATGTCATGAATGAGCATTCAAATTTTCACTTTTCCATGAAAATGATAAACTTTTGGATTTATGGACTTTCAAAGGCTATGAATTATAAATTTCTAGCATACAGAATTATACACTTTTATAAATAATATTTACGTTATTTGTTTTCGAAGAATATTTACAATCGCAAAATTAATGGGATTCAAAACCACTATAAACAACGCAGGATATTATGCAGGAATAACATGGTAATTATTTCAAACCAAAGTGCCTGCAGGGTTCGTATGCTTTTCAAGGAAGAGAAAAAAATTTCAAAATTTAAGCACCCCATTTTTTCACTCAACATTTAAGGACACCAAAGAAAAAGTATGTCAATTTTGTTACAAATAATTTCGTAAATAATTAAAATGAGGGATATGAATAATAGGGTGTGTCTCTCCTCCCATCAACATTTGAATTTTTGGTTATACAGAAATCAAAATGTATAATTAGTATCAAATCTGTTACCAATTAAAAATTTGATAACAGATTTGATACTATTAATTATACACTTACTAAAAACATCAATTACAAAAATACTTTAAGGCTTACACTGAACTAATTAGTTCCTTGCTTTAATTAGAGTGCTTTAGCTAATATCAATAAAACTTTTCGCATTTCTCATAGGAGACTTTTTATGTTGATTTAATTATCATCAATAAAACTTTTCGCATTTCTCATAGGAGACTTTTTATGTTGATTTAATTATCATAAATAAATTTTTAAAGGGGGAGTTGTCAAAGAGAGAGTTTGCATTTTAGGCAGCCTTAAAAAATTTTTTAATTAAATTTCAATGTACACTTTTATATATGATTAATTTCCTTCTTTAACAATCGCACATGGAATGAGGGTTAAGTGTGTCATTCAAATGCCATACATACACCACTTAATGCTCAATTGCTTATTCAAGCAATTCAGCTAGTTTACACTATACTATCTTAAAAGTAAAAAATTGACCAAAATAATCAAAATGAGGGAGTGAATAGATATGAATGAAGAAGGAATTCTGACCATCATGATGCATAATTACGTAACAAAACCGTTATTTGGTTTTTACAAGCTACTTTTTATACCTTTAATATTTTCTTTTTCAGCTGGCTAAGCAAAGCAGTACCCAGTGCACTTTCAAAATGCACCCTCAAATTCAATAATTTTAAAAACTTCAGCACTCTACAAACCCTGGCTTTTTATTCATATTTATAGATTATGGACATGTTCCTTAAATATGCGAACTATTGCATACTAAAGCAGTATATTTATTCATCCCCTCCATGCTCAGAAGCAATTCCTAAAATTTCTTTCACTATTTTAGTGGGCACAGGCAATTTAAGCTACAAAATAAATTTTACGAAATTGGGAGTGTGTGGGCCACATTAAGTGTCTCATTGTAGCTCACTCTCCCTTATTTGTATTTTTTTAAACAGACACTTATGCAATTTACATAAATATTGCCCTTTTTCTTGTTTTATTTTAGCTAGCACAGTCGGCATTATGCTTGTTTGCTACAGACATACATATTTTAAATCGCACCAAAATATCCATTTGTGCAACAATGTTTGTTTTCAATGTAACATGCATTCCTTTATCATTAATGCAATATTATTTTCTAGTATGCAAAGTTATAAAACTATATATTTTTCAAATATTTATTATACTTACATTATTTGTATTATGCACAGTATTAGAGTGATAATTATCAGAAAATTCTTTTGACTCAAAACTATTATATACATCATAGGCATTTTTATAATGCAGAAATAATATTTTAATTTTTCCAAAAAAAGTGTTTCTAGTTCATATTTAATGAATATGGTCATGTTCTTTGAATATGCAGTGCCATTGTATGACAGACTATTACATACTAATATAATTCTGTATTTTCATTAATTCCTTCCATGCTCAAAAGTAATTCTCGATACTCTAAAAGAACAGGCCTCTCAATTGGTCCTCTTTTTTTTTAAATTCCTACCTTCATCAAAGTTTTATTTATATAGCCTAGTATTTTAATGGTTTGATAGACGAAACCTTAACATCTAAAAGAACATTTAACAACTGTTGAAGAAGCAAAACATTTTACTCTATTATTTATAGAGGTAGGAATTTTAAAAAAAGAGGACCAACTGTGAGGCCTGAAAGAACAATTTTAGCATGTTTACTGCCTAATATTTCATTTATTAGTGATGACCTAAAATATTTTGAATCAAATAAATTACTCATTTTAAGCTAGTGACTTTGTACAACTGTTTTTGCTACCTTAATGAAGTTTCATTTGAAGGATGCACATTTTTTAGAAGGAAAATGCTTGCTTTCATACCGCATACTCCAATACCGGAATCGGAGGTCCCAGTTGCCTAATAATACTTGGATAATGCAGATCAAAATGCATTTTTGGTGTAAGGTGTCTACGGGGAAATAGATTTAGAAAAAGCTTATAATGATCTGCAATGTTCTCAGACAGTTGGTATGTTTCAGATAACGAAATCTCTTGTACCATTACAGAATCTATAATTATTAACATTAAAAGAAACAACTGCTAAAATTCATTATCATGCGGTACTTTATAACCTATTAAAAGCGGCAAGTTTCTAATCAGTCCCACAGTGGTCAGGGCGCTAAACTCCGTTCCCATAAGAACATGGCAAGTGAAGCAGCATCCGGCTTGGCCAGTGCTTGGGAGGGACTTCCCCCTCTCGGCCCGTCCGCTGTGGAACCGTGTACGCTAATGGGAGCTGGTGCACGCAAAATCCGTCGTGGCTCCAAAGTCCTCCAAGTTGTTAAACGATACCTCTGGGGGTGCCGATTTTAGGGGGTCGGTCCCTCCTCTGGAATTGGTTCAAAATTACGGGACCCCGAGCTAAGACGGACTTCCTCCCACTGGGGCTCATTGAAATGGAAGCTGCTCCTTCGGCCCATCGCCTGCCTATATAGAGGATCTGTCACCGCAACGCGGTTGCCAGAGGGCATTAGCAACAACAACGACAACAGTTTCTAATCAGAGTCCACATTTGAGAAGCATTTTGACCAATTGAAGTATGGATGTTTGTTATTCTTTTCTCCATAACTGGGGCTGGCTGGTAACGGGATTCACTTTTACTGTAGGTGAAGTTCTATAATTTAAAATAGACAATGCGAAAAATTTGAAGTATAAAATGATTTAGAATTAATAGTGTTTCTGTAGCTCACCAACCCTCAAATGAGTCATGAATAACACCAAAAGCTAAATTGCTAGTAACATGCCAGTAGCCTAAATCATTCAGAGGACAATCTTTCTTTACACCATAATCGCTACTTCCACTAATTGCTCTCTCCACTTGCTGGTCATAATCGTTTTTGCTGCGTAATAAAGACGCATCTTATGCATAGTAACTTTATGTACAAGGCAAAATCTACAATAGTAATTTGCAGAAAAGCTTTCTACAAAACTAAATAATTTATTTAGTGCTAATTTGCCTCCAAAAATTTGCCACAGAGAGAATTTGTATGTTTTCCCATTAAATTCAATCCCCTGTTCCATAACAAGTTTTAAATCACGAACAAGTGGTGCAAAAGTTTTGTGATATCCATATTTCTGAACATCAATTGTATAATGCACATTTACAATATATATGGAATACAATGAAGACTGTAGAAATACAGGAATGTCTTTAATGGAAACATATGCAAATCCTAACTTATGGATGACAGTATGGGATCCTAAAGGATTCAATCCTTCCACATTGTCTATATGTATTTCTTTTATTCTGGTGTCCAATGATGAAAATAAGGAATTTGAGTAATAATAAAATCCCATCAATCAAATGGTTTTCTATAAGCACAAAAATTTGTGTAGGATTGCAGTTATTCCCGACCGCAAGGATGGAGGGTTGTCTACGTTTATCTCCAAGCATTCTTTCTTCATTCATGAACCTCTCAATTCCTGCACCTGTCTGAAAATTTAAAATCATAAGTATAAAATGTTAGCCCACCAAAGTACATTGTCTGTGCATAGTTGTCAACCTACCTGGAAATGAAATAGAAGCATAGCATGGCACTAGATACAAATCCTAATATTTGTATATGCTGTACTGACATGGTATAGGAGTCAAAAAATCAACTTTAAAAAAATAGTATTCACTTTAGTTTAGGATCTAATTAATATAATTAATATTGAAAATCAAGTATTAAATAAATATTATCTCTCACTCACTCACTCACTCAATATATATATGGGAACTATCCCAGACACTCAGATGCTTTCCCACTCCCTTTACCGTAAGCGGACAGCGAGTGTAAACTAAAGATTTGAGTGACAATGCTGGCGCTACGAACGATACGGGAAAATGATGGCCGCATTCGTAAACGCCAAACGAGCTACACTCGTGCAGAAAGTTTCCATCTAAGATGTTCGTAAAGGAAATTGAGTGCATTCAGTTTAAAAACTAGAGCGTTCGTATACAAAACTGAGTGTGTTTAGTTTCAAACTAAATAAACTGAGCGCGGAGAAAGTTCGTTTAGTTTTTGAGAAGATACTCTTGCTGCACGGTGTTTTTGTTTTCAAATGGCGTCCGTTGTTGTTATGAAAGTATGTCGTTATGAAAAGTATTTTACTTTTGCTGAAGCTGCAAATATTATTTTTTCGAGGAGGAAATTCATGCATACGTTACAAGCTGCTACGAAAGTACATAATCTTCCAAAGGTAATCATTTTCTTGTATTTTCCATTTTAGTAAATTCAAAAATGCGTATTTTAGTGTTGAGATTGCAGTTGATTTAAACTGTTATTGGTGAAATTTGAACTTCTCTTGCTAAATACTTTTGAAAAAATGAAGTTTAAGTTGAAGCTTCTAAATTTTGACCTGTACACTTCAATTATGGCCACTCTTTCTTTTAAAAATTCTGTTGATTTTATATTGAATATGTACTAAAAGCAAATCGCCTCCGCAAAAAATAACGCATTCGCGAATTGTAAACAAACAAGTCTCCTGGGCAACGAAACTAAATAAACTCAAGTTGTTCGTACAGACAAAAGAAACTGATGGCCGCTGAAGCACTAAACACACGCATTCCAGTTTTCTTGCGAAAATTCGTGCAACGAGTTTGTCGTTTACGAATGCACCCGATGATTTTGCGGTACCGCTCGTGATGAGTCAACAGCTTTGAGTAGAGAGGGAGAGTCCTTGGGGGGGGTTGATCAGGACTAGGGATGCATGCGGGACGGGATGGGACAGACATTTGTAGTTTGTATGCGAGACGAGACAAGCCCATTTTGCATTATGATATAAGGATTGTGCGAAATGAGACAAAGCTTTTCAGCTGTTTTGCGAGACGAGACAGCCCGATTTTTTGTCTCACGCGCATTCCTAATCAGGATCACACCCAAATCTTCCCTCTTTAATATGTCTGCAGCAGTAGCGTAGAAAGGGGAAAACAGAAGCGGTTGTCCGTCCCCGTCGGCAAGCCAAAAACAACAGAGGTGGCAGAAGCAAACCCAGTGCAGCTTCTCGTGCAACTCGTGCCAGCTTCATTTGCCGATGCAGGACCCAGAGCCTGATTATGACCAAGGGGGGCCCCGGGCATTCATGAATTTGGGGACCCCCATCTATGAAATTGGTTTTATTTTTCATAAAATTTTGATATAAAAAATATATTTCAGAACAATATTTGAAATTGGGGGCCCTTTCGAGAAGGGGGCCTGGGTAAAGTCCCGATTTGCCCATCCGATAATAAGGCCATGGCAGGACCGGCATCGTTCCAATTACCAGCATGCCAATGCCGATGCCTATCCTACATACCCGGTGCTCGCCGTCACTTAACCGATAGGACTGCTTTTGCTGGGTAGTGAAAACGGACAGCTAACAGCTGAGCTAACTTTAACGCACTTACCGTAGTCTTCAGAAATGCCTCTCAAACAATTGGGGATGTAGCGTTTTGGAATATGCTAGAAATTTTAATGTCGGGAGAGACGCAGTTGTAACAATAACAATATTTAATTAGGAACAATCATACAAATTTTCTTGATTAAATAAGCCATGCAGGTTCAAATTAAAGGATCGAATTGTCCCGCGTGAAGATGTTTCGCTGCTCGAAGAACTGTCCGGAAAAATCCGGACAGTTCTTCGAGCTGTTCGGACGTCCAGGTACGTCCACGAGACAGAATATCTCGGCCCAAAAGTCTCGGCGATTCGGTGGTCGATTCCCGGTATCCTCCGAAGAAATACAAAAAATGTCGAGCCTCCCAGACGCGTCAGGTCAGGTCCTCTCCCTCTCCCCCTGTCCCCTCGCACTCTCCCCTCTCGCTGCGGCTCTCGTGGTCTTTTTCCCACGGGTGCAATCGCTTGGGGGTCAGGGGTCGCCAACATGTCCACATTCCTGCCCTTTCACTGGGAACTTCATCAGCTTGTTTAAAGCAGGTGCAAAATTGGCGGGGGGCACGGTAACCGCCTGTACATTCCAATCCCCGTTCGAAAAGGAAGCTAGAGACAGCACCCTCCCCTCAAAACAATTTTTCGGGGAGTTTGGAGGAGAAACATTGAAAACACTGAATGACACTGGTAGCAAGAATTAATTCCTACTGCAATTTGCTATAGAGTATTTTTATGCATTTGAAATTTATTACCTGCATTTAAACATTAAAATAATAGCATATAAAAAAATAACCACATATTTATGAGTAATAATAGCAAAAATTTAACAAGAAATATTTACATTATTTTTTTTTTCTTTTAAATCCTACTTAGGCAATCCGCATGCTTTATGCTTTTCCCCGGTTTATGCTCCGTAGTGTAATTGTCATTTTGAAGTGTTGACGCCCACCTCATTAACCTTTGATTTTTTCCTGAATTAGTTTTTTAACCATACTAGGGGATTGTGGTCGGTTTCGATTTTGAATTTTTGACCGTCCTGATATGGTCTTAGCTTTGTTATGCCGAAAATAACGGCGGCACATTCTTTTTCAGCCGCCCCGTAATTTTTTTCTGGACCCGTGAATTTTCTACTCAAATACAAAATGGGATGTTCTTTGCCATTTTTGCCCTGTGCAAGAATCACACCCACTCCTTTATCCGACGCATCAGTTTGGACAACGAATTCCTGCTTGTAGTCAGGGGCACACCGAACAGGGCTTTCCGTTAGTTTCTTTTTAACAGCTTGGAAAGCTTCTTCCATTTCAGGCGTCCGGTCTATCTTTTCTTTTCGCGTTTTTCCCTTTAAAGCGCGAGTGAGTGATTCTACTATAACCGCGTAATTCGGCAGATAAGGCGAATAATAATCAATTAACCAAATTATTTATAAGATTTTTCTAATCTCTGTTTTGGTAGTAGGGTAGGAAAATCGAGTACGGCCTTTGCCTTTGCCTCCGCCTACCAGCTGACCTAAATACTTCACACAATCTTGTGCGAGCTTACACTTCGCGGGTTTAATTTTTAATTTAGCCTCTGCTAATTTCTCTAGACTCACATCTATGTCACATCTATATCACATCTTAAGATGGTCTTCCCAGGGGCTGGAAAATATTGCTATGTCATTCAAATACGGTACGCAAAATTGTTCGCATCTCGCTAAAAGCATTGACATAAATTTACTGAATTGATAAGGAGCATTTACTAAACCGAAAGGCATGACCATGGGTCGAAAGGTTCCGAAAGTTGTTGCAAATGTTGCATATCTTTGAGCTCTGGGGGTCAAAAGGATCTGCCAATATCCCTTGGTCAGATCAACGACGGTTATAAATTTTGCGGCTGCCCCTAATTCGACCCTTTCCTCAATATTAGGTAAAGGAAAGTATTCTGTGCGGGTCAAAGAGTTAAGCTTTCGATAACCTATACAAGGTCCCTTTCCGGCACTTCTACTAATAAGCGGTGTGAAACAAAATCAGACTCCGCAACTTCCATAATCTTAAGCTCTAACATACGTTTTATTTCGTGCTTAAGTATTTCCGTTTGTCTTGGGAAGGTTCGATAAGGTTTAATCCGAAACGGTTGCTCTGCAATTAACTGTATATCATGTTCGATCAGATCCGCGCAGCCTGGATTATTCGAAAATAATTTCCTGCGTTTATTAAGTAAATTTCCTAGCACCTCAATTTGAGTAGGCGTACATTTCTCGGCGAATCCATTTTCGCTTACAATTTCTGTGAAATCAAATACATCTGGAGTGGCATTTGGGTAAAAGATTTCTAAATCCGCCTCTAACGATTCCTGATCCGACATTAACAAATTTACAAATTCTACCCGCCTGTGATATTGTTTCAGTAAACTGACGTGATAGATCTGAGAGCTTTCTCTTCTTCCGGGCACTTTCACTATATAGTTTGTGTCTGATAATTTGCTCTCTATCACACCTGGCCCTATCCAGTCTACTGATAATTTGTGTGGCTTCGAAGTAGCCATAACTAGAACTTCATCGCCAGGCTTAAAATTTCTCTCTACCGAGTCCGTATCATATCAAAATTTCCTCTTATCCCTAGTAATTTCCATCCTTTCTACAGCCAACTCCTACATCTAATTGTCTATTTATTATGTATAAATATGTTCAGTAACGAAAGAGTTTTCTTCCTTTGGGCATGTCCACTTTTCAAACAGTAAGACTTCGGGAGTCCGCAAGTTTCTTCCTAGCTCTGCGGGAGAGAATCCCGTCGATTCGTGCGTTACTATGCGTAGGGCCAACAAAGCACAGGATAGATTTTTTTCCCAACTACTCCCATTTTCGAGACACAAAACCTTCAACAATCTTCTACCAGATCGATACCATCTCTCAATAGCGTTGCTCTGCGGCCTGTGACTAGAATTAACTATCCCAAACTTTTCGGAAAACGCGGGGTAAAATCATACAAGCCGGTGCCCACCCCATGTAAACATGGCGACAGTCGCTGGAGCTTGGCGACCGCCAATCTCCAGCGACTGTCGCCATGTTTACTAGTCATTCTAGGCAACCAGTGGTCCGTTTTTAACTAAAAAAACCCCAGTGGATTCAGCAACCTAGTTGTACAGCTATCTAAACTAGGCAACCAGTGGTCTGTTTTTAACTAAAAAAACCTCAGTGGATTCAGCAACCTAGTTGTACAGCTATCTAAACTAGGCAACCAGTGGTCCGTTTTTAACTAAAAAAACCTCAGTGGATTCAGCAACCTAGCTGTACAGCTATCTAAACTAGGCAACCAGTGGCCCGTTTTTAACTAAAAAAACCTCAGTGGATTCAGCAACCTAGCTGTACAGCTATGTAAACTATGCAACCAGTGGACCGTTTTTTACTAAAAAAACCTCAGTGGATTCAGCAACCTAGTTGTACAGCTATGTAAACTATGCAACCAGTGGACCGTTTTTAACTAAAAAAACCTCAGCGGATTCAGCAACCTAGTTGTACAGCTATGTAAACTATGCAACCAGTGGACCGTTTTTAACTAAAAAAAAAACAACAGTGAACTAAGCAACCTAGTTGTACAGCTAATGTAAACTGGGCAAACACTGGCCCGTTTTCAACTCAAAAAAACATCGGTGGATTAAACAACCTAGTTGTACACCTCTTATAAAGTCAGTATGATTAGAATAGCACGTAAATAGCACTTACGAAAACATAAACACTTCAAATATCAATTTAAAATTCACATTAAAAACCTTAAACATTGCAAAGATTCGTTAAAAAAGAGCACTTACCTCTATTTTTTTTTTTAAATAACCGCTCAGAAATGTCCCCAACACCCACCGGCTTATAACGTACTATATTTCTAACAAACACACACAAATTCTTTTCTTATATTAACATAACACATTTCATTCCCTTCCATCAATAACGCAAACAATTTCAAATTCCCAAACCTGACGAAACACGTATTCTTTATGGTTGCCAGTCAAAACTACCACCGGCAGTTGGCGGTGCATCGCTCACTCTCGCGTCAGATTGTTCGCCAATGATTTGTAAACAAACCATTGATATGTAAACAAAGCACCGTATACGGAATATAGTCCAAACGCGGAAGTGAGAGCACTCGTGAAGCATGTTCCGAAATCGCACTGAACTTCTTTAGGAAAACCTAAACAGCTGAAGACAAGCATCAATCCGTCTATAACAGATTCGGATTTACTATCAGTTAAAGGTATTGCATCTGGCCATCTCGATACCAGGCACAAATTGGTCAAAAGATACTTGTTATGATTATCAGAATCAATTAGGGGGCTTACTATATCACAATTTATTCTCGAAAAGACTTCTGAAATATTAGGGACTAGTTTTAAGGAAGCCTTCTTGGCCTCACCACCCTTACTAAATTTTTGACATGGGTCACAGGTCATAACAAAATTTTCCGCTTCTTTTGTGATATTTGGCCAAAAATAATGTCGCAACAATTTATGTTTAGTTTTCGTAGCGCCTAAATGAGCTGAAATGCCTTCGTGGCCTCACGTTAAAATATCTTGCCTAAATTTAGTAGGAACAACGACCTGCTTTCTTTTTTCTCCCCTATGATCGGTCGCTATCCGAAACAGTGTATCATTTTCGATGCAAAATTCTCTCTCGATGCAAAATTCTCTGCCCGAATTTTCTTGTCACGCTTTTTCCCAAAATCCTGCAAGGAAGGGGTCATTACTTTGTTCACCCTTCAATTCCTCTGCTGTGATCTGAACTAAACTTTCCGGACTTTCTTTAGAAAATTCGGGTAGATCACAATCACCTTTATCTTTGATTTCCGCACTAGTCTGGTTTTTCCTCGATATCACCGATTTCTTACTATTTTCCGTTTGCCGACATTTGCTTCGCGTCACAACAGCATTTATTTGATCTGGTTGCGTTTTTCGCAGGTCTATCAAGCTCTGTGTCTCGTTACCTAATAAGTAATGCTTCATTTCTACTGACTTATCAACAATCTCGGCCTTTGTTTTAATGACTCCGATCTCGGGAATTTTGATCTCAATATTTGCCAAGGGCAAACACCTAAATGTATTTTCCAGGGGCTGCTTAACCCAAATTGTTTCTCCGTTTAGATGCTTAGGATTATTTAAATCTCGGGGTGCAAAATCTATGCTACTCCAATAATCTCGTAGAATTACTATTTCCTGATCATTTACTATCGCGGTAGATAAATAAGGCTCAAATGAAGGTCCGAAGCCCTCAGCAATTCCTATATTGTTTATGGGATGCGTTTGTCTTTTTTAGACGGGGACAAGCTGGGCGCAAATGAGCGGTAGACTCACATTCAAAACATGCAGGCGCTTTCCTTCTCTCGAATGCTCTCTCTCTTTGGTCCGTCGTGGACTTATCTCGCCAATTAAACGATTTCTTATCTGGAAGTTTCCTTTATCGACCATTCTCGGGGATTTGATGCCATTCCGATTTTTTTTTCATCTGCGCCTCTATTTACTGAGAACTTTTTAAGGGGCTTTCTGACGCTTTCATAATCGTCAAATTATTTTTTTAATTCTTCGGGATTTACGAATTCACTCCAAGAATCTAAGACTTTTTCCCGCATCCCTAGGGTTTCCCTTCGATTTAATTGATCAGTGATCATTAGAGTTTTCAGACTTTCGAAGTCTAGTATTCAACCCATTTAACCACCCACGCAAGTAGGAGCCCAGTTCAAAAATTAGGTCTTTCCACAAATCCGATGGTGGCCTCTGACACTGTGTGAATTTGGTTTTATACGTTTCTGCGTTTACTCTAAATCTCGAGAAGTTTTTCTTTTGCATATTCGAAATCCTCAATTTTATCTTCTGGTTCTTTCATTACAGCTTCCGCTAGCCTAATTGTCAAGAGACCTAATAACTGGTATGACCATTCCTCTTCATTTAATTTATATTTTTTAGCTTGTTTTTGAAATAAAGTAAAAAATAATGAGATATCCGATTTTTCTGGGTCAAACGGCTGAATTACTGACTTCAAACAGACCGGACGTGTCGTCTCTTCTCTTCTCGAGGCTAAATTAATAGATTCATTTTGTTGTGACAGTTTAATTTTCTCAATTTCGTGCTGTCGCTCACGTTCTTTCTGCTGTTCCTTATCCCTTTTTAATCCATCCTCCTGAATCAATTTAATTTGTGAAATAGCTAATTCAATATCATATTCAGGGGACCCTTCTATTTTTGCTATTATTGTAGCTACTTTGTCTGATGCAGTGAGTTCTACCTCTAACTCTTCTGCCAGAGAAATTAGGACTACCTTTCTAAACTATTTTCATTCTGACATTTTCGATCTATTACACTCATGTCCATAAATTAAGGATAATTCAGAATCACACAGAAATTGATCTCTAAAATAAAAATTTCACCTGTGGAATGATCACACACATCTTGAAGAAGAATATGCAAATTACAGGAAACCACCAGATGGCGTGGATGGTACGTCACAATGACGAGAGTGTAAGAGAGGGGTATATAAGGAATGGTGGCAAAGAAGTAAAATTGTTCACAAGCGCTGTGAAAGCCTTTCAGTGCAAAAACCGCATAGTTATGGCACAAAGGAGGCATTTGGATGATGTTTTACGTGGCAGAATGATCGGACGACTGGAATGTGGACGTACCCAGCTGGAAGTATCCGAGGAACTTGGAATCGCCCAGAGTGTCATCTCCAGGCTTTGGCAACGATTCCAAGATGATGGTAATGTGAGTAGACGTTACAGCACAGGTCGCCCCCGAGTTACAACGCCGAATGAGGACCGCTATTTGGCAGTTACTGCCAAAAGAAACAGACGGAGTACAGCATCAGACCTGTCTCGTCAGCTCTCTTCAGCTACCGGTACGACAGTTTCAAGGCAGACCGGTACAGACGCTTAGGGCACATTGGTCTATATGCTCGTAGGCCTGTCAGATGTGTTCCACTTACCGCAACTCACTGTCGCCTGCGATTAACCTGGAGTAGAGAGCATGCATTGTGGACACCGCAACAGTGGTCTTGTGTGATGTTTTCCGACGGTCCAGGTTTAGTTTGGAGTCTGATTCTCGCCGGACATTCATCTGGAGAGTGCCAGGTACCCGTTACCACCAAGAGAACACCATTGAAAGACACCGTTACGATGGTGCAGGATGGCTCGTTTGGGGAGGAATTATTCTTGGTTCCAGAACTGACCTGCATGTTCAAAGTGGAACGATGACAGGCCACATCTATCGGGATGTCATTCTGGAACAACATGTACGTTTGTTTCGGGGCGCCATGTGTGCTGAATTTGTGTTTATGGATGACAACGCCCGTCCTCACCGTGCAAACATTGTAGACGAATGCCTTCCATCGAAGGATATCACCCGTATGCATTGGCCAGCATACTCACCGGACTTGAATCCAATAGAGCATGTGCGGGATATGCTTGGCCGACGAATTGCAGCCCGTCAACCCCCTCCCACCTGTCTACCGGAACTTCGGAGTGCATTGCTTGATGAGTGGTGTAATATTCCCCAAGATCAGATTGATCATTTGATACTCAGCATGCCTAGGCGTTGTCAGGCCTGTATTGCATCGTCCGGGAGACATACTCCGTATTAACCATCCTACTATCCATGTTATACTGTTTTTTGTAAATAGGTTCTTTTTTGAAATTTGGTCAAGGGAGTAAAACTTGCAATTTTTATTAATTATGTGAAACATATAGCATCTTTTTTGCTCTTTACTTTTTGTTTAATAAATAGACTTTACAAATAAGTCAAATTTGTTTTGCTTCTTTCTCTTTCTTTGCCTGAACTTCATTATCCTTAATTTATGGACATGAGTGTAAATACCTTATTAGCACCGTTGTAAAGAGTACACAATTGAAAATTCTACTTTTTTTTTTACTAGTTACACAGATGCAAAATATACAATACTCAAATTAAAAATACTTTTCATACACAAAAATACAATATACAGTTCCCCCCACCCCCCCAAAAAATTGAGTGTATACTACTCTAACAAATATTTATATAGTACTTCAAAAACACGTGGAAAAACATAAAACTGCTTTCTTTTGCATCATTCAAAAATGCATTGCATCATTTTGCATCATTCTTGGAAACCTTTTAGCATCAATAAGTAATATATTTTGCAGGATTTTTAAATTTTGGATTTGTTTAATTACTTTCAGTTTTAGAATTGAAATCGAAATTTCACAACTTTGCTTTAAAAATTATAAATTCACTTCAAAAGTATAGCTTCATTGCAACAGAAATAAAAATTCAAGCTTACCAGGTTTTTCTGCCGAAATCATTTAGTATTCTCCAATCCACTGCGGCATTTAGTACATAACACCGATGTTGATGTGTCTATACTCTCCAAACGGCTAGAGGTCTTCTTTCAGCACCAGAAACACACAGTTGCTTTTAGACGAAATCACTGTCCAAGAGGGCACAACAATCCGAATGTTTTACGTGGAAAATCTCTTTCTTTAGCACCAAAGTAACACAGCTCTTTTCTGACGAAATCACTGTCCAGGAGGGCACAATACTTATAATTATTATTATTTTTTGTCCGTGGATACACTTCCTTCAGTACTAAATCACACGATCTTGTCTTCGGGCAGGGTATATTTTTCTTCACTCTTTCGATCCGCAACCGCTGCCACCATTTTTATCTTCTTCTGTAGCGTTTCTGAGTAAGATAGAAATTTTAATGTCGAAAGAGAAGCAATTGTAACAATAACAATATATAAATAGGAACAATCATACAAATTTTCTTGATTAAATAAGCCGTGCAGTTTCAAAATAAAAGGATCGAATTGTCCCGCGTGAAGATGTTTCGCTGCTCGAAGAACTGTCCGGAAAAAAGTCCGGAGCCACTATCCAGGTACGTCTACGAGACAGGATGTCTCTGCCCAAAAGTCTCGGCGAATCGGTGGTCGATTCCCGGTATCATCCGAAGAAATACAAAAAACGTCGAGCCTCCCAGACGTGTCAGGTCAGGTCCTCTCTCTCTCTCTCCCCCTGTCCCCTCGCACGCTCCCCTCTCTCTGCCATCTCTGCGGCGCCCCTCGTGGTCTTTTTCCCACGGGTGCAATCGCTTGGGGGTCAGGGGTCGCCAACCTGTCCACATTCCTGCCCTTTCACTGGGAATTTCATCAGCTTGTTCAAAGCAGGTGCAAAATTGGCGGGGGCACGGTAACCGCCTATACATTCCAATTCCCGTTCGAAAAGGAAGCTAGAGGACTATGAACTTGCGGTGGCCCGCCAAATGCGGGATTATCCCCCGCCAACGGCATTCTTCCACCGCCGTTGACGATAAGCGCTAGCGCCAGTGCAGCAACCATAGGAAGCGGACTTTCCCTCTTTCACTGAGATTCGCGCGCGCCGATCGCTTGCCTAGTGGAGGCATTGCGATGTATGCAGATGTTCTGATGTGTTCGCCGGATGGAAGCATGCTGATGTATTTGTTATGTTAACTTGTGTACCTAATTGTTATAGTAATTAAATGAGGATTATATATGTGATTTGTCTGTGTGAAGTTTGTAATCGCAACCAAATAGAGACGTTCCAAACTCTACAGGGAGGGTCCATTTCTTGCTTCTACTATTCTACTGTGCTGTTCTACAAGAGATGGAAACGCGTTGCGATTGGAAGAGGAAAAAAATCCGAGCGCCGCCTTTTTTTTTCCCTCTTTCAGCTTTCAATAATTCACCTTTATTTCAGATCGCACAGAAAGAATGAACCAAACTACTAAGTGTTATTTTATTGTAAAATAATTTGTACTTCAATATCTGCAATGAATTAATCATTTAATATTTAGAAAAATAAAGCACTATAATCAGCAAAAACTGCTTACTTTGTTTATATCTATCAGGGTTATTTTATTTATATTTAAGGAGATAAGAGCATTATGTGTTTTATAAGAATGTGCATACTCTTCGCATTTAAGTTCCCAAATTTTTTTATTATTCTATTTAGAATGAGAAACTTTTGTATACTGATGATTAAAGGTCCTGAATTTTATTTATCTAAATGACTGAAATTACTATGTCATTAGCTGTTGCTTGAAGCCTTTTCAATTAGGTATTTCGATTAAACCAAAGCTTAAAGTTTGCTTCTCGGAAATGTTTAGCCATACTTTAGTTTGAAAATTCTGAAAGACCGCAGAACGCTATTTATATAATTATGTGAACAATTTTTATGTATGTACATATATAATATTGTATACATTAAATTTCTAAATTTGTATCGTATAAATGATAGTAAACTAATTATTTTTAATGAGCACTACTCATGTGTTAACATGTTATTTTTTAATATAATTAATTTTAACTATGCATTTAGTATAATGCAAAGTGTAAATATGCTGAAAATTTAGTTTACATATTGTTCATTTTATAGATTTTTTTTTTTTTTTTTTACTGTTTAAACCAGTTTTTTACGCGTGTCATGTCAACAACCAGGTTTTGACGTCAAAAACCCAGCCCTGCAATGGTCTGCAGTTTTGATCGGTTTTCTCCAGATCGAACCTGATTATGCGTTAGAACCTCTTAGAAACCTCTAAATAAGGCGACATCCTCCCCTCAGGCAGATGCCCCTCGTGTAGACCTGCTATAACAAAAAATTCAAACTTTTCATAGCTGTCGGAAAAAACACTCAAATTACTGGTGTTAAACGATAAAGTCAATAAAAAACTTTGTAAAAAACACACATAATGTGTGTTTTACTTTAACACTCTTATGTGTGTTTTTTACAAAGTTTGTTTTTATTTACTTTACCTTTTCACAGCTGTATTTCAATCCAAGCACTGTGCAATTTATGTAAGGGGAATCTACGCCTCTACATTTTTTAATGATCAACGTGATCAAATTAATCTTGGGTTCAGTTGTGGAATAAACTCCAACTAAAAAATGTAAGAACCAAAATGTCAGGCGTTAGCCTGACAACTTTTCAGAGCATACAGATCAGTTATTTTTTAGAATGTAGATAGAATACCGCCACAGGATAGTACATCACCTCTTTGGTGTATGGGCGCACATTTTACTAACTTTTTTTCTTTGTACGGGGGGTCGTATATAAATTTAAAAAGTGTAACTTTTTAAAAATCAACTGAAGGAATTTTTCTTAACGTAGTCATTTTTTCTTACTTTATTTTGAAATTTTTTTCAATTTAAGTTGGCCACTTATCTTTAATAAATAAAGATTTACAGAGTGTTACATCAATTTTGGGACACCCTGCATATCCAAAAACAATCATCAGTTAACTTTTCAGCAGCTTTTTACTGCATTTTCTAGAAGTTTTATTCAATTATCATTAACTTGAGTAAAGCACCAATAACTGACTTAAGTGTCACTTACTATTGAAATCCATTTTTTTTTTTCATAATCCACATCTTATCTTTCACAAAGAAATACATTAATTTATTTAAATAAAGTCTACAGACTTATTTTACATATTATAATCTAATACAATTCAGTTTAAACTGATTTCTAAAAAGAAATATCCTTCAAATAGAAACAGGTTTAAAATGAATTTATATTAATTTCAACATTAAGCCAGCTACTGAGAATCGGACTCTTTTCAGCATTGAGTTTAATATCTCGATTTGTCGTACCAAGAGCACCTTGGAGGTTTAAAAAAAAGTGCATAAAATTGAAGACAAATGTCTAAATTGGTACATGATAGCACTATTTGATGACAGCTCTGAAATAAAAAGTTTATTATAGTGAATTATTTGGCAAAGTGTCAATTACTGGAGCTCTTACCCTATTACAAATATTATTAATTTGCTTTTTTGTCTAGTGCTTTTTTGTCTAATTTGCTTTTTTGTATCTTGAAGGTTTTAATTAAAGAATAAATTACCTTGTTTTTACTTCTCATTTCTTTGGGGACAATTACTAGATCATGAAGTGTCAATCACTGTAACCAAAATTTTTTCTTGGTATCAAATACTGGTGTTGCCACCATGGCAACAGATAAATTATAGAAAAAATAGAACTTCCCAATATTCTGTAACAAACCACACAAATTTTCATTTAACGCTTAAAAGCTGTGTGTTGCCTTTCGGCTACATACCCAATTTGGCCTTCTACAATACTATTAGAATAATATTGAAGCCCTAATGCCCAATGTTGCCAATAAGATAAATATTGAAGATATCATTCAAGTCAATTTTCAATGCATATATTGCAGCACTAGTGCTGTTTAAGAATAAAGATGGATGTAATTTTTCAATTGTAGCTACATGTGCTTTTTGTTATGTTTGGAAGGTTGCAAATACCCTATTTTGTTCAGCAGTAATGAAGTAAATTTTATTTTGTGGACAAGTAAAGTTACAGACTTATTTTAATGATCAACGCCTTGGTAACCTGCCTATAACAAATATTTCGCAGCAAAATATTTGTTATAGGCAGGTTTTTTTGTGTGTTGCCAATTTTCAATAATAGGCATTAAGTTCCACTAAGCCTGGAGAACAATGAGAAGTTTTGGTTTTTGATTATGAGGAATAATAAGACAGACTGAATACATTTGACTTAAATTTGAATGAAACTATTAGGTTGTAACGAAAGTTTCCCGCCACCATAAATATCGTTTGTGGCGGTCAACACGAACAATCTAAGTTCGCGTTGTCGTGTTGGCTCATATTTTATCAAACAATTTTTGGCATTTGAAAGAAAGAGACTTGCTTTAGAACACTGTGATGTAAAATCTTAAAAAAAAATTCGTTATCATTAAGTACAAGGTATCCGGAATGGAACTATCACGCTACCAGATTCAAACCATCATTTACTTCCAGTTCTGTAACAAAAAGTCAACTACAGAATGTAAACAAATTATGTGTATAGCTTTAGGTACTACTGTTTTATCATATGACACTAAAAGTTAAAAACAAGGATTCAAGAAGCAAAGCTTTGTGGCCGGCCGACTGAAGTTGATGAGGGCCACCTGCTTGAAATTGTTGAAGAACATCAGTATTCAACCACTCCAGAACTAGATAAGGTGTTAGACGTCAGTAATGCCTATTAGTCGAGTTATGCATTACATAAACTTGAGGCGCAAGCTCAATCGCAGGGTGCTTCATGAGCTGACTCAAACAGAATTGGCGGAAAACTTTCGTTACAACCTGATACTTACATTTTGTAGTTTATCTAAGTACATTTTGTAGTTTATTTTTTTATTGTATACAAGATGTGTTTTTCTAAAAATTATTCTCTGCAAATTCTTAAACTGCAGAAATACACAGTAACAAAATATGAAAAATGTGGTATCAGACTGTGTTTTAATAAAAATAACTGTTTCAAATATTCCCATACAATTCTTTAATTAAGTAGTTGGTAATCATACTATAAAATATCATAAAGGAAACTATTTGGCATTCCACATTGATTTTTGCAATAATTTTTTGTATGTGTAATTACTTTTAACTTTGTAGTAATTCTTTATCATTCTTTCTTAAAAATCATGTGCATGATATTACAAAATTTTCTGAAAGAAAATTATTTTTTCAACTTAAGTCCAGTGTTGCCGATTGCCAACACTGTTTTTTTTGTTGTAAATCATACCTAAAAGTAAGATTTTTAAAAGTATTTCCCCCATGATTTTCTTAAGAAATGAAAGCCAAATTTTAAAATTTATTTTTTAATATTCAGGTATTTAAGGGTTAAGTTTTGAAAACAAAAACGTTTGTTTTAGTAATTAGCAATTACTAGTTAATTCTTATATTTTTCTTAAAGTGTCAATTACTGGTATACCTACCCTATAAGCTAGTTTTTAGTAGAAGATATTATGTATAGAAGACAAGCGGGAATTATGGAATTTAAATTTTTAAATGTAAATTAATAGGTTTTTGATTAAAATCATCATAAATACATACTATAACTAATTGCAATGAAATGTCGCTTGTATGGAAAAACACTATTTATTTAGTTGTTATAGAAAAAAATATTTAAAATAAAAATTAGCAATATAGGTTGATATGAAATTGCCGGGTAGTATAAATAGGTGTTTTAAACCGTTGAAAAATTAATTATACTTCATAAAACATAATTGTTTCTAATGCCTAATGAAATCATATTTTTGAGATATAAATCATATTATTGAGATCAAGTCATTTCTGCTTCGAGTCTATTTACAAGTCGCAGGTATAATCTTGCTCTGCTCCGGTACAGTCAAATTGAGTCCGCAGAGGACAACTGAAGCATTGAATCCAAATTTATCCTCGTCTTCGGAGAATTTTCCGTTACAGATGATATATTCAGCATCTTTTTTTCCGGTTCTTTAGTTAATGGCATGAAATCCCTATGACATTACGTAGTATTCCGTAGTACCTGACACGCCCTCTAAGAAAATGAACATTTAAAATTATAGGCAAAACACTATCGGTTAAAAAACAACCACATTACAAAAAATTGCAATTATTTTCGTATACATTATGCGTAACATCAATGTTCAAGTCAAATGTATACTATTAGGTTAAAATGTCTGAAAACGTATCTCTATAAAAGCTCTTGAAAATCACAAAACACACTTTGTTCTGCAGCGAGTGGTACGACGACAACAAGCGGCCATTGTAACATTAAAATTCGGAGTATAGTTCATGCTATTCCCATTGACAACAGCACCTAACAGAGTCCAAAACCTCTCCCTCCCTCTCTCTCTCTCTCTCGATATTATTCCATAAACTCACGTCTCCAATGAAAAAAAGGTTTACTATCTCAAATTTTCTAAACTGTCCCTTAACATTCCACTCAACTCTTCAATTAGACAGTTACTTTCAAATATACATTTTAATGTACAGTAAATACTGGCTGCTAAGATTTAAAAAGAAAAAAAATTGTGATTATCTTTCATAAGAACCTAAATTACAACATATCGATGAAAAGATGCTATCATCATCACAAAATTCGATATTTAAATTTAAAAATTGTTCATAACAGAATAACTTATACTTCCAAAATACTTTTAAATCCCGCGTGTACTTTCTGTCTTTTAAAATAAGCATTTTATTTTTAATGTAAGCAGTTTGTGTGTATATATATGTATAGTTATATTTAATATTTTTATTTTCCTTACTTTATGTGATTTTTTTTTTCATCATTTGTAAGAAAATGTATTTTAGAAAAGCTAAAAACATTAATAAAGTGTGCTAATTTTTTTTTTAAATAATTACCATATGTTAACGTCAGCTCCATAGATCTTAAAGATATATAGTCTCACCGTAAAGCATTTTGAAAAGCTATCTATAAATAATGCGCTGCAATTGTTCATTCTTGCATTTATTTAACGTTTTAAGAAAATTTAGTATAAAATTAAGAGTTTATAAAATGTGAATATCATAATTCGACGTTACCTTTCACATAGTTGGAGGGGGAAGGGGACACTCTTTATCAGTTCATCCAAAATCTCCGCATTTCCTGGTTTTTATGTCATCGTATTAATTCTTCGTAAGGTCATCAAACACGCTCCATAGACTGTGACTACCGCCCTAGAGGCTTTTAAGGCAAATACAATAAATAATGATATAATCCTTTTTTTTTTTTTTTGCATGGGTGAATTCATTCTCCACCTCTCTCTTCTAAGTTAATGCCGTGATACACATTTTAAAAAAGCTTTGGTTATTTCAAAGCAATAGTGTACTTTTCAAGTGCATTCTCTTATCAGAGTTGTGTATCTTTTCTGTCAATACTATATTTGAAGTTATTTCAACAAGTTCTAATAATATACAGGGTGTCCCGAAATCATTGACCTATTCCTTAAATATTGATCATAGTCATGTACAGCTGCGGGGAAAAAAAAGCCCCCTTGTACTTTATTCGGGCGTCGTGCTCCAACGAACGACGTACAGCAAAGGCCAATCGTTTACGATTAACGTACATTTTAATTTGTTATGCATAAAAACTGCATAAGGGGCCATCTCCATATGAAAATTCGTACCAACTTTTCTCCCCCAATAGCAATTCCCTAGATTTCACTTCATATTTCAAAAATTTAGATTATTTTAAACCCTGATGCCAATTTTCAATAAATTTGAACTGAAAGTGAGTAAGTAATGAGCTTCCGAAATTCTCCTCCCCGTATGTTAAAATATTTTTTCATACTTTATTTCATATCGCTAATATTAATAATAAGCTGATTTTTATTTGTACTATTATACTAAACGACCCAAACATAATTTACTATTACTATAATTTTTCATAAAATATTAATATGAATTATGGATTATTAAATTAATATTTAATAAACTTAATTCCCAATCAGGATATTCTTGCCCCATACATTAATTAGGTGATGAACAAAGTTTCAGCCTTTCGTCATAAAAGGGCTCCGATATATGTTTAAAAAAATTTTGTGAGGGACCATACAATAACAATATGAACAGCAAAGGTATTATGCAAGTATTTTTTTTTTTACAATTTGTGTACGACCCCTAAAATGTGATAATCTGGGTGATTTTTTCCCTTCGAGAGCCATTGAAAAGTGGTTTAGGTCAATGTATATTCATTGTTATAGTTCCGACACTTTTTAGGAAAAAATCTTCAAATTTTGTCTATCGCCAATAATTTTGTCTATAATTCGCCAATCAAATTTTGTCTATCGTTCAAATTTTGTCTATCGCCAAATTTTGTATTTATTTAGATTTAATATCTTCAAAATTTAATCAATACTATAAAATTCTGCACTTATTTTTTAAACAACTTTATAATTTATTTTATATTTTTATGACCAATGCTTAAAAATAGAAGCCTATATCAGTGTTTTTGCGACACTCTGTATATACAAATATACACACAAGGATAACACAAATATAAAAAATTTATGCATACGTATGCAGAGTCATATGTGGGGAATAATTACGGGTCACTCTGCTTCCGTTGCAAATAATGGTCACTTTATAGCATTAATTTTTTTGTCTTTCTTTTTTTTTTACGAAACAACTAAATGTTGCAAAGCCATTCTTATACATTCTGTTCTCTTATATCAAGTTCAAAAACAATGTAACTATGAAGCAAATAAGAGAAAATTTTTTTACACTATTATAAAAACTTCTTCAAAAGTCTCTGAAAATGATGAATTGTTTAATTATTCATGTCAGTAAAACAATTTTTTTAAAAAACAGTTTTGTTTGTGCTGCTTTTTACTTGCAGCTGGTCTACGCTTTTCATACGTACATAGGGTAAAGGCCCCACCCAGCAAACACACACCTGCTGGCGGAGTACCTTGCCCGTGCCTTTCTGCCTTTACGTCCAGCACCGGCCCGGCACTGCAAAAAGTAACTGAATCGTACCAAAAGTGGTCGCCCGAGAAGCACCTTGCCAGAAGCCCGGGAAGGCAATGGCACTGTGCTGGCATACTGCATGTGCCGGTCGTTACTCACAATAAAGGCACTGGTCCATTAAGTTTAAAATGCCTGAAATGAAACGGCGGGGTGCCGGCGATTATTAAAAATAAAGGCACTGGCCCGATATCTTAACAGTGACTGTAATATAATGGCACTGTGCCGGCTTAGTGCCTTCTATTAAGAAAAGGATAAATCTGCCAATATTAATTATATTTAAACCACATGTAAACAAAATAAAAAAGTAACTTAAATTTTTTAATTAAAACTGCTTGAAATAATTAAATTAAAAATATATTTTTAATTTAAAAACGTATCTACTGCAAAATGAACTTAAACTAATATTTATATAAGTTTGGTTAATCAAACCAGTTGAAACTAAATTAAAAAATAAATTAGTTTAAAAAACTCATCTAGTTGAATATTAGTTAAAACTAAGTTCACTTTGCACTGAACAAGAGTTTATACATTATAAAAAAAATTTCTAATTATTTCAAGCAATTTTAATTTTAAAAAATCACTTTTTTACTTTATTAACATGTGATTTAAATAAAATAATATCAGCAGATTTATCCTTTGCTTAAGGGGCTGATCAATATCATTATTTAAATCTTGTATTTGGTACTGAAACCACCTAAATACTTTTTTCAAATAACATGTCTTTTTTTTTTTTTTTTTTTTTTTTACAAACCTGTCAAAGACAAAATCATATTAAGTTCTGGGTGATTTTGAAGACCATAAAAGAATTTTAAATGTTATTGACATTTTTTAACTGAAGAATAAACTGTATGAACTTTTATGTACCAATACTTGTGCTTGAAATATATTAATGTGTCCAATTGTTTCTGACTATGTATTGGAATTCTTTTGAATGCTCTTGAAAAACTATGAATGCTACACAAAGTATTTTCAATGTAAGGCCTTATTTTGTACTCCTTAACAACATCCATGTATTTTACTTTGTTTGAAATACTTGAATGTCGAAAATACATTTTAAACAAAAGACTACCCATACAGTGTAATGCTTCTTTTCTAAGAATTCTTTTGTGAGCTCCATTAAAAAGCTTTAAGTGCTAAGGACACCATTATCAATACCATTGTATTATCATGAATTTTTAAAAGGTCTGCAAAATTTCAAGTTACTTGAATGCCTAGAAGCGGGTGACAATTTAATTTAACGATTTCATTGCATCGATACATACATAATGCATACATGTGAAAGTAATAAAAGCGTGTTTAAAAAAAAAGTAATAAACTTTTTTATACAACCAGAGTAAAAGGGACACGCATCTGATCCTTTTCCAAAACTTCTGTCAAAAAATTATCATAAGGAAAACTTTTTGTGAAAAATCATGTTTTTTTTCGGGGGGGGGTGTCGTTGTTGTTCTTATACATAAGTACTTGCTTTTGCTTTTTTTTAAAATATGTAATTGATATATGTGATATTTTAAAAATTATTTTTAAGTTTACTTTGAACTAATTTAGAAAAAAATCCCACAATATATATGCAAGGCCATATCCCCTTTCTCCAAGTTCCCATTATTCTTTTAAAAAAATGAGTGATGAAATCTTTTTGTAAACATTCTGCTTTGTCTACCATATAGAATCGCTCTGAAAATTCTTTCTTGATGTAACTCTGCACACATGTGCATAAATATATATAAAATACATATGTTATGCCATATGATATGCATGAGACCGCTTAAAAAATGATATATTAATCTCATTTAATTGGCTATAAAAAAGTAGTTAACTTTGGAGTTGGGATGTTGTTTTTCAAAAAGATTGTATTTTAAAAAGGCTTTTAACCTTAGGATTTGCATAAAAGTACGAAACTTTTTCATACATACATAAAAAGTGGCTGCATACCTTTTTGAACAATAATTTACTGTATTGGCCCGAATATAACATAGTATTTTTTGACTGTTCTTTTCCCGTTAAAAACCTGACTCGTGCTAAATTCGAGGCCTAAATATAGGATTTTGCTAATTATTTTTATGAAAAACTTCTGATTTGTGTTATATTCGAGCCAATGCAGTAACATTTTGGTCAATAATCAGTTCTCGTAATTGCTTGAAATTTTCAAATCTTCTGCTTCAATATCATTAGGTCTTTCACTCCTTTTTTCAATCATCTCATTTTGGATTCTGTTTTTCACAGGTGTATCTGTAAGAATTTCTGATTTTTTTTAGGTTGTCTCTAAGTTTTTTTCTCTTTTGGATCAGCCTTAGAAAAAGACTTTACCATCACTGGTCTCATTTTTTTGTCTTACACTTCAGTAATTTTCTTGAGGAACTGAAGATTCTGTGGGTGATGTGGAAGACTAATTTAAATAAATTTATATCATCCAGACATTAAAAAGTAAGAAACTTGCAGAAAGACAATGACTATGAGAACAGTGGGTCCCCATTTCAGGTGACCAGTGTGCCCCATATGAACCAGTATTATTTTTCACCTGAAAATATTCATTTAAATACAACATAATAGAAAAGAAGGTAATTTAAACTATATAAATATACCACATAACCAGGGAAATAAATATACCACATACCACATAACCACAGAAATAGTTGCTTTAGTAGCCTTCAGGGTATAAATTAGTAGCCTGATAGTACCCTTCAGGTTACAAAATAGTAGCCTTTATGGTAAAAATAGTATCCTTTTTAACAATCTAAACAGACTGAAATCTTCTAAACAAAGTTTAAAAAATGTTAAATACACATTTTTGTTTTCTGAAAGAAGTTTATACTATATTTATGAAGATTAAATTCATTATATATTACTCTGTAGCAGATGATGCTTGCACTTTAGTTCTGTTTCCTTAGATGCAGAAGTTCATAGAACATAACATTATAAAGCAGACAGTTTTCAATGTCTTTCCAAGTATTTTTAGTCAAACATAAAATGCAAAACACAGTACACTCTCTCAAAACTACATACACCAGAATCAATAAACATGCAAGTAACAGAATTTTAGATCATGGAATTGTTAATGTAACCTTTTATTGAATTATTATGTGAATTAAAAAATAAATAAATACTCAAAACAAAAAAGGTGACTCTTTTTGAAAATTAAAAATTTCCTTTTAAAAATGAAAAAAAAATTACACAGTTTAAAAGCAAGCAGCAGGTGCATTAACTTTCATGAAGCATACATTACCACTAATAAAAGTTAATAGTGTTCCGAAAATTAAGTTTTGCATTGTGTTGGATGTAAATCTGTTAACTAGAATGCAAGATAGGAACATTAAATATTCACATAGGATAGCATCAAAATCAGGGGCTGCTTGTTAAATATTGGCGATATCGCTTGGCTGGGTTAAATTTTGGGGGCTTATTTTTTGCACCAATTTTGTCAATATTTTGCCAAAAAATCGCTAAGACTGGCAAGATCTGACATGACTTCTTTTTTTTTTTTTAAAGAGACTTGCAATGTTTACTTACCCGCTTAGCATTACACAAATGATGCAAGGAAAATGATAGATAATTTACTAAACAGATTTTGCCAGAACATTAGAGAAAACTCCTCAAAATGTATAAATACGTGAGTAGGTCATTCCACTGTTTCAGCCTCGAATTGGTTTTTTTATCAAACACTAGCTATTAAGAACATATCGCTTTGCATAATTTTGATGCCAGAGACACCGTTGTTTTGCCAAGCTGTATTTAAAAATTTGTTTATGAATTCAGTATTGTTGCATGCTGTGGAGCAGTCAAGGGTTCGGCTCAAGTATTCTGATATTTTATCAAACAGAACAATTTTATTTACTGTTAAGAAATTGCAGAGGAAGTTGCTTGGAGTAATGACTAGTTATCTACTAGAATTACTGCTTGTAAATTGTGCTTTGAAGATTGTTTGACAAGTTTCAAGAAACAATTATGTTTGTGTTTCGTCCTGACATCTCGACTGGCTACTGAAACTTTCTACAAACACCAGACTTTAAAGCATATTCTCCAATACGAATCCGACAATTCAGCAGAGTTTCTGCAACAAAGTGAATGCTATACCACTGCGTCGTTCCAGAAGTTGGCTGCATTATGTTTTTGGAATTTTGTCAATTTTTTGATTATGAAAACACATCTTATATTGTAGTGAACTACAATGGAATGATACAGGCGGTATGAATCTAGCTTATTTGTTCTTGCCAGATATTTCTCAAAATCTATGGGTGGACACTAGTGCACTACACTCAGTGTTTATCATGTTCTTAGTAGTGTGGTTACATGCCCTAAACTGAAACGTTCTAAGTGAAAAGCAGAAATTGCATTGATACTCCTAGAAAAATAATTGCCATTTTCCTCAAAATAGTTGCTTTTTAGCTGTTTTTACATGTAAATAGTCACCATAGTCGCCTATTCTTGATTATAGTAGCAAATAGTCTCCTTTTAGTAGACAGTGGGCACCCTGCATAACTCATATATACTTGACCAATTTTGAATGTAATAACATAAAGTATTACTCTCTACAAATTTCATGCAGATGATCAGAAAACAAAATGGCTTTTTCTTCCCGCCACAATCAAAGTGAGAAGTTTAATTTTGCCCACATAGTAATTTTCTCATTTGAAAACTATTCACTGAACCACAAATATCTTCACTGACCCACTGTACCCTGCTCTCCCCTAAAAGATTTTAACAATCAAAGAAAATATTTTATTTTAGAAAAATATATACAGATTATTTGTACACAGATAAAATATTACAGGTGGGCAAACACTTCCTTCTGCAGATAAATTGATGCACTTCCTGAAAAGACACAAAGCAGAATGAGATATATTTTTAAGCATATTTGATAAGCTTAGCTGAGCAAATTTTTCCAGGTAAACCCCTAAGAGAAAAAAATTTCATTTCTATAATACTCTTATGAGATTTAAGAGTCTACAGCTACAAATTTTTCTATATCCTCATATAATCCCAAGGTTGCTTAACTACTTGCCCATCCACTGAAAAAAAAAAAGTTATTTACAAAAGAGAAACGAAGTCTAATGAAATAATATATTAAATACATAGGCGTAATTTAATATGGGCAGGAGGGGCCAACTGCCCCCCTAAAATTCAAGATCCAGGGTTCTGACTTAAAGCGCGGCTGTCGATCTAATGATCTGGAGTTTTGGGAGGTTTTCTCCAGATGCAACATGAGTATGTTAGAAAACCTTTAAAAGTAGTCTGCACTAGGTACACCCTCCCAGGAGATATCCCTTGTTGTAGATTTGCTTTAACACAATGCATACCTACATCATATGATCATTGAATGCAGAGAGAACTTTTCATTCAGCACTAGAATGATGTAGGATGAGAATACAATGTAGGTCGAATGAAACTATTTTGACAATTCATTATCTTGCTACTATAATGGATCCTAAATATGTAGGAAAACACTTATTTTCTGATCAGGAAAATCATGCTGAGCCAGGTTGATAAGCTAATACATGCCCTGTACAGTTTTCAGCTTTAAAATTAAACAGAATATTCACTATGTTTATAGATGATGTTATAAGGAGCTCCAGCTCTTTATAGTGGTAGTGTATTTCGGAAAAAAACATTCAACAAATGAGAACATCAAAGCTTTCTGCATTTTTTAAAGTAGACTGACTTGTTGCCTAGGTCATTCAGCATCAATAGTTAGTGTTTTCAGCCTATGGATTAATATGGTTGAAATTGCAAAACGGATTGGGTTGTGAAAATATTCAAAAACTAGTAGCCGTGCACAAATATCTTAAGAATAAGGAAAAATTAAAAGAACAGACAGAAGAGTGTTTCTGATTTGAAAACTTAAGTATTCTATTTTTTATTATTTTTAGCATAGACTGCATACTGTGAATTAAATGTATTTTAAAAAAGTTGTTTATTTACTCATTGGTAAACTGGCATGTAACATTGGAGGGGGGGGGCAACATGTTTAATTGAGGATGCAAAAATGTTTCTTTTCTAGAGAAAAATCATTTTCTAATAGGTTATGCCTGAATGTTCTCACCTGAACTTCAGCCACCTATTATGTTCAGTGTCTTATACACTCAGCCATGATGGAGCTCAGTGATGTAGGAAATCAAGCAGCTAAGAGAGCTTGAGTTCCCTCTATAGTTTGTACCGTTGATTGGGGAAGAGGGTTAACTATAGATTAGCTGAACATGGTGTCTTTCTCTGTTGCCACGATCAATTGTAAGATACACAGGACCAGGGGGTCAAAAAAATTTGAAAATCTTAGGTACAGGCAAAAATTTTTAAGAGCCGCATATATATTGAATTATATTGATAAAAAAAAAGCTAGTCGCCAGGGGATATTTTTTAGTCATCTGCTGGGCGACCTGGCACCTGGTCTGCTGGGCGACCTGGTTTTTTCGAACCCTGCTCAGGACCTCCTCCACCAAATTTACTGTTGTTTCATTACTATAAGGATTTATAACTTTTCTAATAATTTTACCTCAACTCAAATGTATGGGTAATAACATGTACTGCCCCCGTGGCAGAAACAGGACAACACAGTGACATTTTCGCAGAAGCAGAATGATCTTCTGCAGACAGATTGTCTTCAACAGTTGAAAAATGCTCTGAAGACCACTTCCATGTCTTCCGCGTAATCATTTTATGCGTAATCAATTAAATTGCTCGTTTGGTAATGTAAACAAATAGAAAAATGTAAAGAAATTCATTAACTTCATGCATATGAATGAAGTTAATCGGGGGAAACTGAGACCACAACCACCATATTGGATTCTTCTTTTGACAAATGTGCGTTTTAACAATAGCTTGGCTTATATGGCAAGGCAGTGTGGATAGATGCGACTTGATATTAGCTGACACAGAACATTCCATGGCAGTACTTGATATTGATGAATACAAGAGTTTCTTTTGATTGAAGCAATGCAAAAATTAATAGCATTAGTTAATATTCGTTAACTGAATGCAAATGTACTGTGGGCAAGTAAAGAAAGGGGCATTCGCCCCCTCTGAGAAAAAAGAAATTAAATAACAAATGTGAAAAAAGAAATTTAATAACAAACGTAAACAATCCTATTGTACTTCCATAAATTCCAACTAGCTGCCCCCCCCCCCCAAATTGCATTAATCCATCCCTATTTGCGGCAGTAAGATTTACGAGCACGGATACCATCTTGGATCTTTTCATAGTGGTATGTAGCGTCGCAATAGCACATTTAGCCAACTGCAGCAAATCGTGACTGAAAACACTACATGGATTCCCATTGCAATTAATTACTGTAATTTTTGGAAGAAACAAAAGATTTATAATATTACAGATCTACATGATCACAGAAGCTTCTTTACAGTACATTACTTTTTAAAGCTTTGTTATAAAGAAATGATCTACAGATCTTATTTAAACAATAAACTTGCTCTTCCTCCAAATAAACAGATTTCACTAAATTTAAAAGAAATAATTATACACACTAATTTGCGTGGAAATTCTGTTCTTAATTTTTTAATGTAAATATACAAATTATATACATCTCTTAAATATCCACATTAATTTCTTATAAGCAAATTCTTAAAAATGAGAGCAGTTTAGCTAATATTGCTCGTTTAATTGTCCTTCTAATAATAAAATGTAAGCATAAGTAATGAAAATTACACCTTTAATTTGACAGAAATAAAAGAATTGTATGTTTTAAATAATTTATATAAGCTGCTTCTAAAATACTATCTTTGATCAAAACTTCACATTTTTTAGAATGCAACCTAAACAGTTTCCTTACTTTTAAGACTACTGTAATAGCAAAAGTATTGTTGCCATTAATGCAATTTAGATATAAAATTCTTAGTTTCATCTTAACTGAGAGAAAAGCATATTTGCGTGAAAAAAAAAAAAAAATAATAATAATAATATTTTTATGCGCGCTGAACAAAGCAAAAAATAATTCTTGACCTCTAATGTGTTATAAAAAATTGAAAAGTAGTCAAACTGCTTTTAAGATTCAATTCATTTTTCTTGATAAATTATGGGTAAACACAAGAAAGTTTTAAATACAATAAAACATAGATATTTTGTGTAGAACTAAAACTCACAGAAATTTTTGGCAGAAGGGCACTAGAATTTCCTGTTATGCCAATTAATTTCAAGCAACTTTAAAAACATATAAAGATCAGAAAATATCGCTACAGACATATTTTTTTTCAGATACAATTTTAAATGAGCAGTGACAGATCTAATGGGGGAGTACGAAGTAAATTAACCATTTATGAATTCAATTTATTTACAGATGTAAATAAATAACAGGTAATAAGGATTTCAAAACCACATTTGACAACATTGCAAATAAAAAATTTATAACTTTCCAACCCTAGTGAATAAAAGAACAATGAACAGGCACTTAAAGTTTATTTTATAGTAATAAATTTATAACCGTATTTACCCACGTATAAGTCGAGAAATTTTGGACAAAAAAAAGGCTTTAAATTGGGGGATTGACTTATACGAAGGTCCTTAATATTTTTTTTTTTTATCAGAAGTAAAAAATGTCTCTTTGAAAGACAATTGTTCTGTTCCCGCATTCCATAACACAGTGATGCCGATTTCAATACCAGGAAGAATGTAGCGATACAGAGATTGAAAACATTTATCAAGATGAGCCAATGACGACGAAGGAATTTTGTGAATTGTTTGGCGAGTCCAATACTGAATCGGATCTTAAATCAGTTTAACTTTGTATATAACTACTTTATCAGTTGTGTCATTTATTACTATTAATCATCAGTTTAATTTTGTATACTACTTTTGTATATTGTTATCTTTATTATTGCATATTTAGTGCTTTCTTTCTTTTGCCCGATGATTTTGAATAAATGTATTTTAAAAGAAAATTTAATTTCTTGACCGGGAAATTGGTGGTGCGGGGGGGTCGACTTATACATGGGATTTTTAAAAAATCAAATTTCTTGATTGGGAAAGTGGGGGTTCGACTTGTACGTGGGATCGACATATAAGCGGGTAAATACGGTATTTAATAAACAATTCTGATACATGTAATAAATCGCTATACGCATATTATTAAGTATCAAGTTTTCAGCTTACACAAACAGCATAATGATTTCTTAAGTTTAACATTTTTTAAACACAATAAAACTGACAGACGTTCAATTTGGACAAACAAAAAATTTTTGCAAGGGGAACACAGAATAATAATTTAGAAAATAAAGAAAGTACAAATACCTAATCATCTGAAGAGCTTTCTTTTCTCAATTCTTCCACTTGAAAAAACTTTGCTGTAATATTCGCTTCAAATCATGTAAGCATTCTAGAAATCAAGTACAAGTATAAAATTAAATGTTTCACGGGAAAAATAATATCAATTATCACTAGAGATGTAAAATTTCGGGAAATTTTGAAGAGGTGAAGAAAAACAGTTTTTTCAGGTTTTCTTTTTCTCAAAAAATTTACTTTTCACAAATAAAACTTTACCTAGAAGCCATATTTTCTTAGAAAATATAATGTAATAAACATTTTAAAAAAAATTATGCAAATCTCTAAAACATTTCTAAAATGTATGCTATCTATATATGTATTATATATACACATTTCTTTTTTTTTCACTTAACAGGAATATTATTGTGTAAAGCTCTTACTATTAAAAATTTAGCATTTCTGTCTCATAATTACCAATAGTTTTTCTTGTTCAAAACATCATTCTAGTCTAGTAAAATCTTCACTGAACCATGCATTTTGAGTAGAGCATTTTCCCCCATCGATTCTAGTATAGTATGAGATGGTTAACATAAGATTAAAATTGAGCTTTTTACATCGAGTGAGTTACCATTAAAAAAGTAATGTAAATGCTTTTTTTATTATATGCTTGTAACTAAGTTTAACAAAAATTTGAGAACTCATTTTGTAAATTATAAAAGATAACTTTTCATCACAATTTAAAAAATTGCACTCTATTGTATTGTATTGAAGGGGATGCCAAAGGCAGAGTACATTTTAAGGGGTTCTAACATGAATTCACATTACATCTGGAGAAAAACGCCCGGGAAGAGAATCTGGAGAAAAGATCATTAAATGAACCGCCTTATTGTAGGTAGAACCCTGGACTTTCACACTTCAGCCATCTATCATATCCAGTGTCTTATCCACTCAGCGGTGATGGGGGCCTCTTTAATAATTAAGATGTTATAAAAAATAATGAGGATTACAGGGATAGAATGCATTATCATTAAAAACTAATTTTCTATTAATTTTAGGGAAAAAATCTATGAGAACTTAATTTACAGAGTACTTTGAGAAAAAAAACATTTTTCATTATTACTTATTAATTTTTGTTATTACCTACAATTTTATTTTAACATTATAATTAATTGCATGAGCTAGAAATAAAATATAACATAATAAAGTAATAATTAATTAAAAATCACCATATGATTCAATCAATATTACTACAGCATTCTTAAAGCAAATTTTAATTTTATTATAGATTCTATCATCCATTTACACCAGGTATGGGCAACCTTTGAAAAGTTGCGGGCCAAACTTTAGGATGTTAGCAGTCTCGGGCCAAATTCAGGGCGTTAACGTAGTCTCAGGCCATGTGATTGGGATTTTGAAAGGTTTACATAGGTTTTATTCTGAGTTTTGATATGTTCCGCAGGCCGGATCAAAAGTTGAGGCAAGCCACATCCGACCCGTGGGCCAGAGGTTGCCCATATGTGATTTATACAATCTTAAAATATAACTATAATTCAATGATATAAATGTTGCCAATTTAAAGATTAAAAAAAGGTTTTTTTACTTTCATTATTTTAAAAATACTGTGAAAATTAAAAATCTTCTAATATTTAAAAGCAAGTTTAATAATAATTACACTTGTATCAACGATATTTTAAATAACATTTCATGTTTTTTAAATATAAAAGTAAATAAAATTTAAAGGGAGAAAGCAATTAGATTTTTGCATGCAATAACTTTTATGAATTCTTTAGAAATAGATTTTTCACGATTTTTTTTTTTTTTTTTTAATTTGTCATATGTAGCATTTTTAACAGAGTGTAAGAATCTTTCATTTTTTTTTCTTTTTCTTGCATTAAAAAATTTTTACTGAGAGCAATGCATGCATCCTAAGAAATGGTTCCACAGGGGGAAAAAATAGAAAATAATTAAAACAGTTGTAAGTTTAACACAGAGTGCAAAAGTTTACTCTCAAGGACTCTTGAAGTCTATAACAGTTTAAAAAAAAAATAAGGAGGAAGGGATGTCCTTTGGACACAATCATTCCTCAACTGAGCTGCATTTATTGCATGTAAGTGGGCCTGACTTGGAGGTCCAGTTACATGCAATAAAAATAACTAAATAATAAATACCCTGATTTTGGGAGTTTTCCCGAGGCATGGATAAATACCCATTTATGCTTACATTCATATAAATACATACCATTAACCATTGGGTATTTATTCAACCCAAATCTATAGCAGGGGTCGATACAGATGAAAATTGGGTCAGTTTTGCAGCCCCTTCACAAAAATACAATCCATTAAAATGGCCCTTCGTTTGCATTTAATTCTGTTTTGTCAATTACTTTAACCAAAAACATTTACTTTCAGTGATAGTTTTAATTGGTATGAAAATTCACAAAAATAAGTATTGAAATTCACAAAAATAAGCGATTGTCACAAAAATGGGATCCTGGAAAAAATCAACGACCCTTGAATAGTGAAAAATTCTGATCCATTTTTAAAAAAATTTCACTCAGTTTTGGGGAAAGGGTAAGACATTCTCACCTATTTTTTTCCTTAATGAAAACCATGCATATGTATGTATATTTTAGGGATGCACTGAGTATTCGTTATGTACAGTCTATTCAGACAAAACGAATATTTGATTTGGACAAATACTTTAATATTTGGCAACCGAACAGCCCAGACAGCACATAAGCTTAAATCAAGCTTGACATTTCTTTGAATTTGACGCATTAATGCTAGCTTGACTGTTCAACTCATTCTAAGTTGGCAGCGAGCTTGCAGGAGTCAAGTTGAATTGTCAAGCTTAAATACAGCTTGGTTTAAGCTTGACAATTGATACTCGGTTGATTTTTCATTTTTAAAGGAGCGTTGATGGCGCCATCTGTGAAAGAGAATGGACATTAAATGTCTAGCGTCCTCAAATTTGCTGAAAGTTCGTAAAAGATGTGTATTTTATTACCATTGCCATATTACCGGCAAGGCAAACGGGGCAACTGCCCAGGGCCTACAGATTTTAGGGCCCAAAGATCTTACATCTTACACTTTTGTAGTTTTAAAATAAAATTACAAAGGATAAAAAAAAATTCAGAAGTTAAATAATTTTTTTAATTATAAAGTATGAACAATGAAAATAATTCAAATTTACATTTGTATAAATTAATTTAAACTTATTTTTAGTTCTTCGAAATGCTCTATATCGATATAGCATACCAATATGTAGGAAAATAACTAACCACATTTGTAAAGAGAATTTTTAGCGTTAAAAAATAGCAAAATTTTTCAATTATTTGTTATTAAAAGAAATATTTACAAAAATGACTAAAGTGTTTATATTCCATACATGTTATGTTAGCAACTGTGATATAGCATTTCGAAGTAACGTTTAACTATCTGTTTCTTTGATTTCAGATTACTTAACACAAAATTTGTGTTAAGTAAGTAAACCCATTCTATATTTCCAAACATGGAAATTCTTCAAAATAAAATACAATTATAGTACGAATTTGATATCAAAATCAGTCGTTTGTCTCGATTTTGGCCAGCAGTATTGTTCATGAGTTTTGCGAAAGTTTTAAACTGTATGCTGCTCTTAAGTTTATATTATGTTTATTTCCCTATTAGTAGAGTCTCTAAATCACACATAACATTATTTTAATTTTGATGCATCCCATGGAAAAATAAAAAAAAAACAAATAACATATCGCCCACTTATCAATTTGGCCAGAAAACAGCTTGATAATTCACTTCAAACTTTAGTCATAACCCCATCGAAGCTTGGTAGCTGAATGGATAACGCGCTCGGCTACGAACCGAAGGTCCCGGGTTCTATTCTAGCCACGGACACTCGATGGAAACAGATTAAATTAAATGGAAATTTCAGCGTAGAGGGGAAAATGCGTGGCAAAGTAAAATATGTGGGGCGAGTTCGCCGACCGGCGTCCCGTGTATTTAGGAAATTTTTCTTAGGAAAATTTTTTAAGCTTGAAATTAAGCTTGAAATGTCAAGCTTGATTCAGGCTTGAAATGTCAAGCTTAATGCAAGCTGGGCAAGTGTAAACTAGAACACTTGATTCAAGCTTGCATCAAGCTTACACGCTTGGAATTTTCAAGCTTAATTCAAGCTTATTGACTTGATAAATCAAGCTTGCTGCAAGTTTGCTGTGCTGTCTGGGAGTAAACAAATTTAAACATTTGACAATTGGTAAACAAACACATATTTTTTGATACAATGAACGAAAGCATAATACCATAATATAAATTAATTCAAATTGTTACTTAATTATCACAATCAAATTCAAAGTAATTTTAATTGTAAGAGAAAACACTCAAGATGTTAAATGCAAAGTTTTTTGCTTTTCAATTTTTCTTAAATTTTATGACACTTACCATCCCGGAATTTTTTCCAGGGGCCCATTTTTGTCTAAGCTATTTATTTTTGTGAATTTTCATAACAGTTTTTGTAAAATTCTCTTTCTTAAAATAACTTACAATTAGTACTAGCATAAGTAGTTTAATAATTTGATAAATTATAATAATCTCAGAAGAAATTTTAAACATTATTTCTTTTATTAGTAGTAATTGTGATCTCAGCAGAAGTGATTGTATACTTTCTTTTCTAAAAAGGTAATATTATGATTTCAGTAAAAGATTAATATAGCTTTATTTGGGAAAAAAAAAAAACAATTTTTTTCCCAAATAAATAATTATCATAATCTTACTAGACGACATGATTTAAGTCTTCTAGTAAGATTAGAGTCCTGTGAATTCATGAATAAAAGTTAACAAGCCTATTCATATTTACAATGGACGCCGCAACTTACAGCTTAAAGGGAGATGTCCTTTAGATGAATTTAATTACAATAGACTAGTCTATTTCAGTATTTCATATCTAATGAAATACTTTTAAATAAATAAAACTTACTTGAAGCCGTACTTGTGAATTTCACAAATATTCAGGTACTTGAGTCTTCAGCGTTGAACCTTGTTCGGGCGGGCAACGAGCGGGAGAATGCATTGTATGTAAACAATCAAATATGTGGGTCTACTACGCATGCGTGAACGGGCTGCTTGGGAGAAATTTTTCCAATCGAAAAGATTTCTTTTTGCAGAGAACAGTGGCGTATTATTGCAACTTTGTCGGGGGGGCGGTTAGTTTGTCGGGGGGCGGTTAGTTAGAAGATTGAAATATACATCCATTTTATGGAAGTAAAATAGGATCTTTTACATTAATTTCTTTTTTCTCGGGAGAGGGGGGGGCGTTCGCCCCCTCCGCCCCCCCCCTTTAATCCGCCCTTGGCAGAGAAAAACCCCTTACACCTTTGAATCTTGTTTCACTTTATTTAAAATATTTCAGTGTTTCTTTTATTGCCAGAAAAGCCATAAAGTAAATAAATGTTTATTTTTATAAATTACTTTTTAAACTAATTATTACATTAATGAGTTAATAAAATGTGTTTGAACTTACCTTTGGTCCAAATTCTTTTAAAAAAAAACTGTGAAAAATGGTGATGTTATTTCTATTCCTTCTATACTTAGCAGAATTAACACAAACCCAGTTGGCAAAAGTAATAAGTTTGTAATGTAGTTGATGAAAATATAAATCGGTAGTAAAAACTGACATTTGACTTCGCATTTTAAAGACCTCTAACCCCCCCCCCCCTAAAAAAATCTTAGCAATGATCCTGCCTTTGGGACCCCGGAACTTGAATCCCCTGTACACTTCTGATTATTTCTACACAGCATGAATGTAAAAGAATGTTATTTAATTAAATAATGAATACTAATACTTTACGAAATATTTACTGGCCCATTACCCTGAAATAGGTGCTGGCTAGGTAAATTTTAAACAGCACCACGACGTTAACTTTTTTGTGCATGTCATAGACACATGGCAGTTCGCCGTTACTATTTATGTACTGGCGCACATGCACTTTTCAGACACTGTTACTCCAGTGACTTCCAGGCGATGGCAATCTACCTTGCTCCCGGTATGCGGCACTTTGCCAGCACGACGGGTACCCGGCCGTCATTTTGCCGGCAGTAGTGTGTTTGCTGGGCAATTATTGACTCCACCTCAATCATTGACAGTTGTTCCTTGAAAGTTTAAAAATAAGCGTTTGGAGTCACTTACAAATTCAAAATTAGCACCTACCCAAAGCTCAACTAATCTACTACAGATTACCGCCGTGATTTAGTCAGTTTGACTGACAAAATTCTTGTGTACATCAGTGGCGGCTCGTGGGATACAGCAAGTACTGCCGGGCTGCACTTGAAATTATCAGCACATACTTTAAAATAATTTATTCTACTAATTTTCCTAAATTCAGATTAGAATTGTGGAATTCCTACGGTAAATTTAAAAAAAAAAAAAAAAAAAACATTGTGGCCGGATCGCTCATTCAGAAAAAAAGCCATTTAATCTTCCCGCAATTCAATTGGGAAAATCTTTGCTACAGCCCTGAGATCTGAACAAGAAATTGGCAGCACCGTTGCCATGACAACGATACGAAGCAGTCTTTCCGGCATATTCTAGTAGTATAGGGGATACGCAGCAGACTCAGCTGATGAAAGATTCTGTAGCTCCTGCTGCACTTATGAACTCGACTAACTGATTGGTCGGACGAAAAGTGAGGGAGGGGGTGACACAGAGAATATATGTTCTACTCCGTTCTAACGGAAGGAAAAGTTTTTTTTTGTCTGGGAAGGTTGAAAGTTTTTACCTATGATCAGTGCCATATTACCGGCAGGGCAAACGGGGCAACTGCCCAGGGCCCACAAATTTTAGGGGCCCAAAAATCTTATATTTTACAGCTTTGTGATTTTACAATAAAATAACAAGGGAGAAAAACTCCAATGTCATATTATTTTTTAATTATAATGTATGAATAATGAAAATAACTTAAATTTACATTTGTATTAATATTCTATAGTCAATACAGCATAGCTGTCAACATGTACGGAATATAAATAACCAGTGGCATAGCGAGGGGGCGGATTGGGTGTCAGAACACCCCCTAAAATTTAGCAGAGTTCTATTATTGACATGAAGAATGCGATCCATAATGTAGATTATCCGTTACATCAGTGTCTAACCCCCCCCCCTAAATTTTCTTTCTGGCTACGTTACTGTAACTAACGAGTTTTTGCAAACAGTATTTTTAAGGTTAGAAAATAGAAAAATTTTTGAATTAAATGTATGAATTACTTTTTATTAAAAAAATACTGTTTACAAAAAGTGGCTAATTAAGTTCTGTACATTTCGGCAACTCTGATATAGCCTTTTGACGTAGCATTTCACTGGTGTTCTCTGTTTCATTGACATCATAAATATATTCGGTTATTTCAGATTACTTAAAATAAAATGTCGTGTCTGGGGGAGGCGAGACATTTAAAACTTTTCAGAATAAACCAATCATTATTGGTTCTTTTGAAGGAAGGGGGTTATAGCAAGGGGCCCACAGTTGTCTAGATCGGGCTCTGCCTATGATTTAACCGTTTTGAAACATGCAGCCCTGATATGATCCAGTTTGTGTCTCGAAACTCCATTTAACATATGGAAAGAAGATGATGAACCACAACTACTAAAAGAAAAATTGACCGATACCAAAATTGTCCATTCATAAGAAAACAGCAGGTTCGTCTCAGCATGGTCGTAGCTTCCAGTCATCATGGTATGCATTATTCTCGTGGCTATGTGGCAGTTTTTATTTACAAAAAATGGTTTGTTGGCCGTGTTTAATCGTTGGGATAAAAAAGAGCGTTTGGAATGGTACTGGATATGATGGGTTAACCACCATCACAAGAGCATGTAAAACACATGAAGGCTCAATCGAACATTTAAAAAATTCTTTAAAATTTAAGGAGTTGTTAAGAAGTGGGACCCAAATTGCTGACGCATTAAAGGAAAACTCTTGACTTTATATTGCTGAATTTAACAAGAAGGTAAGCCTGAATAGACGCTTCATGCAATTACCCATCAAAGCAGTATTGTTTTAAGTAAGCAAGAACTGGTATTTAGAGGACATGGCGAGCGAGAAAATTCTTTAACATGGGGAATTTTAAAGAGCTTTTAAAATTAATGATATCGGAATTAAAACATCGCCTTTTTATAAGGACATTACTGACTGATTCGCAAGTTTAAAAGAAAAGAGGATTGATTTGACTTATAAAAAACAAGTAAATTTTCTTTTTTTTCTGTTCTTCTCAAGTTATCATTACAAAAGAGAATTCTAAGGAAACTTCGAATCAGACACGGATTAATACAATTTTGAGGATAGGAGCGTCTGGTTGAAATTTATGTCAATTTTATGGAAGTAAAATAGGATCTCTTACATTTTTTTATGTAATTTCTTTTTTTTTTTTTCCCCCTAGGTGAGGGCCTTATCCGCCAGCTTTCGAATTCAGTAACAAAGATTTTCCATTCCTGTCCGGAGGAAGGGGTCATATGTTTCCGGCTGCACTAACATTTTTGACCACGGGCCGCCACTGGTGTACATAGAGTCTTTTATCAGAGTCTTATAAATTAAAGCAGCGGCTCATAAACTAAAGGTTTTGATTCAAAGGTAAGTCTTGATTTCGACAGTAATAACTATGCAACTTCACATTTCATTGTTTACATCTTTTTTATGTTTGCTTTGTTAATACTACTACTTGATGAGATTACAGATCCCAAATGTAAATTTTCGGTTAAACAACTATTTTTAGGGGTGTCAATAATAAGTACTTCAAATCAGTCAATTTACCCAATTATCGACACATCTGTCAATAATTGTGAATTTAACATAAATATGCTCAATGACATTATTAAGACTGCTTTTTGATTTTTAACACAATTATGTTTCCCCTTTTGAAAACAACGAAGGGATCCAATTTTTGACAGGGGGTGTCTGTAATGGGTTCACGTTACAGTCAATAATTCCATTGTTAAGAACCAATTACTGACAGCTTAAATATTCAGATATTGTCATTTTTGACCCAAGTAGGTAGGTATAATGAGAAATGTTAATAAGTATACATTTAAAACTAAATCAATATTCTGCATGTCTGTGAATTAGACAAATCTTAAAACTGTGATTTGTTCTCGATTTGAGAGCACACTTTGCACGTGTGCATTTGTTTTCGTTTTGTGTAATACAGTTTGCATGTGTATTTGTTATCGATTTGAATAACACAGACTGCATTTTTGGATCTATTCCCTTATAATTTTTAAAGTAGACTTATTATAGTACCACTCAAAACGATGGTGTAGCTTTTTCTGATTAATGGAAGTTAAAAACCAACAAGCTTGCGTTTTTCATTTTTAGGTTGGCTTTATCAAGATGGTTGTTTTCCATTTTCAGGTTAGGAAAATGGCTTCAACAAGCTCTTCTAAACAAAAAAGTTGAGGTCCAGTTAAAAGAAGAAAAAAAAATGTATGAAGAGGGATAAATATTAACAGAGCACAGTCAGTATTGTGAAGAATAGTGCTCCATTTGCAGCAACAGTCAGAAATTATGGGGATAGCTCGTATTAATTCAGTTTACAAAATAACCGGTAAGTCCTCAATCAGTTGCAAGCCTGGCTCTGTAAGTATTACAGCAAAAGAGAAAACACATGGGAACAAGCTTTTTATAAAGCATAGGAAAATCCAAGAAAAGTGTTCAGTAGTGACGAAACAGCATTTTCTTTAAATTAGGAATGAAAAAAGTATAGGCTCCTGAGAGTACAAAGAATGTGTACTTCGCAGTAAATAATGAGGAAAAAGAGCGCTGTACTTTACTTATTACAGCTACTGCTTGCAATGATTCAGCTCCGTTGTGTCCAAGTACGAAACAGTGCCTGATATCACTTAAAGCGTTCCTGATGCTTGGAATCTGAAGATGAGAGGATGACGTGTTCTACCTTTCACGAATACTTTGCTAAAATGTTAAAACCTAATTCGTAGAAAAGGTTCACTTGTGAAGAAACAGTCAATTCCTTCAAAGAATCACCAAGATAGCAGGATAAACCTCCGAGAGCAGCTTACTTTTTTGGTTTTAAGCATTTTTTGCTCCCGGAGAGTTCTGCAATCAAACGAAACCCCAGGTCAGTGGTCCGGGCCAGTATAGCAGCGACTTAACTTTTTTTTTTTAATTACATTGTTTTACACGTAAAAACTTTTTTTGAACAATACATATTGAAGATTTCTCTCTTTTCATAGTTTAGAAAAAATGAGAAGAGGTTTCATGAAAGCAATTAATGAAGACCATTCGGAAACAAGAATTCATTGGCCAGGCGTATATCAATTCTCACAACTATCACGAGCAGAACGACATTTGTAGGTGTCTATGCAACTGAAAATATTATCCCAATTCTCTCACCTCTGTCATATCATGTTCTGACCATCACAAGTCCTTCCCATACAAATTCACTTGATCTGAACCAAATCCCCTGATAAACGTAAAAGACATAACACAAGCTCAGCATAAATGCCTAGTGAAATATCTTCAGCGAATTATAAAAATTTACCCGAATAGAAAGATAAATAAGAAAACAGAAAATCACGAACATTAGAGCTAGCTGAAAATACAATAGATCAAATTGCAGAAAATAGTAGAGGAAGAAAAGGAAAAAGCAATGATGCAGTCAAAGTAGAAAAATACCAGAGCCATAAACCAAGCAAAGCACATGAAATCTAAATCAATGATGAGAGACAGGATGACAACGATGAAAGATTGACAAGAAGAGTGGGAACCACAACATGAGTCAGATGGAAACAGTAACATTTTAGTTTAAAATATATCAACTTATCTTGAATTTCTTATTTTATTTATTTATTATAATACTATTGCCTTATCTTATTAAAAATGACATCGTTCAAAATTTTATTACAGGGTCAGTATCTTGTTTTTTTTTTTTTTTTTTTTTTTTTTTTTTTTTAAACTGCCAATAAGTGAATATGCATGTCAATAATTGGTTCTTATCCATGTCAATAACTGGTTCATTCGTGTCAATAATATGAGAAAAAATTACCGTTGAATTTCTGTTCATAAAATGGAAAGTTTTATTAATTTGACTAAAGTAATGAATGGAATCAATGGTGCAGATCTTGGACATAAAGAAAAACTTTGAAACAAATATTGCTTTATAAATAAGAAAGTTATTATGAAAATAACTCGAAAATTTCCTTTAAGTGTCAATAACTGGTGCCTTTACCCTATACTCCTTCTTCGTTATTTTTAAAATTAATTTTAAAGTATGCTGATTTATCCCCAGTTTACTGGGGTAATTCTTGGTCAGTGATATTTTTTGATATTTTAGGTATCTTTATTTTTGTATAAAGAATATTAGTGTTTACTATAACTTATACATTACTGTAATATTATATTATATTAGTGATAAAGAACTGTCTAATGACAATAAAAATAAGATTAAAGAAGCTGCAATAAAAATGTTGGGGGAAAATCCCACCTTAGAAAATTCTAAGACGGTTCTACAAGGAATTCACACTGTACGTGAAGAGCAGAAATATTTTGCTGTGTATTATGATTAAGGTGACCAAACGTCCCCAATTTCAGAAGTTTTTTCAGTTTGTCCCCAAAATGTAAAACAACAATTGGGGGCAAAATTTTAATTAAAACAGTTATTTCCTCCCAATTTAAAAAGAAATCAATCATGTTTCATTTGTTTTAAGAATGTTAGAATTACTCTAGTTGAATAAATAGAAGCTATTTTGAGAAGAGTATTAAATTTATAAAATATCCCGCCCCCCAATTTTTATTTCAGAATTGGGGACACAACGCGGATTTGCCCCAATTCCTTCTTCAAAAGTAATCTTATTATTTAAATTAATATATTTTTCTTAAATACAACACATTAGATAAATAAAAAATATGTTTGTGTACTAAATAAAGATAGTTTAGAATATTTGTTTACTTTTGATCATCAAAGTTTTACAAGTATATACACAAGTCATTTTTACAAGTATATACATTACTATAAAAAAGGGGTGACCCATATTTAACCGATATGTGACTCATGATTGCCCAAATACCGGGCATTCCTGGTCATCCAATAATTTAAATAAAATAAATAATAATTCAATTTCAGGTAAAGTGATTATTTGAATAATTTTTAAATTGTTTAAGCTTACTTCATGACAAATTAAATAAATCATTTTATCTTTCATACTTTAGAAAATATTGAGATGAAAGAAATATTTAGAAAATATTGAGAAAATATGAGAGTTCCGCGAAATAATTTCCGCGGAACTGTCGATGAAGTCTCTGCTTTAAGAAAAGCTGCTGCTAATGCCGGAACAGACTTTAATATTTTCTTGACAAGTTCGAACACCCAATTTGTACCCAGAAGAGATCCCAGAACAGTATACTCGGAAATCAAAAAACAAGTGCCGAATTTCGAAAAAATAAAAAACTTGAGATATACGAGAAACGGAGCCATCCTAATATAAACTAACGACGTGGACTGTGCTGAAAACGTGACAAATATTCAATCTTTCTTGAGCGTACCAGTTACCAGCAGGATATCCTGGATAAACATTTCTACCAGATTTCTCTTATTTGACATACCCACTAAGGTTAAGCTAAGCAAACTAATAACCGATCTTGAGCTCACAAATAAAATTTCCATTCTAGAAGCGCGCCGCTTTCTGAAAAGAGGCAGCCGCAGCGAATATGCCCCGGTCCTAATCATTATTTTAGGAACTGTTTTACCATCCAAAAAATTACCATGTTTATTCACCGTCCACGGCAGGGTCGCCAGTGCAGAAAATTCGACCATACAGAATCCAAATGCAAAAACGAGCACATCTGTGTTAACTGCGGCAAAAGTCACTCAGACGCGTGTCTCGAGGAACCCCACTGTGTTAACTGCCAGCAGGCCCACCGGACGGACTATAGCCAGTGCCCAAGTCGACTATAAGAAGCCGAGTTCTTACACTTCAAATGCAATAATTTCTTAACATTCTCCGAAGCCAGACGGAAATTTAGACAACACACTAAACCAAAGTCCTACGCCAAAGTCACATGCACCCCACAACCGGAAATAGGACGTATCACAAAAGAATTTGAACAAAGAACTAACAATGTCATCAAGTGCATGAATGAAATGCTCCAAAAAAACATGGACCGAATAATGTTCGCCCTAAACACCATAACAATCATTATGCACCAAACGCTCAAAAATCCTGCAGTATCTGCTCTCTCTTCGGGTAGTCCACTCCCCGCCGGGTCCGACGCGTGGCCCGAAAGACAAAAAAGCTCGTACTTCTCTTAAGCCGGGGTTTCCTGCAAGCGGCAGCGTCCAGCGCTCGCCTTTGACAACCGCGAAAACGTGCCCGAGGTGACATCTGTGAAAAACTGTCCACCGCTGTCGCGAAAGGGTGGTTTCCTGCAGGCGCGCGAGCGCGCGGTATTTTTCTGCGTCCAATTTCTGAAAAACGGTTGTTGGGCAGGCATTCTTCGTTTTAAGCTGAAAACGCTTCGCACACTGAAAGTTTCAAAATTTTGAAACTGTCTCTTAACAAGCTGTACTACATACACTCAAAAAGAAATTCGAAACATTTCATGAAATTATGAATGTTTCATGAAAAATTCTTAATAAGAATTTTTTCTGAAAATATCACAAACTCCACTGCATTTTCGCTTATTGTAGTGCGTAAAGCAGCTTATGAAGAACCATCGTGAATTTTTTGGAGACCATGGTGCTGTTAGTTTATTTCAATTTGTGTACCAAGAGTAAAAACAGACCCCCCCCCCTTGGCTACGCCCTGATTCTAAGTATTATATTTTTCACAAAATGATTGATATTGTTATTGGGAAATTACGGAAAATTATCTGCACGAAGGATCTAGGGCCGAGAGGTACATAATGATTGAATCAGTGCAAAGCGGCATAGCGGGGCGAATGCCCGGACCCCTACACGTAGGGGCCTCAAAATCCATCTAACTATTTTTCATACCTCTTGGAATTTTTTTTCTTCCTTTATTTTTTTTCTTTTGAATTTTATTTTTATTTTTATTTTTTATTTTTTTGTATTGACTACATACTTACATGTTATATCTGTTATTATCTAAAAGCGTTTAATTCTGACTTTGAGTACATACAAATGTATGAAACGTGCTAATTTATTTTCGTTTTTACCAAATATAACATGAAAAGGGCCCCTAGATTCACTCTCGCCCCTGGAACTCGTAAACTCAGGTTGCGGCACTGGATTGAATCAAGAAACAAAAAGTAAAACAGGATGTTTTAAAAAAATTTGTTTACCTAAACACAATAAAGAATCACAGGGCATTTCTAGACAGAAATAAAAATTCGTTTTTTAGTATATTTCAGGTACAAAGTCCCTTTAAATACAAAATTAATACTTAATGATGAATTAAACCTTATTTGTTTAGAAAAAAGAACGTACAAAATGTATTTTGATATTTTTCATATCTCATTCAATGCATATGTGTAATAGCAAACAGTGTATACATTTGTAACATGTAAATATATTTTTTTATTCTTTTGTATCGTTGAGTATATAATTATGAAAAAAAAAAAATGTGATTTATGAAAATATGCGACTGCTAAGTTCTGATTAATCAAGCATTAATTAGTACTTATATTCTCCATTCACAATAAATAACTACTTATTAATACTCATTTAATGTGAATTCGTTAAAATCCAAGGTACGTTGGATGGTGTGTATTTCTTTTGTGCGTCCACGAATTCTCCACGCCAAGCGGCGTTCGCCGAGCGTCCACCAGATCTGGACGGCAAGCGGCGATCGCCGAGCGTCCATCAGATTTGGACGTCCCCTCCCGCTGCTTTCGCGAGTAGCAAACCAATTTAACAAACGCGTTCTTTGGACGCGAGAGGCACCGCTAAGGTCATTAGTAGGGAGTTTTTGCATAGCGGTTTCACTCACCGTAACGCTAACGTTAAACGTCATAGGACAGTACAGCGCATGCGCCCGTATAAAGTTTACGGTATCTGAACTACTAACAAAAAGAGAGTTTTTGCATAACGTTTTTGCTTTATATTCTTCTTTTCTTTCAGTATTGCCATCTAGTGGCAAGAAAATAAATTTTTTATGCGATTTTTTTTCCCTTGGAAAGCATTGCATTAATTTTAGAAATTATCGTATAAAATGTTAAGCAAAATGAATTTATAGAATTAATGAAATCTCAGAAAATAGTTTCAAAAAAATTAAAGCATAATTTTTTATTTTAAGCAAATGAAAAATAAAATACAAATTTCTTATTTGTTTATTTTTGCACGTATTTTTTCTTTTTGAATATTTTGTGTATTTGGACAGTTTAGGTAAATACGGCTGAATTTTTCACGAAATTAGGTTTTAAAATAATTAAAATCCCCATAAACTATTTTTTTTTCAAATGCAGTACCAACCACTAACATGGAGCATTTGTTTGAGCAGTAATTAGAACTAGAACCTACAAAATATTTATAAATAAATTAAACCCACTGCGAACACACCTTCACAAACCTGAATTTTTAATTCGTCTACAATTTTTTTTTTATTAAATCAGGGTTTGTTGACAAACTCGTAATTTTAATAAAATAATTATAAAAACCTGGATTTTTATTTTTTTAAACTAATTTCGTTAAAAATTTAACAGTATTTTCCTAAAGTTATTCAAATAATCAAAAGAAAAAACATACGTCTAAATAGATTTTTTGCTTTAAATTAAAAATTTTGCTTCAATTTGATTATAACTATTTTCTGAGGATTTCATTATTCTATAAATTCATTTTGTTTAAAATTTTAAACGAAATTTTCTACCAATGCAAAACAGAGAAAAAAAAAATCCTTTGGAAAAGCAATTTATTTGGACTATATTCCGTATACGGTGACTTGTTTACATTTGATGTTTTGTTTACAAATTGATTTGGCGTTGGCTCTGGCGCCGTCAACGGCGATGCTCAGCTGCAGTGAGGCACCCTGGCGGTGATTGTTTAGACTGGTAACCATAATGAAACGCGGGGTGTTTGAAGTATGGGATATTCATTCAGTGCTAATTGAATGACGGTAGTTGTTTGTTTGTGGCGAGTGATAGAGTGGATTAAGTTTGTGTTGGCTTTTCCCTGTGGTTTTGATTCTGTTTTACGGACTCTTCATTGTAGGTTAGTGAGCGTCTCGGGGAATTTCGTCGTAAGTATGGATGTGTGGAATATGGAGTTTTTTTATGTTTTGAAAGGAAAAGGAGCGAAAGCGGTTATTGAATGGTGTATGAGTGTAGGCTTAATAGCGAGTGCGTATGTATGCTGTGTATGTGGTTCGTAGTGTGGTGTGTAGGGGAAAAAAGGCACAGCTTATGAAGCTCTTCATTCGAAGCATTTGTAAACTGTACGCTCCGCGCACGAAGGATGGTCCAGTGGGGGGGAGGGAGGAAAGTGATGAGTCAACTGTGAGTGCGAGTGAAGGAGAGGGAGGGAGGGAGGATGAATATACGCTATCGGAGACGGAGATGGAGAAAAGCGATGACGAAGAACGAGGAATTCCTGGCCCCTCTAAGAAGAAAATGAAGTGGGAAAAGTAAGGTAAGTTCTTGTTTAAGTGTATTTTTCGTATTGTTTTGATGCTGAATCCACTGAGGTTTTTTTAGTTAAAAACGGGCCACTGGTTGCCTAGTTTAGATAGCTGTACAGCTAGGTTGCTGAATCCACTGAGGTTTTTTTAGTTAAAAACGGGCCACTGGTTGCCTAGTTTAGATAGCTGTACAGCTAGGTTGCTGAATCCACTGAGGTTTTTTTAGTTAAAAACGGGCCACTGGTTGCCTAGTTTAGATAGCTGTACAGCTAGGTTGCTGAATCCACTGAGGTTTTTTTAGTTAAAAACGGACCACTGGTTGCCTAGTTTAGATAGCTGTACAACTAGGTTGCTGAATCCACTGAGGTTTTTTTAGTTAAAAACGGACCACTGGTTGCCTAGTTTAGATAGCTGTACAACTAGGTTGCTGAATCCACTGAGGTTTTTTTAGTTAAAAACAGACCACTGGTTGCCTAGTTTAGATAGCTGTACAACTAGGTTGCTGAATCCACTGAGGTTTTTTTAGTTAAAAACAGACCACTGGTTGCCTAGTTTAGATAGCTGTACAACTAGGTTGCTGAATCCACTGGGGTTTTTTTAGTAAAAAACGGACCACTGGTTGCCTAGAATGACTAGTAAACATGGCGACAGTCGCTGGAGCTTGGCGGTCGCCAAGCTCCAGCGACTGTCGCCATGTTTACATGGGGTGGTCACCGGCTTGTACGATTTTACCATTTATTTTCCCGACACTAGATGGCGATACCAAATGAACGATACAAAAATTTAACGATCGACGAATCTTTTCGACGAAGATTTCGAGCTAAAAACTCCTATAGCACTAATAAGTAAACTTTTATAGTAAATTTCGTTCCTTTTTCGGCTATATTTATTCATATTTTATTAAGAATGTTAAATCACACTTATTTGGCTGCCATCTTGTTTTCGATAGCGTTTACGGTTAGGGGATACGCTAACCTTGGAGAAATAGCGGGTTACGTTAACGTTATGCTGCCGCCCGGTATACGTGAGCATGCGCAGTATGGTCAAAAACCAGTTTAGCGGATAGCGGTACCGTTAACGGAGGAAAATACGCTATGCAAAAACTCCCTAATCACTCTGGTCGCTGGACGCCGCGCCGGCCGCCTGCAGGAAACCAAGGCTTTAGCGATGGAACAGCTCCGGCGGCCCTGGGCTCGGCTATCTTGTGCACAATGGAACTTAGGTCCGGGAAAAAAAATTAGCTTTTTTTCCTTCTTACGTTTTCTCCTTTTCTTGCTTGGTTCCCTCTTCCGGGGTCGGGCCTTGGCCTCGTTTACCCCGTTTCTTCCTTCTTTTCATTTATGGGTTCTAGCTCAACTCCTTTTTCCTTAGTTCAGTGGAACTGTCGCAGCATAAAAAATAAAGAGGACTGGCTGAAGCTCCCCCCTTTTTCGGAAGTTGACGTCCAGCTCCTGCAGGAAACCTTTTTGAAAGAGAATTCAAGTTTTCACCTAAGCAGTAAGGTGATATATCGTCAGGACAGGTTGTCCACTCTGGGTGGCGGCCTCGCCATCGCGGTATCTTTGCAGTTTCCGTCCTTCCGCCTCCCGTGTACCTCCTCGTCTGGCGACAATGAAATCTTAGCTGTCTCGGTCCACCTTCCAAACATTCAAATAAATATCATTGATGTGTACTCCAGTCATGGCCGTGTGGTAAGTGACCTCCGCAGTCTGTTCCTCCCTCGAAGAAGCTAGCCTAATACTCGGCGACTTACACTTACATCACCCGTGGTGGGGCTATCCTACCTCCTCTCCTGTGAGCGAGGATTTCTGCCAGTGGCTCTCTGGCGCTGTTCTATACAACTGGCCGAATCGCTTATTTCCTACCCCCATCTCACTTCCCAAATTCACCCCGCAGTTCGAAAAACCAAGCTGGTCTCTGACGAGGGGACTCTACGAAAGCTGGCAGTCTGATTATTACTGTTCCGGAGCAAACGGAGAAACCTTTACTAGTCTCAAATCCCCAAATATTTTTTTAACAAACAGTTTTAATTTTAAGTTAAATAATTTTACAACAAATGTTTTTTTTAATCAAGAGTTAAAATTAAAACTTGGTTAAAAAATAAATTAAGTTAAATAATTTTACAACAAATACATTTCTAAATTTATTTTTTTAACTAAGTTTTAATTTTAAGTAAATAATTAATTTTACAACAAATATTTTTTTAATCAAATGTTTTTAATTTATCAAGAAAAAAAATTTAATCAAGAGTTTTAATTTTTTGTATACCGTATTTTTGTTAAGTAGCCGTTTAACATTAAAGTAGGATTTAGGATACCCATACATTTTATACAAATTTAATCTACTGTTAGGGAAGTGAGAAAATTATACCATAGAAAGATTTTTACAAATAATGATATAGTCTTATATTCTATTGCGAGAAAACCACTTTAGCCATATATCCCCCAAAACTCAAGTTTTTGTATACGAAATGTATGAATACGCGTTAGATCCCCTTAGAAAGTCCTCCTACCAAGGCACCCCTCATCCTAAGCAGATACCCCCGCGTGCAGGTTTGCCTTAAAACACAAACAAACAAAGTATTTATCTAAACATTTTTTCTTACCCACACATTTTTGATAAATCTTAGGCAGCGATTATACTAGTTTATATTTTCTATAGATCAATTAGAGAAAAAATTACATTTTTAGTAATCCTACAAAACTTTTCTACTGTATATCCCAAGTAGAGTAACTTGATTTATAGAATTTCAATACGATACGAGTTAGATTGTTTATGTGCGACACTCATTTCAGTTTTACTATGAAAGCATAATTTTATACATGAATCAACCTTTTGAGTGGTATGCACTTAACCTATTTTATAGAAAGGCGGGTATAACTAGCACAAACTTTTAGACTAGATAGTACTATTGTTAGAAAGTTGAACTATTGGAAATAAAAATTGAAGATCCGTTTTAGCACAATTGCATGCACAGTTTTATACTGCATGTACATAAATATCTTTCAATACTTAGATAAAATGTCAGTTTAAATCGCAAATCATTACTTAAACTAAAAAATACAAGGTTTTTACTTACGTGAAGGGACATCGTTCTAAATTTTCTAGTCTCTGGACAAAGTACCACCATCTATACGGCTAGCAAGACCGGAACATAGAGTAATGATTTAAAATACATTATCCCTAATTCCCGGTCCAACTAGCACATTTTCATTAATTTTTATCTTCATATGCTGAAATAGGTATATTATTTTGACACTAAAAACAAAACACATTTGAAGATATTAAACGCTTTAAAAGTAATTTTTTTTCTTATAACAATTTACCAGATTCACAATACTATTTTATGTAGGATAAAATTAGTTAGCAATCGAAAATTTAATCTTAGTTAGAATTTACTGAAATACAAATACCATGCATGCCTTATTTTCTATTAGGAGAAAGCCCTCAAAACCCAGTTTTTGTATACAAACTGCATAAAGTACTTCTACCGATAATGCTATTAATATTAATTACACTGGATTACCCACTTAAAATTTTGCAAAACACCAAAATACAGAAAAACATGCATTAACAATAACAAAAAAATCACACTTAAAAGTACAACACATCAAAAGTGCAACTATAAGAACCCCATAATTATTTTCAATTAGAATTACGGTATCAACTTATATGTAACTAAAATAATAGAAAATATTACACTTACCCTGTACTTGTACACGCGAGAGGTGAAAATAATAAAAATACTCACATAATTCACAAAAGAATGATTGAAGTAAAATCCACGTGCACGCCATATTGCTGATAACAGAAATTGAGATAAGAAAGTGCCTTGAGGCCCTACAGAGTCGGTACAATAAGAGTTGGCCAGTTTGCCGATAAGATAAAACCAGGGAGGGTGCTAGGGGAATACCGAATTGTGGGGACACGTGTTTCATTCTACGTTCAAAAATGGGGACTTATGGATTAAGATGTTTACTACTTAAAAACATGATCTAATTTTTACAAACGCATTGGAACTTTGTATAGGATATCTATTGACACGTATTAAATACATTATAATTATTCTTCTGATCGACATTATATCCTAAATTAAAATATCAAAGTTAAGCTACAACGATTAATATATTTTACGTAGTTTAGGAAACTAATGAATCATTAATTAATTTTTGTGAAACAATTAGCAAAGATCATTGTACTAAAGCAAATTATTTTTGCTCAGTTTTGATAAATAACAGTAATAAATTATAGGCATTGCAGATGAATGAGTATTCATGTATAAAATAGGTATTAAACTTATTGTTTAAAACAATTTTTACAATAATAAACTAAAATTTTTATTTAATAAAGTCATAAACTAAAATTATTAATGAAAACTTGTTAATAAATTAAACATATCAAAATTTTTACACTCTTTTTTTATATACTTAAATTTTACAAAGATATCCTTTTAATAAATTCATAAACTAAAACAATTTTTACAATAATAAACTAAATTTTTTATTTAATAAAGTCATAAACTGAAATTATTAATGAAAACTTGCTAATAAATTAAACTGATTACTCTAAAAGATAGCTAATCGCAACATATATCAGAAAAAATATAAGCAATTATAATACCTGAAAAATACCGGACAACACTCTTGTTGCATGCGGACAAAACATCTGTTTGCACGGCTAAAGAATTCTTAGTTACCCGTTGCAGGAGACCTTACCTACGCCCAACCTACAAACTCTACAAATTTAACGGCAACTAGTTTTTATCTTATCAGGTATCACAGATCAGATAAGAGATAAGGAAGTGACATGCGCAGAAGACACCCAGTGATAGTGACGTGTGCAAATCTGTGTTGATTGAATATCCGCTAGGTTCGTTGGCAGGATGTACATTGAGTGGCAACTCTCTGTAACAGGCTAAGACAATTTAGATGATGCAATATCTACAGGGTTGAGAAAGTTTTAAGGTAGAGGGCGCTTGGGTAATCACGTGATTTTTTTTTAAAGAACCAGTAAAGACATTTTAGTTAGATAAAATGGCCAGGTGTGTGTTGCGAGACTCCCTTTGCACTGTGTGCGTCTATACTTAAGACGTGTGTTTTAATTGATTTTTCGCCGAGTTTCAAAAATGTGTTTGCTTGAATACACTCCCGAGTTTTATACTCAAAGTGATGCTGATGTGTTGCTGCAAGAAATAATACAATTGCCTTTAGATGTAAAGCCTCTGCAAAGTATTGAAAAGAAAATTTCGCCCGAGTTTTATACTGAAAGTGATGTTGATGTGCTACAGCAAGAATTGTTTCAGTTACCCCTGCAAAGTAGTGAAAAGAAAATTTCCTCGACCCGTAAAGTAATTACTTTTGCTGATGAAGGAATCAATTACAGTTTACCTGGAGCAACAGTCACTGTTTACTCTTGGATACCCATTTTGCAAAAAATACGTGAAGATCTACAGAAAGTGACAAATTATGAATTTAATATGGTACAAGTGAACTTTGGCTCTGAAGAACAACCTAAAATTGAAGACGGTAACTACGAAGATTTTAATCTAGACCTATCATCAGGTGTATGCATTCTAAGTTTTGGATCTAAACGAACTTTGGATTTTAAACCAGCGAACTGTGAAACCGCTACCATTAAATTAGAGCATGGCTCAATGTGTAAGATATATCCCCCAACCAACAAACTTTTAACGCATGGTATTCCTTCTGAACCTTATGTGACAGACCCGCACATTAACCTAACATTTGCCAAAATGTACATTTATGAGCCTTCCCCGAAAAGGGCAAAGTTGGACGATTGGACGGATCATCTTTACCATAGCTTATATGCTTCTGTAAATAGTACATGGCACTTGGAAAGACTTATCTACGTTTCACTTCACGATGAAAGAACTGACTTGAAGATCCATATTAGACAATTTATACAGAATGCCCAATTAGACTATATACCAACCGGTCAGGGAGTCGTGATGAACCCTTCCACATGGATCGAATTTATTGTAAAACTATTAGATTTTAATATAGGTCACAGCAATAGCTCTTTTATTTGTAATAATCAATTATCTGTATTTAATGATGATGGAAAATGCATCTTACAACAAATTTACAAAACCGGAGATTCATTCACGTTGAATCCAATTTCCTTAATACTTTTAAATGATCAAGTAAAAAAACTTTGCGAAATGAGAAATGAAATATTGGAATGCATTTTAAAAACGCTATATACGACGACCCTACCTCATTTAATTTTAAAATTAAAGCCGCAAAAATGTAACAGTGAACCCCATTGCAATTATGATGAGGCTAAACAACAATTAATGGATATAGTACATCAGGAAATTTTTAAAAAAATAGGCCGGGTTCAGGATCATCCTTCACAAAGGATACATACTTGTTCGAATAGAACACATGTTGGACTATATTCCGTATACGGTGCTGTTTACATTTCGATGTTTTGTTTACAAATTGATTTGGCGTTGTCTCTGGCGCCGTCATGGGCGATGCTCAGCTGGAGTGAAGTACCCTGCCGGTGATTGTTTAGACTAGTAACCAAAGAGAAACACGGGGTGTTTTGAAGTATGGGATTTTCATTCAGTGCTAATTGAATGACGATAGTTGTTTGTTTGGGGCTGGTGATAGAGTGGATTAAGTTAATGTTTGATTTTCCTTGTGGTTTTGATTCTGTTTTACAGACTCTATCGTAGGTTAGTAAGCGTATCGGGCAATTTCGTCGTCAGTATTTATGTGTGGAATATGGCGTTTTTTTATGTTTTGAAAGGAAAAGGAGCGTTCTTTTGTGTGTGTTTGATAGAAATATGGTGTGAATATAGAGCTAAATAAAAGAAAGCATGCTGGTGTTACGTTATAAGCCGGTGGGTGTTGGGGAAATTTCTGAGCGGTTATTTAAAAAAAATAAAGGTAAGTGCTCTTTTTTAACGAATCTTTGCAATGTTTAAGGTTTTTAATGTGAATTTTAAATTCCTATTCGATGTGTTTTATGTTTTCGTAAGTGCTATTTACGTGCTATTCTAATCATACTGACTTTATAAGAGGTGTACAACTAGGTTGTTTAATCCACAGATATTTTTTGAGTTGAAAACGGGCCAGTGTTTGCCCAGTTTACATTAGCTGTACAACTAGGTTGCTTAATTCACTATTGTTTTTTTAGTTAAAAACGGTCCACTGGTTGCGTAGTTTACATAGCTGTACAACTAGGTTGCTGAATCCACTAAGGTTTTTTTAGTTAAAAACGGACCACTGGTTGCCTAGTTTAGATAGCTGTACAACTAGGTTGCTGAATCCACTGAGGTTTTTTTAGTCAAATACGGACCACTGGTTGCTCATTTTTAGTGGAATATATGTGCAATTTTAATGTGCTGATTGTGGAAAATGGTTGGCGACAGTCGCTGGAGCTTGGCGGCCGCCAAGCTCCAGCGACTGTCGCCATGTTTACATGGGGTGCGCACCGGCTTGTATGATTTTACCCACATGTTGATGAGCGAGAGGGTCTTATAAGTAGTAAAGCATGGTTTACGGTTGACATGCCATATATTGCAAGAGAGATATGCGAGAAAAAATGCACATGCATTTATGACGGAGAATTTTTTTCAAACATTTTCTTTGAAGACTATATGAAGTATCTTCAAAATGAGCTATTTAATACATTTTTTCAACCGTTTTCAGATTTTGCTAATTCCAAGGATGACAAAACATGTGTAATTATGTGATGTTATTGGTGTATAACTAGTATTGCAATTGCAAAAAATATATTAAAACCATTGTAGAAAAGGTATGCTTCCTTCTACAACAGTAAGATTTTACTCACTTGTGCATGCTTAGTTATAGAATACTCATTGAAAAGTTATTATTTTCTTAATTGTGTAAATAGTTTGTGTAATTTAAAATATATTTTTGTAAATAAATAAGTCTAAATACGAAAACTTTTCTGTGTTTTCTTTGTGTGTGTTGATTACTTGCAAAATAAAAATCTATAAAATTTTACTGCAGCAAAAAGTGGTAAAGGTAGACATGTTTTAAGATTCTAGTGTTATACTTATCTTTTTTATACACTACAAGGTAAAAAGTTACAAATTTAGCAAAATTTATTGAAGCATGTATTATGGATCATGAATCTAACTACACAGAAATAAAATGTTCTGATTAAAATCATAAACTTAAGTGTGATAGGTAAAACTGCGTTACCTGAGAATTCACAACATTACTATTTTTTTATAAAATGAACTTAGCTAAAAAAGTTTGTCTGCATAATTTTATAACTTAATCGATTTTACAGGTTTTTCAAAAAAAGTTAAGTGAGATAAAGAAACTTAGTATTTTTAAATAAAGATTTTTTGAGGTGTTCTTTAATGTAAAGATCTTACCACATTTTACTTGAAGTAACAGAATATTTTAAATCAGACACTATGTTTTTAAAACATTAGAGTATTAACTTAGCATATTTTTGTAATTTTTATTAAGTAATGGGCTTGAATATTTTTATAAGAAATATCAACTAAGTGCACAAGTTACACATTTTACTGATTAAGATGGTTATGCTTACAAATTTTAAATAAATATGCTCTTACTTATATACATGTTACTTGTTCAAACTAAGTATACTTTTGATTTGTATACGTTTATGAGTTCTCATAAGTTATGAAATTATTTCTCGAAAGGAACTTAGCTATTAGAACTTTGTAAATTTTGTAGAAGTAGTATGCTTAACATGTTTTTGATGAAATGGATTTAAATGTGGTATAGAAATAATCAGTTATTTTCGCATAGATGTATAAACTTATCTTTATGTAAACCATAACTAATTAAAAGTAATATAATTTATGTCTATACAAAGTGAGTGACTTAGACTATTTTTCAGAATTATCAAGTAAAGGATTTTACAAAATACTTAGTAAACTGCATTAATAGATTGTAAGTTGTATTTTTTTCTTTTAGAAGTTTTGCACATTGGTATATTTTATGTTCTGATAAGTCGTTGAATATGTTCTTGAAATAAACTAACATATCTGTACTTTGAAAATTTTATTGAAGTGTTGAACTAAGACAATTTCACATATCTAGCACTTCAGAAAAAATGTATCAAGTTCGTAACATTCTAAAAATACCAAAGTTCAACACTTCAATAAAATTTTCAAAGTACAGATATGTTAGTTTATTTCAAATCATTCTTTTGTGAATTATGTGAGTATTTTTATTATTTTCACCTCTCGCGTGTACAAGTACAGGGTAAGTGCAATATTTTCTATTATTTTAGTTACATACAAGTTGATACCGTAATTCTAATTGAAAATAATTATGGGGTTCTTATAGTTGCACTTTTGATGTGTTGTACTTTTAAGTGTGATTTTTTTGTTATTGTTAATGCATGTTTTTCTGTATTTTGGTGTTTTGCAAAATTTTAAGTGGGTAATCCAGTGTAATTAATATTAATAGCATTATCGGTAGAAGTACTTTATGCAGTTTGTATACAAAAACTGGGTTTTGAGGGCTTTCTCCTAATAGAAAATAAGGCATGCATGGTATTTGTATTTCAGTAAATTCTAACTAAGATTAAATTTTCGATTGCTAACTAATTTTATCCTACATAAAATAGTATTGTGAATCTGGTAAATTGTTATAAGAAAAAAAATTACTTTTAAAGCGTTTAATATCTTCAAATGTGTTTTGTTTTTAGTGTCAAAATAATATACCTATTTCAGCATATGAAGATAAAAATTAATGAAAATGTGCTAGTTGGACCGGGAATTAGGGATAATGTATTTTAAATCATTACTCTATGTTCCGGTCTTGCTAGCCGTATAGATGGTGGTACTTTGTCCAGAGACTAGAAAATTTAGAACGATGTCCCTTCACGTAAGTAAAAACCTTGTATTTTTTAGTTTAAGTAATGATTTGCGATTTAAACTGACATTTTATCTAAGTATTGAAAGATATTTATGTACATGCAGTATAAAACTGTGCATGCAATTGTGCTAAAACGGATCTTCAATTTTTATTTCCAATAGTTCAACTTTCTAACAATAGTACTATCTAGTCTAAAAGTTTGTGCTAGTTATACCCGCCTTTCTATAAAATAGGTTAAGTGCATACCACTCAAAAGGTTGATTCATGTATAAAATTATGCTTTCATAGTAAAACTGAAATGAGTGTCGCACATAAACAATCTAACTCGTATCGTATTGAAATTCTATAAATCAAGTTACTCTACTTGGGATATACAGTAGAAAAGTTTTGTAGGATTACTAAAAATGTAATTTTTTCTCTAATTGATCTATAGAAAATATAAACTAGTATAATCGCTGCCTAAGATTTATCAAAAATGTGTGGGTAAGAAAAAATGTTTAGATAAATACTTTGTTTGTTTGTGTTTTAAGGCAAACCTGCACGCGGGGGTATCTGCTTAGGATGAGGGGTGCCTTGGTAGGAGGACTTTCTAAGGGGATCTAACGCGTATTCATACATTTCGTATACAAAAACTTGAGTTTTGGGGGATATATGGCTAAAGTGGTTTTCTCGCAATAGAATATAAGACTATATCATTATTTGTAAAAATCTTTCTATGGTATAATTTTCTCACTTGCCTAACAGTAGATTAAATTTGTAGAAAATGTATGGGTATCCTAAACCTTACTTTAATGTTAAACGGCTACTTAACAAAAATACGGTATACAAGAAATTAAAACTCTTGATTAAATTTTTTTTCTTGATAAATTAAAAACATTTGATTAAAAAAATATTTGTTGTAAAATTAATTATTTACTTAAAATTAAAACTTAGTTAAAAAAATAAATTTAGAAATGTATTTGTTGTAAAATTATTTAACTTAATTTATTTTTTAACCAAGTTTTAATTTTAACTCTTGATTAAAAAAAACATTTGTTGTAAAATTATTTAACTTAAAATTAAAACTGTTGGTTAAAAAAATATTAGTTGTAAAATTACTTATTTAACTTAAAATTAAAACTTGGGTAAAAATCTCTTAAGAAAAAAAAATGTTTAGATAAAAAAGTTCATACACTATCTAAATCATTATTTGTAAAAACTATAGGTACTAAAATTGTTCTATGGTATAATTTTCTCACTTCCCTAACAGTAGAAGAAATTTGTAGAAAATGTATGGGTATCCTAAACCCTACTTTAATATTCTAGTAAACTGTTACTTATTAAATATATGCTATAATCTTAAACGGTATACAAAAATTAGAAGTATGTATTAAGCAGCATTTATTCAATTTGCATTGGTTCTATTACTAAATGGTAAAGAAAACTAAATAAATAAAAAAAATAAACTTCAAAAAATTAATCAAAGTCCCAATTCATTTTCAAAACTAAAGTATAGCACAATACACCTACAATTTTATATCTGAAGGATTCTCGACCTAATGGTTTAAGACAACAATCATTAGCCTATGAATTCTTTTGTAGGTTGCGCGTTCAAATTTGAAATTTTTTTTCCAAGTCCCCTTATTTGAAAAATTTGTTAAAGTCTGAAAAAATTACAAGTCTCCTTATTTGAAAAATATGTCACAATCTGAAAAAATTACAAGTCTCCTTATTTGAAAAATATGTCACAATCTGAAAAAATTAAAAGTCCCCTTATTTGAAAAAAAAGGAAAAAAAATTCTTATCAATCCTTCGAACATCCGGTCTTAGCATCCGTTCCCCACATCCGGTCCGACCACGCCCCCTTCCCCGCTCAGCCTAGGGAAAGCAGTTATACAGTTGCCCACGGCTGCGCACGATTAACATGGCTGCGCATGAGCAGAACTGTCGTTTATCTACTACTGGTGTTCCTTAAAAAAAAAAAAAACAAACGGTCAGTCATAGGCTGCATGTCAGAAGTGAAAGTTTCTTGTCAAGCTTTCTAAACTTTCTATTTATGCAATTAAACAGGTTTTGGCACATTATCTTTTAATAAACATTTATGAACGTTTATTCACATTTTCGTACCTTTTCGATCGGTTCACATTTAAACCGTATTTATTTAATCTTTCAAACACTAGTTTAACATGTTCAAGATGATCTGATTCACTCTCTAAAAATATTAAAATATCATCAAGGCCGTAGCCAGGAAAATTTTTCGGGGGGGGGGTTCAAGTTTTATGTTTTAATATGGTACTTTTTTCAGCACACTGCATTTATATTAAAAATGCCTGAATAATCTACAAGTAATCACAATAGAAAGCAATTTCCGGGGAAGGTGGGTGAGAAGAGGATTAAAATAACTGCCTGGAGGAAATAAAAAGCTTTCCATAAAAAACTTTTTTTAATTTGCTGTTTCAAAAACACATTTCCTCACTAAGAACATGGAAATACAATACTCCAAACATTGCAATTTAAAAAAAAATTAATTCCAAGTTTTATAAAATACTGTCGATATATGCATTTAAAGAACCGAAAGTAAGAGTAATAACTATCAAGGAAATATTTTTTAAATCAAAGCATGTACATATTTTCTGAACTTGCCGCTCAGGTCCGACCTTTGGGGGGGGGGGGAATATATATATATATATATATATATATATTGAACATTACCACCAATATTTTAAAATTTCAGTGGCTTTGGGGAACAAAGAACATTTTTTAAGACTTTTAAAAGAGATAAAATAAAACCGGAGTTGTATTGTTAATACTCAATACAAACACATTATTTTATTTTATCTATTTATTTATTTTTAGATGGGGTAGTGCTCCTCTGAATGAAAATTACCTATTGATGTACATCAATAGCATATTCTTCACATTTCGTAATAATGCTGTCTCCAAAAAAGTATGTTGAAAATATTGGATTTTTAAAAAATTATTTTACAATCTTCTAAATACCTATAATTTTCTAAAAACCAGATTTTTAGTAAGGAAACCAAACCAATTTGGAAAGTATTTGACCACCGTTAAATGGCAAAATAAAAACAAAAATATTATAACATAAAGTTATATTACCTTATCCAGATGACTTTGGATGATCCGTGCATTTTAAGGAAACAGCATAATGAAGAAATATTATCACTATAATTAAATTTTTGTACAGTGTCTCTCAAACTAACGGAAGGTAAAATACTTGAATTCACACATAAAAAAATGAAAGAGATCTCATTTATCATCTGAAATTCACAATAAATTACGCGATCTCTCTAATTAATCCGATTTTATAAAGCAAAAAATTCCTTTAAAATGTCTACAAATATTATAAGAGAAATAAAACTTGATTTACTTATTCCACATTATTATTTTTTATCTGCACTCTGAATATTTTTACATTAAATACAATTAAACATGTTTTTATAGAACGAATTCTAAACGCCGATCATTTTCAGCTGAGAATCTGTTAATCACATCTTCTGGGTTTATGTAAATGTCTCTGTGAATGCTCATAAGAGCCAAGCCCGTCAGTCTTTCCTGTCCGGTAGAATTCCTTAAATAGTCTTTTAGACGCTTAAGTGAAGAAAATGTTCCTTCGGGAGTGCAGGTTGAAACTGGTAACGTAAAGCACTTTCAGTAAAAAATGAACATTTGGGAAAAATTCTTCTTTGCATTCAGATAATACATCAATAATTATAGAAGGGCGCTGATCTTCCTTCAGTTTATTCCACTTTAATTTCCACAAATTTAATTCTGGCATAAGCGTGTCTTTATCTAAATAATCTGAGTACATTTCAAAATCCTTTTCTTCAAAAAAGTGAATTGATACAGTTTTTAGGAAGGTAGTTTGTAAAGGCTGGAAATGCATGATTTGTGATTCTTGAATCGAATTTCTAACTGGCTGAGAAAATCATCGAACATGGGAATAGCAATCGCAGCTCTAAAGTATTGCTCGGGTCTTTTAGTATCGAAATTGAATCTATTTTTATGTCTAGAAGCTATTCTAGGAATTTTAACTGTTTCCCCAATTGAATTTAACAGTTCTTCTCCTTTTTTGAAGGTATCTGAAAAAGTTTCGTCCATGCTGTCTCATGTGTTGAACTGTCATATGCACATTTTCAATGTGTTTCAACGCGGCAGTCAAATCGCAGTTAGGAGACTGCAAGGATTTACACAAAGGCAGTGTGTATGAAAAAAGAGTGGATGCTGATACTAAACTGATAACAAACGAGCCATTTGTAATAGATTTTAAAAACTGACTTGCCTTTGAGGACGTTTCGATATCTGGTACGCCTTCCAGTTCTAAAGTTTCCAATATTGCTATGTATATTTCTTGGAATCTCAAAAGGCGATCATGGTTTTCTACAAATCTTGTTTCACACATGGCAGTTAATTTTTGCCATTTAGTATTCGGGTAATGGGCTTTTATTTTTTTTTTCAATATTTCGGTACGGTTTGAAGAGAATTTGATGAAAGTTCCAATTGCTTTGACTGTACCAATGCAATTCCGAACTTCTTGTACGCCGCATGAATGAGCAAGGGCTAAATTTAGGGAATGAGAGCTGCAGTGAACATATATAGCAGTCGAGTGTGTTTGCCTTATTACTGCTTGAACACCTTTAAAACTACCACTCATGGCAGTTGCACCATCTTAGCGAATCTAATATTACACTTGCTAAATTTTTTCCGGTCATGTCCTTAACTTCTATAAATTGTAAGAAATCCTCTCTTACAGAAAATGAAGAACTGCAGTTTTCTATAATATAACGCACACAAAGAGATAATTGTTCCTTTCGTGAAATGTCACTAGTTTCATCAACTAAAACAGAGAAGCAGTTTGCTTTGTTAACTTTCTCCACTAATTGCTCTTGTATAATTTTCCCGAAAATTTCAATGATGTTATTTTGAATTTGCGGACTAATATACATTGCATTAAGCTTTGATTTTTCACAGTGTTCTTTTAAATTCTGATAGCCACATGAAATACGCATTCGCAACAAAGAACGGAAATTTCCATCATTTATTTCTGGCTCTTGACTTCTAATATGCAGCAGTCCAGAGTCAGAAGATCCACGAAGAGGTAGCTCTTGACGACCACATAATATGATAGTCTCTATTATTGGCACAAGTTTCCTTCTGTTTTCGGAAATTTGATTTGCCCGAGCAGAGTCCAGTTGCATCCGTATATCAGCATCTTTTGACCATGTTTCCAAAAGTTTTCTGCATACAATGTATTTGTTCGGTGGTATTGGCTTTGAGAATGATTCGAAAAGACTTCTATGGCATCGTTCCATCTGTTGAATGGTTTTGTTACCAAATATCCTAATTTTTGATGATCTCCTTTCCCAGCACACTCAGGTTTGAAAACTACACAATAGCGGCATAATGCACCTTGACCGTGTTCTTGTGTGTATGCGAGCCATGGGAAACGCTTTATCCAGTTTTGCTGAAATTTTAATTTTCTGCTAGTTAAAATAGGAAATTTAAAGTCTTCATCCGGCATCCATGGAGAATCTAACAATTTATATTTCACGCAATCATCAATTTTTTTTTGTTTAAATAAGAGCCTATATCAAGGGTATTCACCTCACAGATATTTTCAACTTGTTTCACAAGTGTGCATTCATCAATGGTATCCGCAGCTTCAGATGCTGTGTTAATTGCAGACACATCATTCACTGAATTTTTTGATGAGGAAGAAGCAAAAATATCGGTATTCTCTTCAGAAGCAGAAGACGTTATGCGCTTGAAATTAAAATTAAACAAAGTATGATCTCCAGCTTTGTGTTTTTTCATTTTTATTTAAAACGCGAAAATAATGCATCCAAATTGAAACAGTGCTATGTAAGCAATATCCTATCGGCGTAGCGAACCTCTGTGTCAGTGCAGCTTTTAAAGAATGACAAGCACTGTGTGACAGAGCAGGGCCGGCTGAACCATATAGGAAAACTAGGCGACTGCCTAGGGCTCTGACTCGAGAGGGGCGACACTAGCCAGGCAGCGGATTTTTTTTTACTCCTGCTGTCCGCAGTGTCACTCTCTTTTTATTCTAAGGAGTAGCGGACTGGTTACTTGAATAATGCAACGTAGGATCTCCCTCCCGTTCCACATGGGTCGAGACTGGAGCCTACATGTCCCAAACTCCAAAAGTCACAAACTTATCACTCTGACTTTTTTATTTATGGAGGTCATAAACACGATACTGTGAAACTGTTTCGTGTTTCGATCTCCCATGGAATCGAGAGATGACTCACTTTTTTTTGTGGAAAGAGAAATTTTTTTTAGTTACGATATTTCTTTTTTGTCTCTCTCTACGTGTAAGGGGGGGGGGGAAAGAAGTAGAGAGAGAATCAATGTGGAGAAGCATTGAGACGAATGCGAGCTTTTGCTCCGATCATACTGCATTCTAGTTATGGGAAATGTAAATACTATATAAAATTGTATAAATAAAGCAGCCGTACATAGTGTACTTAGGCCACATTTTTGCTACCACCTTCACAAATTCCTACTATGATACATTAAACACTGTTTATTTAAAGAATTATTTGATGAGAATGAGAAATTCTGCTTGCAAGTGCCACGGAAATTGCATTTCCTTTTGGCCATACTCAGAAGACAGGTATGCATATAACGTACAGAGAAAAGAGTAGCATATTTAAGTGAAATTTATCACTTTGCGACCCTCAGAGAAACACAAGTAAAAAATTACATGCGGTTTGAATGAACTGAAGTGCAATAATTGTAGTTGGCGATACAAAGGATAATTTTTTTTTACGAACAGTAAGTTATGGGACTGAAAATTTCGGGGGGGGGTTGAACCCCCCAAACCCCCCCTTGGCTACGGCCTTGACATCCAGATATGCAACAGCAAAATTTAAATCCGCAAGGACCTCATTCATAAACCTTTGATATGTCATTGGGGCACATTTCAGACCAAATGGCATTGACAAGAACTCAAAATTCCCGATAGGTGTTGTAACACATGTTTTAGGGATGTCATCTTTATTTACTGGAATATGATAATAAGCTCTGACGATATCAATTTTTGAAAAAATCGATTTTTTATGAAGGACATTTGTTATGTCATGAATATGTGGAATGGGGTATCTGTCAGGGACAGTGATAGAATTTAATCTCCGGTAATCTCCGCATATTCTGTATGTGCCGTTTGATTTTGGAACAACATGTAATTTGGAACAACAATCGTTGGTGAGGCCCAAGGCGATTTGGAGAGTCGACAAATTCCTTGCTCCATTAGAAATCTAAATTCCTTTTTTACTATCTATATAAATAAAATTAGACTTTTGTCTGTACATTTCTTGGAATTCAAAAATTTTGTGATTTCTATCCGTTTCAAGCACCCGGGAATCCGATGCGGCCCTCAAAAAAAAGTTTGTCTGTCTGTCATTCTGTCCGTGACGCTTTTTTTGTTTAGGCATCACGTAAAAACGGCTGAAGCGAATGATATGAAATTGGGTGTCATGATAGGTGGTCACTCAACTTAAAACATAGGCGTCGAATTTTTAAAAAATCTTGATTAGATTTTCAGATTTTGCGAAAATCGTTTCAAACTGCGTAAATTTGTGTTCAAGCATCACGTAAAAACGACTGAAGCGAATGATAAGAAATTGGGTGTCATGATAGGTGGTCACTCAACTTAAAACATAGGCGTCGAATTTTTAAAAAATCTTGATTGGATTTTGAGATTTTGCGAAAATCCTTTCAAACTGCGTAAATTTGTATTCGAGCATCACGTAAAAACGACTGAAGCGAATGGCATGAAATTGGGTGTCATGATAGGTGGTCACTCAACTTAAAACATAGGCGTCGAATTTTTAAAAAATCTTGATTAGATTTTCAGATTTTGCGAAAATCGTTTCAAACTGCGTAAATTTGTGTTCAAGCATCACGTAAAAACGACTGAAGCGAATGATAAGAAATTGGGTGTCATGATAGGTGGTCACTCAACTTAAAACATAGGCGTCGAATTTTTAAAAAATCTTGATTGGATTTTGAGATTTTGCGAAAATCCTTTCAAACTGCGTAAATTTGTATTCGAGCATCACGTAAAAACGACTGAAGCGAATGGCATGAAATTGGGTGTCATGATAGGTGGTCACTCAACTTAAAACATAGGCGTCGAATTTTTAAAAAATCTTGATTGGATTTTGAGATTTTGCGAAAATCCTTTCAAACTGCGTATATTTGTGTTCAAGCATCACGTAAAAACGACTGAAGCGAATGATATGAAATTAGGTGTCATGATGGGTGATCACTCAACTTAAAACATAGGCGTCGAATTTTTAAATAATCTTGATTGGATTTTGAAATTTTGCGAAAATCATTTCAAACTGCGTAAATTTGTGTTCGCACATCACGTAATAACTGCAAAGGTGAAAAAATGATATTTGGTGACATGATAGGTGGTCACTCACCTTAAACTATAAGCATCTAATTAAAAAAAATCGATCAGATTTCGAGATTTTGTGAAAATCGTTTAAAACTGAGTGAATCTTTGTTCCCGCATTACGTAATAACAACTAAAGTGAATGATATGAAATTTGGTCACACGATAGATGGTTGCTCAACGAAAACTATAGGAGTCCAATTTTTTAAAAATTTTCATTAGATTTTGAGATTGTGAAAATTCTCTCAAAATACGTTTATATTTCTTCAAACATCACTTAATAACGACTAATACGAATGATACGAAATTTAGTGATATGATAGGTAGTTGCTAATCTTAATTTATACGTGTTGAGAGAGAAAATTTTAAAAATATTTTGATTACTTTTGAGATTTTGCGAAAATCGTTTCAAAATGCTGAAAATTTGTTCCAGCATCACGAAATAAAGACTGCAGGGAATGAAACGAATTTGGGTGACATGATAGGTTGTCACTCAACTTAAATTCTAGGCTTACAATTTTTCAAAAATGTTGATTAAATTTTGAGATTTTGCGAAAATTATTTCAGTATGCGTAAATATTCGTTCGCGCATCACATAATTACGACTAAAGCAAATGAAATGATATTACTTAGTTACTCTCTAACCTGTAATATTTTAAGAATACATAAAAATCATAACTTCGCTTTCTTTACTTTGGCAACGTACTACATCCATTCTGAGAACTCCTACAATGCTGACGAAAGTTCTTGCTTTTTGGAAATTTGCATTCACTAACCCGTCGAGGACGGGTACTTTAGCTAGTTTCTAATAACTTTGGATGCAGTCGTCTAGGCCTAGAAAATACTGGAGCACCCTTTGTTTCTATGTAGTGCTTTGTATTATGCAATGCTGAACCGTTGAAATCTGAAATTGGATTTGCCAAATTTGGAAATGACTCTAAAAGCTTATGATAAGGGAAATTCCCCGAAATTATGGAAGGACTCTTCATTTCTGTCAGCTTTCCCATAATATGTAATGTAGTAGTGGAGTCAATTAAAGTTTTGTTTCTTAGGTCGATAAGGATTGCCTAATTCCTTAAGAAATTCGCACCAATATTAGGGGTATTAACTTGTGCTATAATAAAAGACCGCTGGAACCTTCGACGTAGTCCCAAATCAACTTCCAACACTTAGTGCCCTACGTAGGTATTTTAGAGTCATTGGCAGCATACAGAAAATCTTCAGGAGCACTATATTTACAATTTAAAGGTGCTGGAATACATTAAATATCGCTGCCGGAATCAATAAGAAAATTACAGTTCGTAGTTTTATCATAAACAAAAAGTCTCCATTTCTTTATTTCGGCTGCCACACCAAAATTAAATTTTGACTCAGATGCAGCTGCATTATCTAGTTCTTTTCTTCTTTAGAAAGATATTCACATGATTCTTAATACCTTCTGGCCCTTTCCCCGAATTTCGCCTGAAAAAAACATACTTTCGAGCCACTGTTATCAAAAAATTCCTTACTGTTCACATTCCGACTTTTACTACGATAATGTGGGCGATTGAACTCGCGACTTCTCGACCTTGATTGTCTTACTTTTGAACTTAAAATAGAAATTTGAACTTTTATCTCTGCAACCTCTCTACGCAATTCTTCAATTTCGTTTCTAGTGGACTCCCCCTCCCCAATGCATTAACACTAGGGATTTCCCTGATTTCCGCTATCTTATCTGCAAGCTTTGCTAATTCAGACAGATTTGCCGTAGAAGCAGACAAAATCGCTTGGGAATTCGTAGGCAGTCTTTCCATCCAAATACACTGCTGGCCATCGTAAATGCAACACCCTGAAGGAAGCATGCAAATAATATGAAATTTACAACATGCATTAGCTGAGGTGAGATATGCAAATGATTAGAATTTCAGCGCAGACGCACATCAAGCGCGCCTGTGGCGCCACCTCAAAGCGCTATTTAAGGCTTGGAGATTTCGACGGTTTCAAGTACAGCAATTGTGTTTTTCTTGCTTTTTTTTCAAAAAAACGATAAATTATGCCTCGTAGGAAACAACGATCATCTTTTGATCAAGTATCCGAGTTTGACAGAGGAAGGATAGTGGCATACCGAGATTGTGGGTTATCTTTCAGGGAAATCGGTCGTCGTATTGGACGAAACCAAACAACTGTGATGCGGATATGTGATCGTTGGGTGCAGGAGGGTACGACGGACAGACGTGATCGACCGCATCGACCTCAGTGCACCACGTCACGTGATGACAGGCAGATTGTACGCATGGCAGTGACGGACCGCTCAGTCACATCACGAACCATATCACAGCAGATTCAGTCTGTAACGCATCATCCAGTGTCTGCGCGTACCATTCGACGTCGTTTACAGCAGAATGGTCTGTCCGCAAGACGTCCGTTGCTTTGTCTACCTCTGACGCGGAACCACAGACGTCTCCGCCGCCAATGGTGCGATGAAAGAAGGATGTGGACTACAGAATGGAATGAAATTCTCTTTACTGACGAGTCACGCTTCTGTATGCAACACCACGACGGTCGGATTCGAGTCTGGAGACACCGTGGAGAGAGGATGCTGAACAGCTGCATTATGCACCGTCACACTGGTCCTGCACCGGGTATTATGGTATGGGGCGGTATCGGATATCTCTCTCGCACTCCTCTAGTACGCATTGCCGGTACTTTAACCAGCCAGCGCTACATCTCCGAGGTGTTGGAGCCAGTTGTCCTTTCTTACCTTCAGGGCTTGCCAGCAGCCATATTTCAGCAGGATAATGCACGGCCACACGTGGCACGCATTGTCCAAGGGTTCTTCGTCAATCACCAGATTGAATTGCTTCCCTGGCCGGCGCGCTCTCCGGATCTTTCGCCGATAGAAAACATGTGGTCCATGGTTGCTCAACGACTGACCCAGAGTTCATCCCCAGCTGTCACACCAGATCAACTTTGGCAACGTGTGGAAGCTGCTTGGTCTGCTGTACCCCAAGAACACATTCAAAGTCTCTTTGAATCAATGCCGAGGCGTGTGGCAGCTGTGATCTCCAACAACGGCGGCTACTCTGGGTACTGATTTTGGCAGGAACCACGCTTCATAGAATGCTGTAAATTTAATCATTTGTTACTTGGTCAACATGTTATCTACACAATAAATTTTGTTGTGATATCTCTTGTTTTTCTTGGTGTTGCAATTTGGGTGGCCAGCAGTGTAGTTTTTAAAAAATCCTCCGTAACAGCTTTTCCTGCCAGTTCCTTCATCTGTCGGAGCAAGGTTGATGGTTTTTTTTATCCCCAAATGTTAATTCTGAAAATAATTTACGTAACTGTTGTGACTGGGAATCCGAAAATTCAGAAATCAATCTCTGCTTTAAAGCTTCATAGCGATTATCGGTGGGGGGGGGGGGTGTGTTAGTATTAAATCAGAAGCCATAACCAAGGAATCAGGATCTATTGATTCTATGACTGTATTATATTTAGTCAAATCATTTGTTATCTGAGAAGTCGCAAAATTTGCCTCCACTTGGACAAACCAAACCTGAATATTATTTTTCCACATAGGTGGAATCCTACATGCCACTCTATCAATATGCACATTCCCTTCCTGGTTACCATTCGCCATGACGATTTGAATATAAAAACTTAGTTAAAATAGCAAACACTATTAAATATAATAAAATTTTTTTAGTTAAAATTCAAGGTTAAAATAACTCAAATACGTAAAACACAATTTCTAATTAAAATGCATTAAAGATTCGTAAAAACAACCATTAATCAGTAAAATATTCATTCTTCATTAAAACATTACTAAAACTCCATATTCTTTCGGCAGTTAAAAAAAGGTGTCACGTCAAAAGAATATAATTTCAATTTAAAACGAATCCTCACACAACCATAAATAATCTTGAAAGCACAAATATCTACCGACATTTAACATCCTCGAGGCCAGAGACGCACCAAAACTCTTGTACAGCTTGACCATTTCGCCATGACACCGCTCGAATCGGCTTGATGAAAATTTGAAGTCAACTTGAGCTGAAAGAAATTACTCGTTTCTTGTAGAAACCATCACGTCCGGGTCACCAGTTGGAGTGCCCTCACCACCAAGGGTCACAATCACTGATATGTTGCGTGTAGTTTCTGAGGCAATGAAGACACTATATTTAAAACATAACTATTTAATATAAACACGACTAACATAGGAATGCAATCTTAAAACTTCAGCAACATCACTGATGCCGGCAGACGCAGAACTGGTCTGCCTCTTTCAGAATTCACCGAGATCTTCATTTCTCACGAGCGCGACTCTGCTGCCATCTACTGAGCAGCAAGGACATTATAAAAGTTAAATTCGACTTGAGGTGAAAAGTTTCAATGTTCACCTCATGAACTTTTCTATACAGGGGGGGTTAATTGAGTGGTCGAATTCCATAAAATATCTCGGTTTCCATTTCTCGAGATGGGGTGGTCTCCGTAACCACACGAATTATATCAAGAAAAAAGCGCTCAAGCGTATCAATCTCCTGAAAGTGCTCTCTTCTCGCCATTACAGGGCCCGCTCGGCGCACCTGGTGAAACTAGCCAACTGCACCATCCGAAGCCTTTTGGACTGTGGCGCCCCGGCACTCTTCTCTCAATGTCCCTCTCTAATTAAGAGTCTGGAAGTGATCAAAACTACATCTCTACGCATCGCACTCGGCCTCCCCAGGTGGGTCCCTAAGATTGTCCTGATGAAACACGCCAACTCTCTCTGTGTCAACGACAGGATCCGTGCTCTTACGACCAAATTTTGGATCAAACATATCTCCTTAGGGACCTTGTCGCCCCTGTGATCTTCCATCTAGCAATGGATATCAATCTCCGAAGTCCCGTTTCCCCCTCCTCCCAGACCTTAACAATATCCTGGCCGACTGTGACTGACTGTACCATCGATCATCTCATCCCGCTTGCTGCCTCCTCCTTCTTCTCTCAAGCCCCTTAGTCCGTCATCTCTGAAGGACTGGCCTACCAAAACAAAAATCTCTGTGCCCCTGCGGTTTCAAACCTTTTCTATGCTTTTTTCGAACCGCTCCTTCGAACGCACAATTTCATAGCGACTGACGCAAGTAAAACACATGACATCACCGCCATTGGTGGTTTGCACCTCACACGGAAATTCCATTATATTCTCAACAACATCAACTCTATCTTTACTGCGGAAGCCTTAGCTCTCTGTACAGCACTGGATGAGCTCCTTAGCTGCAACATCCCCACAATCATCCTTATCGACAAGCAGTCGGTTCTAACAGCTCTGTCTTCCTGCAATCAAAAATCCCCGCACGTTATCCAGCGTCTATACAAAAAGTTCACTGTGGCTTCACAGATGGTTTCCAGTCTTCAACTCCACTGGACACCCGGTCACCGGGGCATTTTATTAAATGAACGAGCGGATGAAGCCGCTAGAGAGACCTGGCCCTCTGACATACATCTCGAGTGGATGGCTCCCGAAGATGTCAACGCACACATAACTAGGACCCTTCGTCAAAAAACCGCGATATTCTACAGTGCTAGCAAATATCTTGCAACCCACGTCGAGATTCCGTGTGCCAACAACACATTCTCATGGTTCAAAAACAGACACGACGACGTTCTTTTCACTCGGCTGGTCTGCCGCATGCTGCCCAACAAAGCCTTATATCACCGGTTTAACATCGCCCCAAGTTGTCTCTGCGACACCTGCCGCACCCCCGAATCTATCGAGCATATTCTCCTCTCATGCAAGAAATATAGTACCTCCCGTTGTCACCTACTACGTACTTTGGAGCTGCCGCCTTCCTTCTCCGGCCCCTTCCCCACCTTCATTAGACATGCCACTGCCTCCTCGACTGCGCTCCGCGCGGTTATTCACTTCCTGTGGTTGCTTGATCTCTACGCAGCGCAATGTCTCTTGGTTCCTACTCCTAGTCTACAAACATTGGGATCCCCACATCAGGTTCCACCTGACGGTCCCCCGGCCTAGCTTTCGCTTCTTTTTGCTGTGTCTTTTGTGGTCTCGTTCCTCCGAACTTCCAAGAGTCTAGAAACAAAGGGTCTTTTACCCCAGAACAAGTGAGATAACGGCTCTTCGCCATAAATCATCAAAACCTCGCCCCCCCCCCCCTGCGGGGGTGACTTCAAACTTCAAACTTCGCCGCGAAGGAAGGGAGTGAAAAAGACCCCTTGTTCGTTATCCACTTCCTGGGTTCCAAATAAACGAGCCGAAATGAAGTGCCGCCATTTTCACCCACACACGAAACGGACTTAGGGAAAAGATTCTCCCTCCTTTTCCCCGCTTTTTTGCATGTGGTTTCAAGTGAAATAGAAATAATTCATTGCAATAATGTGAAAAAAGAACATGCACCTCAAAATTTATCATGCAGGGGCTTTTATAAGCTTTTTATTTATTTTTTTTAACAGAATACTTCGATTAGTTCGAGAGGTGTTCCTATAAAATATCAGCTTTCTTTTATTATTAGATAGGCGAATTTTCAGTGTTTTGTAACTTTAATTTTTGAAACTTAAGAAAAATTTATTTGGCGTGAACCATAACTAAATGTGTACGGTATATATCGAAACATAACTTACGTTTCAGAGGCGTACACAGGACTTGGACGGGAGAACTGTACGTGTTTTAGCATGTCAAATTCCATGTAGAATTTTTCATTTACGAAAAAGCTGCCTTTATTTTCTTCGTTTTAACCTAAAATAATTGAGAACCAGAATCATCCCAAACATATTTCAAATGTTTCTAAATTAAGACTTGAATTAAGACTGAAGTAACTTTTATAAATTAATTTACATTAGGTATATATATATAACAGCAAAACTTACGTAGTATAGATATCCTATGCACACATATATACAGTCGACTCTCAATATCTCGAAGTCGGTTGGACCGGCAAAAATATTCGATGTAACATAAATTCGAGGGTATCTGCGTAGGCAGTGGTGTAGCAGAGGGGGGGGGTGTAGGGGGGGCACAACCCCCACCTGAGGAATTTTTTGCCATACAAAATATATATTCTTCACTCCTTTATCACACTCACGTATACATATATCTGAGTTGCAGTAGTCGTAACGCCCCCATGAAAATTTTCTGGCTATGCCTCTGACGTAGGGTGTTATGCCTTGAGCAGCGGACTTTTCAAGGGTTTCTGTCGTATTCAGGTTACATCTGCAGAAAACCTTCCAAAACTCCAGACAGTTGCTGGGCGCAAAATTATGCTGTGATTGTGTAGATATAATACACTTGCAAAAGGCGGGTGAAACAGGGTAAAACTTCCTAAAATTTGTTCAAAATTTTATATTTTAATTCGTGTTTGTTGGTGTCGACTTCACGAATTCCCCAAAACAATTTCTTCATATATCGCTTTAGAGAAGGTAAACAGCACTAAATAATTGTTGGGCAAAATTTCTCTGTCATTCAGATATCAAAGCCCACATGGGAAATATATATTTCTTTCAAGGGATAAACTTTGTATTATAGGTTAGGTAATTTTTTTTTAATCATTAAATTTTAGCAAAACAAGTTTAAACTAAATAATGCTTATGGAAACTTATACATAAAATGTGTGTTTAAATTTGTGTTTTGGGGTGTGAACTTCATATATACAATTGAATCTCGATATCTCGATTTCGTTTATCTCGATTTTCCGATAATCTCCAAGTTTGTTTACAGCCCCAAATTGACCTAATGTCTAATTTAATAGAAATTTTTTCTCACCGTCTCGAACAGGTCCGTCGCTAGTGGGTGTGCAGGTTGTGCACCACACAAAGACGCCAAGGTAAAGGGGGCGCCGAGACGACTGAAGAAGAGTGTAGCGAAAAATTAACATTTTTCGAAGAAAAAATCGAAAAAATAAATATTTTTTGTTTTATATTGCAGACACCTAGGAAAGGGCTTTCTCCGCTACAATGTTTTGGCAAATTTAGGGCTTTATCGTTAGGTTTCATTTTAAAGTCTTTCAGTGTTATCACCAAGGTCAAATTTACTGATATGTTATACCATACTATGGTGATGATATGGATGACCATTTTTCGTTTTCGTTTCCTTCCCATCCATGGGTGTCTGCCTGGAGGTCCTGAGATGTTACAGAGAGGAGTACTGTTGCATTTGTTGGTGGGAGGGGCTCATCTTGGGCTTTCCTGCACTTTATTATTAAAATAATACGAAAAAAGTTCAGTACACTAGTCACTATACCGACGGCTTGGGGGGAGGGGGGCGATCCGGGAGTCCATGATGACAAATACAAATCTGGGAATGGACATGGACCCAAAAAAGGTGCAAAGAGAGATACATTTTATATTTTTTTCTAATCGAAGTTGCCTGGTACGTAAATGAATGGGCTCATAAAGAAAGGTAAGGATGTTAGTAGATCGTGCCCCTTCCCTAGGTGTTTCTAAAGTTTTTGTACTAGGACAGTCTGTAGTACTTTACAGCCTGATAAGACCATTCCACTCGTAGAAACACTAGTATATAGGCATTCTTGCACGGGGAGGTCTCATAGTTTGAAATACTTTACCAACCTAACAGAAAAGTAACATGAATTGGCGTTCAAATATGTTAATTATTTTCTAAAATACATAAATACAATCTACTTTATTTCTATTATACATTAACTGAAATCCGAAGTATCGGATCCAAGGGAGGGCGATCTCTCTTCCCTTGCACACATTTAAAAATTTGTGGAAAAATTTTAGAAACTGTTTTATAATTTATAAAGATCTAATTCAAAAATTGACCTATAACGTTTTTCCTCAGCATTAAATGAATTTTATTTCGTTTTTCATCGATAGAGTCATAATTTTAATCATACGTATTTTTATTCTGTACCTTGCTTTTAAACATTTTATTAATGCACTGCCATGCATTTGAAAACATTTTGAACAGTGCGCAAATTTTTAAATTCTGTAGTAGAAAAGTGGGGTTTTTTTTTCTTTTCCCAAATATTTTATATTTAAAACAAAATCCAGAATTTAATTTCATAAAATAAATAAGTCATGTTCTTTTTACTTTTTTTTTTGTGGTTCCATTTTTCCAGATTGTAGCAATAAGATACTGCACTTTCCATTTGAGTAGTAAATTAAGTTAAATTAATCAGCCCTTTGAAATGTTTGACTTTTTATTAAAACATCTACTGTTCTCAAAATTAAATTAATAACCATCTGCCAGGTCACTTGAATTTCAAACCTATCTTATGTAAATCTGGACAAACAAAAGAAGTTTCAATAATCGATGCTTTCAAATAATATGGACACTTTTTGAAATTATTAACTATGTTAAAACTTGTCGTTTGTAGTTTTCCTTGTATTATAGTGCTTCATTTATAAACAAACAGCGCACATATAAAATGGAAATATTTTCATGCTTTTTATTTAGCTTTAAGGATTTTTCATTACTTTTGAATCAATGTCCTGGTGTCTCTGGGCAAATCGGAAACGTTATGCCAAAGCGAGCTTTCTACTAGTTGTGAAGCGCATTCTCTCGTTAAACATTATAGCAGTATTCTATAATTATTGTTGAAAAAATACACTATATTCTCCCCTCCCCGTCTTTAGTCCTTTTTTTTGGGGGGGGTGTAAAGAACAGGCAACCCCTTTAAAGATACCTCCCAAGTCCGCCCTTGAACTTAATGAATTCCATATCAATAGAACTCTGCAGAAGACTATACTCAAGTTCAACTTAACCTGACAGTGCGTGGAAAGGTACGAGTGCCTTATGGTTTCCAAGGAGGAACGCCAATAGGAAGCGTAGCGCTTTACGGTCCATTTCAGTGCTCCACCCCCTTTGCGCATGCGTTTGGCGTCGGACATCACCGTTTTCGGAGGCAGCGTCCATATCCAAATATTTGGATTTGAGCGCTGCGCCGGTACACTGCGTTCAAAACAAGATGGAGGCGATTATCTTTCCTGAAAGTCTGGAAGATACTTTTCGATCTAATCCTATTTTATACACAGTAAAAAACAGAGATTATAACGATATACAGGCCAAGGAGTGTTGTTGGAAGGATATTTTAGAAAATATGAATATTTCCGATAAGAAAAAACTCTGTTTTTCCTAGGAGATGAACAAGGGAAAGCTCAGGCATTGAGATCACCGATTTTGATGAAATATTGGAAGGTATTAGACAACCCCATGTAAAGTCAAATAATACTAAAAGCATATTCATGTAACATATTGAATGCCGTAAAAATTAAGCGCCAACGCTTGAGTATTTTCCAGGAAATTCTTTTTAAAGATTTATTACTACATATTTATACTAATATACTCGCAATGTCTTTGCGTACGTCATGGTGCTGTGTCATCGTTTTTGACTGCAGAGCCAAAGGTTGCGCGTTCGAGTCCGGTACCTGCCTTTTTTTTTTTCTTTCGGGAAAAATCAATTTAAAATTATTGTCTACAAAAATTAAAGTGACCTTTTGAATAAAATTGGAATTATAAACTTACTTGCTTTGTACATATTTATATACCAATACTTCTAGATGTAAATCCTCGCGAAGGATGATAAAAATAGAACAACTTCTGCCTTCATTTTGACTAATACATTTACTACTTAAGCTTACCATTCAGCTAAAACGTATTATACACGTGTAAAATTAATATGAACAATTAGAGATTTAGGATTCCATAAAAGTGAAATCCTTTTAAAAATTTAAAATATTTATTATTTATATAATATTTATATTTCAGTTTATATTTTTGAATTTTTCTGAAACAAAGCTAGATACAATATGCCTAAATTAGTGTTCCAAATTTGGGTTTCTTCTCCTAAATTAGTTTTTCTGGAAATTTTTAAAAAGAGAAATAAAATGCAGATTTACTCAAAATGTGTATGGGAAGTTGGGGTACAATGAAACAAAATTTATTTATTTATTTCCTGTTCACAAATTTGTATGTACAAAAATGAATCACGTGGACACTTTTAGTCTACTCTTTCCCCCATTTAAATGAATTTCTATGACTTAGTAAATAGATTTTTCATATTTAAAAAATTACAAAAGTAAACTGTCTGTCAGTGTTCCACTGTACGCCAAATATCAAAGTACAATGAAACACTTAATAACACTTCACAAACACTCAAATAATATGAGTCATAATTCAAATTTCAGCATGTATGTTTTACATACATTTATAATATACATTAGTAAGACACAAATATGAAATTTAAATGGAAAAACCAAATTTAATCAAACTGTTACAGCTTAAGATGAAAACATAATACTTTTATTAGAGGTTAGCCTATAGTTTTTCATTTTATATTAAATTTATTTGAATCCATTTAAAAAAATTAGAATTTCTGCTTTCCTTTCTGTACCACCTGGAGGAACAGAAGGTGGTAGTTCCGATACAATTTGAGTTTTTCAAAAATGTATGTTTCCAAAGAACGCACAGATTTGAAGTTTGGACTCAGTCGTTTGACGCACAGAACTTCGCATTCCGTTTGATTTAAGTTTATTATATCCCCCAACAGAGTACATTTCTTTACATTTAAGTTGACCTTAATTGATTAAAACATAATTATTTAGAGCGATACCGCTTGTGCCATACATGCTATAAGAGAATAGCTTATAATCTGTAGTGTTCGGATTCTTAGTTGAAAGACACTCTGGATTGTAGTCATCTTCAGAGTCTGAGGAAGATAGAGTACGATTTTGAAAACTTTCTCGGTAACTTTGTGCGCTCTATGGAGATCTAAATCTAAATATTTCATAGTAATATCTTTATTTTAAACGAATGCATTCCCGCGGGAGTAATGGGGTACAATGAAACATATTTCATTGTACCCCATCTACAAGTGTTTAATTGTACCCCAAACTGAGGCTACAAACTAAATGAATTTTTACTAATTCCTAATATTTTTTTTTAATTATGGCGTTGGGAGTATGAAGACCACACCATAGGGATCACGATATTTGAAAAATAAATAATTATATATATGAAAACATGGAGGTAAAAGAAAGTTACTTTTAGTAACGAAATTTACTTTCAATAGTGAGAATCCAATAAATTTATATATTTCTTGTTGTAAAAAATACGATTGTCTCCAAATCACATCAGTATCTGGATACATTTGTATAATAGGTGTGCGAGTTACAACTGTCTGTGATAAATCCTATTGATTTTAGATAGCATGTTTCATTGTACCCCAACTTCCCCTACATGCTAGGTTGCATTCAAGCAGGGGCGTAGCCAGGGGGGGGGGATATCGGGATATGTCCCCCCCGAAATTTTTGGATTAGTGATGAAATTCCGTCTATTTATACACATATAAGTTCATATCCCCCCACCCGAAAAAATTTCCTGGCTACGCGCCTGCATTCTGTTCGCATAAAGTACTGTATCCATAATCCATATAATCTGCCTTGCAATCAGATATAAAATGAATGTAACAGTGTTGCATTGAACTTCAAAAGTATAATCTAAACTACATATAAATGATTCGAAATTTATCAAACGTCCGAGTTCGAAAATTATTTTAGCTTCCTATGAACCACAGATTTCTGAAAATTATTAAAGAAAATATTTTCTGCTTATATTTAATTTACTTTATTTACAATTTCCATGAAGTTTTAGTAGTCAGTTATTCCATGAATACAGTAAAAATTATCTGAGATTTTGTTTTTAAGGAGGCTAAACATAAAGAAATCTAACAGAATTCTACACAAATTCATTTAAAAAAGCCTCATAAATGTAAAAATGCTCCTGAAATTCTTATTTCTTTTATTTAACTATTGATTCCTACAGGGCTTTACATCCACAAGGCATGCAAACGAACGTAACTGCAAGCCACTGAAATCAAAAAGATATTACTAAATTTTCCCATTCAATATCCGCGCGCCGAGGTCCGCGTCTTCGCCCTTTTCTAGGAAATCAGATGAGCGCTGTGCGCTCGCAATTTCGGCGTTTCGGTCACGTGACACGTCGTGTTTCAGATCGGCGCTCCTCCTTGGAAACCAAAGCTTTATTGCGCCGTTTGTCAAGTATTCGTGCGCCCTTTCTGGTCTTCCTCCCTTGTACTCTTTGACTAATTGCCCTATTTGGCGATCTATCGCCCGTCCTTCGTACTAATGCTGCTCTAGTACGTACGCGTGTGGGAGTATTTACTCTCTAGGGGTGATAAGAAAGGAACGGCATTCCTTCAACCACCCCTTCTTAGGTTTAGTCTCACTCTCCGCGCAGCCAGCCCGCCAAACTGTCAAAAACCACTTTCCCCTTCATGCCCCCCTTATTTCTTCCCGATTCTACCATTCCTCTCAAAATGCTGTTTGGGCAACAAAAATCCTGTAGATGGTCCCTTAAGAAAGTCCACCCAGGGTCAAGTTTGGGGGTCGCGCACGGCTATTGTTAAATCGAAGCCGTTTCACTGAAAAAAGAGATTTCCGTTGAATGTGTTTTCTTTCGGAAGAAAACTCTGATTTATGCGTTCTTTTCTTCGAGTACGGAGATCCAAATTTATTTCAAAATGAGATTTCGTTTACCACAAGTAGAGCATCGAAGTCAAATAAATATTATTTTATCAAACATTCATTAAACCTACATACATGCTTTCTGTCATCATTTACAAGGCAGTATATTTTTAAGCAAGTTATTGAAAAGATATATTTATCAAAGTCGATACATATATCGACTAAAATGCTAAATTAATGTATACGTTTAGTCGATACACGTATCTATTAAAGTAGGATTTAAACGTTAAAATAACGATAAGAGTTTTTTATGATTTTATACATGTTTATGAAGGTACATAATAGTATTTAACTGAACATTTTGGATTTGCCAATACATATTACACTAAATTTCATTTAAAAATAATTTTAATCGAAAAGTAAATAGGGTATAGATGAAATTAAGTTTTATTGTTATATAATAAAACTTGTCTTAAATAGAAAGACATACTTTTGTTTAAGACTTTCTGTTTACTTCATTTTCCGTTGAATAAAAATTATATAGAAATGGACTAAGTGTTTGTTCACTGGACCAAGAAATATTTTCTTAAATAATAAGTTTATGCTTAGTTAAGGATTTACTTAAGGCAGGTTTTATTCTGTAACGGTCCTGACATGTGGGCGAGTGGATAGCACAGTGAATTTGGTAGATGCATGAAGCGTGAAGAACCAAGGTTCTTGTCTACCCGCGGGTGTCGATTTGACGGCCTACATTTTTGGGCGGTTTTCTCGAAATATAACGTGAATACGCGTTAGAACCCCTTAAAAGTGACCTCGCTCAAGGCATCCTCTCCAAGAACAGACACCCCTAGTGTTGATTTTCCTTACACACTATACAATATACTTACTATGCATTATTATTTCATCACATTTCAGAAAATTTTCGTTCATGTTTTTTCTTTTTTTTAGTTTTTAGTTACTGTATCTTGAAAAATGTTATTAACGGTGCCCATTATATTAAATATTTCGTTATGAGAGAATTTAAGACTTTTCTTGGGGGGGGGGGGGATCGAACTCTTTACAAATTTCAAAAACAAACTTAGTTTACTCACTTAGTTTAGTTAGCGATACTCAGAAGAATACACAATGTTACTATACAAGCTCTACTCTCGGACAAGCCAATAGGTAAATACTGAGTAAGTTTAACAAAACACTTTGAGAAGCACAGAAATTGCATGACAAATTATCCTGATTCATCTTTCATTTCAAAAGACCTTAAAAAAATATTGCATTTTAAAGATTTATGCTGAATGTTCTTTAGCTCTTACAGGTCTGGTTTTTATAATAATGGTAATACGTCTTATGAGTGGACATTCTCAATTTTTTTGTTGTTACTTGATTCTTTTAACCCTTTACAGTCCAACAGGGGCGTAGCCAGAAATTTTTCATGGGGGGGGGTTAAGACAACTACAACTCATAGATATGTATACGAGTGTATGATAATGTAGTGAAGAATATACATTTTGTATAGCAAAAAATTCCTCATGAAGGGTGGTTATGACCCCCCCCCCTTTGGCTACGCCCCTGCGTCCAATGTTCCTAACTGGGAACATCGAATTAAAAATTTATTCAAAAATGAAATTTTATCAGTATTGACTTGAAAAAATTAGCAGATAAAGTTAAAAATTGACTTCATTTTTTAAAATAGAAGTTGCATTTCTATCATGACTGGGAAACTGGAAAAAAGTCATGAAAATAGCCTTTTTCATAAATATTTACAGAGCTATCTTGATGCACCCTCCCCTTCTTCAAACTTAATTCATATCTTTACTGAAATTCAAAAATAAATCTTTTATTAAGTCTTAGTATTTCATTTATTATTTAAAATACCCATCAGTATATTCAGTTTTTGAAACCAATGTAAATTATAGTCAGAAATGACCCATGTTCCCAATTGGAAACACAGTAAAAATTATATAAAAAAGTCCCTCTCCCCCATTTAAATGACTAATAACCTTTCGCTAACGCATTAGAAAACACAATATTGGGGGGGGGGGACTAATTTAAAATGTGCCTGGATCTCAATGCGGTGTGTAAAAAGGTTAACAGCGGGTGATAAACTGTGTGCTTTCTTAAAAGAACTGCTTTAAATGACTTTCATTTGTGCCCCATCATCAAACTTTCATCATAATATAGTGAAAGAATGCTAATAAAAATTAAACATTCTGATTAAGAGCTATTATCTTAACAAAAAAGTCATGCTTAGACAAAGGAGAAGAGGGGGTGGGCTCATATACCCACTCCACCCCTAACGATTAGTAGAGTGAAATTTTGGATTATTTTACTATTTTCTTCTTATTGCATAATAACTGACAACCTAAGTTAAAAGCCACCCCCCCCCCGCAAGTTTAAAAAAAAAATATTATCGGTGCTGTTGAACATTTATGCAACATGGGCGTCTGAACGTAATATTGCAGTGCAACATATCATAAATCCGATGGATTAAGACATGCAGTAATCAGTAAAAATATTAATTAATCTACATTACTAATACTCAAGTTTCAAGAAAATTTGTAAAGCAGCTTTACAAAGTTGGCAAGGAAGAGTTTAATTCAATTCGACTAATTACTAAAATGTACGGAAAAAAATAATAACATAACAGACAAATGTTGCATTTATAATTCATATATTTTTTCGGAAACTAAATTTTCATGCGGAGCTTCCAATCGCGGGCCTCTGGGCGTTTGCCCCTGCCTAAGGCTGGCCCTGGATATCCCTCATCATTATACGTTCTTTTCTTATTTTTGTTCTCATCAGGCATGTAGCCAAGCCAAAGGGTGACCACAGGGGCATGCCTTCGACCCCCTCCAGAAAAAAAATCCTTAATTTTTGTTAATTGGATATCAGTAATTAAGCCTTTTTATGAGATGTTCTACCTTTACCATCTTTTGCGCATTCCCCAAAGATTTTTTCTGTCTACATGCCTGGTTTTCATAAGCGATCTGTAGAAAGTAAAAGTTAGAAAATACGGTAATACGTTGGGGTGGGGTTAAAAGTGGGGGCGAAAGGTGTGCGGAAAAAACGCCAACATGATTCATTTTTAGTAAATATTGGACACACAATTTCTTTCTTTTGTAACATACGTGAGGAAGGCATTAGAATGGATCTTATGCCCAAATTTCTCTTGTTTTGGAGTAAAGGCGTAAATTTTGGTGCAGTTACGTAGGTCTGGAGCGGAGGTAAACCTTCATAACTACTGTTATCCTAAGCATCAGTGGCGTAGCAAGACGAGGGTGGGCGGTCCGCCCCGGGTGTCACCCTCAAAAAGGTGACACCCGACGGCTTGTACAGCAAAAATTCCAAAAATATCGCATGTATGGGGCAAAAATGCTCATAAGGGGGTAACACCACTTATATCCGCCCCGGATGTCACCCAGTGTAGCTACGTCACAGCTAAGCATACAATACATATGACCTATAGGCGTAGCGTTGAGGGGGGCACATTTCCCCTCTGTGTCTCCCCCCCCCGAACAACTTAGTCAATTTAAAAAAAAATAAACATGTTTGAAATTTTAAAGAAACTTCCCCTTTCTGCTTTAAAATTCGATATGTGCCCCCCTCATATGTTTCCTGTGCACCTCCAAAATTTCAGTAGGTCTGGGAACAGTGATAATATTTCTTTAGAAAGCTATTGTTATCAGGATTTCCTAAGCATATTATACATATGAACTATCGCAATCGGAGAGGTAGTTAACCGTATTTTAGCCGTTCCACTTAAAAATACAAAAAGAAACTCCAGTCTGTGTCTTGACAAAATATTTATTAAAAAGAAACTTTTCACTACCAGATTAGCTTAATTTAAACAAGATTATTTTTTAAGCGTTTGGTTTAAACAATTTTTCTCATTTCCAATAGGTTGTGGTTTTAAATGCTTTCTAATTATTAGAGTTTCTTTAAATTATTTATTTATTTATAGTTTTTAATGCAATACAAAATATTTTATGGAAAAATGTTTTATTTGTTGAGCGAAAGTTAATAATATTTTCCCTTTTCAATAGGCGCAGTGTTCCCGCTCTGGGAACACCAAACTCTGACGTTTTGACTATTGCCAGTCACGAAGAATAGATTTGATTTCTATAAAAATAGTTGCGGGTGACATAGCTCCACGAGAATCCTTTACTTTTTAGCTCGTCATTTCCCGTAAAAAAATTGTCACGATTATTTTTAGCAGCACTGACATCTGCTGAAAAATGGAAAAATGCGAGAACAGCCGGATAGATTGCCCAATGCTGAAGAAAGGGCAGCCGTTGCCATCGCTTGACTTAACTAACAGCAAGATGGCGGACGATCGAAACGTTCATCGCGTGCCACAGATCTAGAGACCCTTTTTTTGACGCAGCTGGCTGTGCGCAACGACTGCCCTTTTTTCAGCTTTGGGAAAGGGTTGCGCCTCAAAGGGTTAAAATTTTACGGGTTTCCTTGTGTTGAAAGAAAAATGATCCGATCAGAGATACTATATTCAAACTTTATTGATTTAAAGTATTAAAATCGTTTAAATATTTACAAAACGTGCTTTTAAAAACAGCGCAACTTGATACATCGAATAAAGCACTGTTAAATTGTAAAATGCGTTATAAAATATTAATAATTAAATAATTGATGAACATTGTCCGATGGCTAAAGCATGAAGTTCCAGCGTTCTGCCTTCCTACGCAGTTGTCGATCTGGAGTTTTGGGATGTTTTCCCCAGATGTAACGTAAATACTCGTTACGCCCCCTTAAAACGTGCTCGCTCAAAACATTTTTCTCTTTGGAAGATAGCCCTAGTATGCTTTGCCTGAACAAATCAATAATATTAAATAATTGCGGGGATACTGTTTCTTTATTGTAGAAGAGGAAAAGAAATCACCCATCAACATCTTGTTTTCTTCAAGCACTTTTCAAAGTTTCTGCAATTCATTTTATTTGTGAATTTAACTTTGAAATCACCAAAATAAAATAAAAATATTTAAATAAAAAGTGTTAAGAAATGCACGTTTATTCCGGGTATTAGTTTGAATTCAAGCATTTATTTTAAATGCATAATTTATTTGATGAAACTTATCGTAATCAGTATTTTGTTTTAAAGTTTGTCTTTAGTTAAAGGAAGTCAAAATTTATAGTTTATTCCAAGGAAAATATATTCTTGGAAAAACTTTTCGCTATACACTATCTACAAAAACCTTTTAATTAATCTCTCTAAAAATGTAATTTCTGCTTACATTAATAATTCATATGTATTTGTATCAAATTGTCTACTTAGAGTATTTATTATTAAAGCGGACTACACTCGAGGTTTTTTCTTTTCTTTTCTTTTGGGGGGGGGGGAGGAGGGGAGAGATTATTTGCTGATAAAAAAAAAAAATTCTTATAGTATATTTCATTTTCTTTCTAGGTTTGGCAATATGAAACACATTTCGGGAGAGGGGCAAAAGTTTTGTAATGTCACAGCTAACTGCTGTTCATAAGTTAAATGAAGGGGGCATATCCATTTGATTAGACTAAATAAATATGATAATCAAAAATTTTGGCCCTATTAGCCCCCTTGCTGTACTTCCTGTGCGTCGTGTAATGTAAATGAATATCTATATAAGCATATAATTTAAATTGTATAATTACTATAGTAATTACTTAACTATAATGAGTATTTTTATTTTTGTTCGATTATTATAATTTCGTACTTTTAAAGTTACAGAAGGATTCATTAATTTTCTTTTCATAAGAATGAGTATGATTTAAAATTCCCTCAAAAAAGTTTCAGTTTATATCGAACCAATAGCTTTTTCATAAGTATTGAGAAAAATCGCTTTGAATTCGAAGACATAAACAAGTGATTCTTCCATCTCATTCGGCTTTTGTATTTTGAAGACAGGAAGGCGCTGAAGCACAGAATTGATAAGAGAGCTCTGAGAGGGGGAGGAGGGACTATCGCTAAGTTGAATTCTGTAATCCCCGATCTCGTTACTGACCTTGATGAGGAGAAATAGTCGTAAATCTCTCTTCTCTTCCCCAACATTTCCCACCCCATTCTGGGGTTACCGCGGGTTCTGAGACGACACCCCCTTCTTAACCTTTCCCGTGAAAGGTACGAGGAGGCCAGAATTGTTCTGAGAAATGTCTCCCCTTTTTCAAAGGAAAAATTGTGACTGGGACGCGTGTTCTTATGAGTTAATATGCATATTCTTTTTTAAATATAAAATAGTTTAAACAATTGCTATTTTTTTCGGCGTTTTCTATTGCAGTGCAAGTCCAGTCAAAAAAGAAAGTGAGAAAGAAAAACAAAGAACGTAAGAAAATCCTCTAATTTAAATGACTGGATTGTGAAACTGAATGCTTTTTCCTTTCTTTCCCCGGAATGTGGCAATATTGAAACAGGCATCTTCTGCATCGATGGTATCGATGTGCCAGTAAAATATGCTTCTCAAGACAAATAAGGCGTTCAAAGCACTGCATTGTGCTGAGAAAAGAAAAATTAAAAGGAATTGAGAATGGTCGACCCTGCCCCATCTCACTAAGATGAAAAGAAAGTTCTGGTAACTAAATTACGTGCATCATAAATTAGACTTTAAAACACATATGGGCAACCTCCGGCCCGCGGGCGGAAGGGGCGGGCTTATGATCCGGCCAGCGGAACATATCAGAACGCTTATAAACCATTGAAAATCTCATATAAATCACAATTATACGGCCCGCGACTTCGCTAACACCCAAAAATCTGGCCCGAAACTTACCAAAGATTGCCCATACCTGGTTAAAATTTTAAAAGAAGTTTATCCAATCTTCTAGGGCATTATTTTTCACATTATCAAAATACTATTAAACGCGTGCTCAGGATTTTCATAGGTGCTGGTCATTCTTTTTAAATTTTGAAACCCAGTCGAACTTGCTCGCTCTCATCGTTATAAAAACACAACGGTAATTTTTTTAATTCTTTGCCAGTGTTGTTTCTCAAAACAGATTTTTAGATACCAACTGACTGCATTCAAAGACAGCAGGATGAGAAATAACGCTGGGCACTGAAGAGAATCTTCATCGTATCTTTGCAAACGATGGGAGTGAACAGGTTAATCCTGATATCCCCTTCTCATCGTTTTACATATACAACTCAGGGGCCGATCCAGAAATTTTTTGTAGGATTCCATTTTTGTGAATTTTCATGCCAATTTTTAATAAGTCAGTTTTTTTATTAAAATAATTGATAAAACAGATTAAAATACAGGGTAAAATGCGAATGAAGGGCCGTTTCAATTGATTGTGTTGTGAAAGGGCCGCAGAACGGACCCAGTTTTCGTCTGCACCGACCCCTACACTGCTTGAACTTTTTTGTTCCTTTCAAAGATGGTCATAGGGCTCTTACATTTTTCAACGCCCCGAGTTTAAAGTTACCCCCGAAGTTAAAACTAACCCCGAGTAGATGTCACTGTCGGCAACGGGGGAGGGGAGTCACGCAACGATGACTATTTTAAAAGAAGAATTATCTTCTGTAAAATGACTACGAAGGATGGGTGGGAAGGGGTAAAGAAAAGGGCCTGATTAACGTACGGGACAACTGGGCCACGGCCCATGGCCGTTTTTTTTAAAATGTTTTAATTAAAAAATTTACAAATATTTCATAAAATATTATTTCATGAAAATTCAGTTTAGTTTTTTGTCTTATAAACATAGTAAAACAACAATGAATGTGTTTTAGTCCTCATTTATATGTTTATGTAATATAATGTAAGGCATCAAAATTTTTAAAAAAATTGTAATAATTAAAAGGAAGGGATAGGACCCGAATGCAGAGCCTTATTATAACAAGGACAAATCGAGACTTTGCTCACGGCCCCCGGTTTGAAAGGGACCCAAATTTCAAATGTTGTTATGAAATATTCTTTTTTATGTCAACATTTTATGAAAATGAAAAATTCCATGGATGGGGACCCCCAAATTCATTAATGCCCGGGCCCCTGATGGTGTTAATCGGGCCCTGCCCTGAGGCGAAGCCCGCAGTGTTTAACTCCCAAGCAAGCTTGGTTCTCATTTTATCGACCCACTCAAGGGATGAAAGGCTGAGTCAACTTGGCCCAGCCCGGGATTTGAATTCCGGGCATGTGGCACGGATCCGCAGTGCAAAAACCGTTACAACACTGGGCTTCCCCCATTCTCCTTAGGAGCAACCCTAGGCGTGCGTATATGGTGTGGAGGATGGGGGTAAGAGTTTATTGTTGTTTCTGATAGTTTTATTGTATGGCCCTCAAAAGGGTCTTTTTTATTAAAAAAAAAAAGAATTAAAAACTTTCTACACCGCTAAGGTTATCGTCTGAAGAATCGGAAGTGTCGGTGCCGCCAACTGTAAAAACTACAGGTTCGACAATATTTTCCGTAAGGGCATCCAGTTCCCATATTTGGGTTTCTATTTTTTTTACATGATTGACACTATTCCTCCAAGCATCGTTGCTGACTCTATTGATACCTTCAAGTATCAATTTTGTCACTTCGTCCCTTTTAAGTGTTCGGTTTTCAGCAGCAACATAACCTTTTATCTGACTCCAAATCAACTCAATAGGATTGAGTTCACAGTGATAAGGAGGTAAGCGAAGGACAGTATGGCCTTGGTCAGCTGCTACTTTGTCTATGCGATATGTTCCGTAATTCTTTCGGACATCATTAACTAATTGCAGAAGTTCTGCCTTCAACATATCGCAACTCCACGAAATGTTTTTGGTTGTCAACCAAGCTTCAATGTCGGCTTTCCGTGTAGATGTTGATGGAATACTTTCAACCAACACGGTGTGGTATGAAGCGTTATCCATCACAATCACGCTATTCGGCTTAATGTTAGGGAGTAATTTGTTGATGAACCAGTTTTCATAATACTCTCCATTCATCTCACCGTGGTAATCGCCTTTCTTTTTGGAAGCTAAGAAAACATCACAAGCACCAGCTATAAAACCATCTTCATTTCCAGCATGAACAAGGATATTTCGGGACCCTTTTCCGGATGGAGCTTTTAAACCCGGTGAGAGCCCTGCCAAAAACGCCTGCTTCGCTGACTTAACAGTAGAATCGACCCACACATTTGTTTTTGTATGGCCAAAATTCACCCAAGTTTCGTCGGTGTATACGATGGATCGATTTTCTGTGCGAAAACGTTTGATTTCTCGCAAATAGCGATGACGCCAACACTGAATGTCATCGCGTTCTATGAGCACAGACTCCCGTTTTCGTTTCGCATAAACGAAACCCAAATCCATCATTATATGCGGTTGGAACGTAATATAATCATCCGATACAGGGGCAGTAGCCGTTATTACGGACGTACGAAAGCGGAGATAAGGAAGAAAAGAAGTCAAGAACGGAGAATGTAATGGATTTTCCCGTTCTGGCGTGGGGGAGGGTTGCTACGATCTTCGCTCCTTAAAAATTCCGCCAAAACTTGCTTTGTCGCTATTGGATAGCAAAGCATTGACAAAATAAACACATTTTCATTTAAATAAAGGCGAAATATTAAATTATTTAGCACGCTTTCATTATATAAACATGTTTTTTCCCCTTACCGACGAATTTAACATAAATAATAGTACATATACGGACGAACTATATTGTAAGGTCGGAAGGACACAAGGCATAGCCTTCCCCGTACTGTCAGGTTAAGCTGAACTGGAGTATAGAAGGTTGATCTTTGGAGCGGGGTCCAAGAAATTTCGGGGGAGGAGGGAGGGGGGGTTCCAAGCGGTAAAAAAGGCAGAATTTATCACAGAAGACTGTATCATTATCATTTTAGTAACAAAACTCAAAATTAAATACGTCCTTGGTGCTAGGGGGAATTTTCGGGTGGGGGGGTGGGGCATAGCATCAGGCGCCATTCTAAACTCAAAAACTAAGAAAAGGTTGATCTTCGTAAAACGGGGCGCCTTTTTTTTACATTTGCAGCAGGGGGCGGGGGTACCCTATGGCCACCCCTGCTTTTACATATAGTAATATATGTTTCTAAAAGTTCTTACTTCCCTTTTACACATATAGTAATATACAAAACCATACCCAGAGGGTTGGTCCTATGGATACGGACCCTGCTCCTCCCCGAAATTATCACATTATATATATATCCTATATGTGTGTGTGTGTGTGTGAGAGAGAGAGAGAGAGAGAGAGAGAGAGTTATTTTTATATAAAAGGATGATATTCAATCAAACAGACCTATCCCCTCTACCCACTCCCCTTACAAAATGTCGGACCCCCTCCAAAATTATTTTCTGGGTACGACCCTGGTAATATATGTTCCTGACACCCCCCACACACACACACTTGGCTATTGGCTACGGCCATGCAGCAACACATTTTATCAGACAAATAAACAAATTATATATACACTGCAATCATTATTAATATAAAACATATATTCCTAAAAGCTGTCCATTTTTTAAAATTTTTGCTTTGGGGACTATTTGGCGCCCCTCTGTGTTTGGCGCCCGCCCGCAAAGAAGGCCTTGCAGGCCCGCTTCCGCCGGCTCTGTATATATATATATATATATATATATTTATTTTTGGGGGGGATCGGGGAACAACACGGTTTGAGTATGTAATGTAAAATACTACCTGAATCAAAAGTATATATATATATATATATATATATGTAACATTACAAGTCAAGCGCCTATGAAAATCCCATATTTCTGGAACTACGCAGTTTAATTCAGTTAGGACAAAGAAATCCGCATGCAAAAACTGCAATTACTACACGGTCCCTTACAACTCCTTTGTAACTTTGTAGACGGTCCCGGCAGCCAGCCACATAGGCGTCTTGAAAGTCATAACAAACCCTGGGAAAACAGCTGCCCAGTTTTAGCTTTTGGCCAATGGTTGCAACGCGTTTGAGGTCATGTGTCATGACGTCCAGAGCTTTTATAAGGACCTGCGACGGATCAGGAGCAGATTTCCCTGTGACGCAACTGCTAAGATAAGATGTACCCAGTCATCAAATAAAATTATGTAATCGCAGTTGGAGTCCTTTCTTCCATCCTTGGCCCAACTACAACTACAAACAGCGGGCGGCCGGGGTCGGCTCTAAGCCAGAGTCTTTACCCAGTCGCGCCACATCGCCTGTCTGCCCGTCAACGCCTCGCCTAGTACTCCACGCCGAGAATGCGCCACGAATGCCTCTCCCTCTGGTTCACGACTACACAGCACTCCCGCAATAGCGGCTCAGAGTCCCGAGCCATCCAGGAGACCTCAACATCCATGCCTCACCCTCGCCTTACCACCGATACCCATAGATATAGGAATAGTGAACTAGATTGCGCACAAGGGAGGAAACTTGTTGCCAGTGCACTTCCGGAGCAGACGACACGATAGTGGCAGAAAGACGAAAACGTCGCTGCTTACGACTGCTATGCAACAGCATTAATTTACATTTAAATACAGAATTGATGATTCGTTCAAGCATTGAGAATACGCATTCAGAACCAAATTCAACGAAAAAACATTTTGTTATGATACTTTGCTAGCTATTTTTAGTTTATTTTTGCTGTTAGATGGTCTAAAAATGTAACACATTAAAATAATCGATTAAATGTTTATTTTTGCACACAAGGAAAACAAAAACTTTTTCTGCACAAAGATGTGAACTGAAATAAAGTATCAATTGTGTATTGGAAGTACTACTGTAAAAGACTGAGGTGTCATAGATCTCGCAAGAGAAAACTACGTTCATATCAAGGGGGGGGGATTGTGCTTCGTGTTACATTTTAAGAAAATCATAATATTGTGGCATAATTTGGTGATTGAGTTTGGATCTTTCTTTCCCTCGTAAATGTATTTCTAAAGTTCTTGAGATTCAAATACGCCTACTTCTACTTTTTTTTTTTTTTTTTTTTTTTTTTTTTTTATTTAAGCAAAAAGGCTATACTTAGGAAATTTTATCCCTTTTGAAGTGGGAGTCCAAAACGTGTTTTTTACACGTCCTTTATATCTTAAAAAGAAACCGATTTCCAAAAAGTTATGTTATATTCTAATATGTTATAATGTAATAATGTTATAATGTAAATTTCGTGGTTTAGGTGGAGGTCTTGGTTTTTGTTCCTAAAAGTAAATTAAAAAAAAACTTTCTCTGTAAAAGAATATTTTAATCTATATAACAGAGTTGCATTAATTTAAATCAATTGATTTTTAAAAATATTACTTGATTGAAATCACTTTATTTTAAATATCAAGTTAATCTACTTCTATGAAATAAAATTGTTTATGTATCTTCGGTTTTTTTAAAATGAATATTTAAAGAAACAGGATACAGAATTAAAAAAAAAAATATTTCATTGAATTTGTGTAAGCAGGGGTTGGCCTAGTCACTACTTTTCTAAAATACCTACACTTAAAAACAGTTTACTAAAATTTGTTAATGGTTTAGGCGTTGTTTAATGTTTCTTTAAATTTAAGATGGCATTCATTATTTACTTAACCATGAAAATATGTAACAGTATGTACACAGTAAAATGCATAACTAGTATGAGATTTGAAATGGATGTTTTTTCTTTATAAAATGAAATATATTCTGAAAGAATCATGTTCACAAAGAAAGAACATAATAAAATGTAGTACACAGTAACACGTTTTTTATTAATTCTACTAGTTTACTTGTTAGATAAAGAGTCTTTATCTAAAAATTATCTAATGTTAGATTCGAAGATTGTCAAATAAATATAAAATGTCTGATTATAAACCTAGTTCAACTCCAATCAAGCCTGAAGAAGTAATTAAAATACAAACATATCATTAAAACAATTCTGCCAAATCTGTCAATACATAATTATAATTGAATTTAACACATGAATGTCAATTTAACAAAATTTAATAATTGGATTTTTTAAATTTAAATATTAATTATAGCTATATATCAAAATAGATGTACTATGAGTCTTATTTTGTGTATGTGGAAACAAAATATGGAAAGGAAGAAAAAAATTCAAAGGCAATTAAAAAAAAAATAACGATTATCTTTATTTTCGTTTTTACAACAATATGCATTCTGAAATTAAGTACACCCTCCAAAAAAAGTATTCGTGCAAGAGAGAAATTTCCTATATTTTAGATTTGCGAATAAAATTGAGTTTTTGAAAAACGCACAACTTGACAGAATTACGGAAATTCATATTTATACATAGGCTAATTCATATTCTATGATAAATAATTTTTAATATACAAAACCAACGTAGGAAATTTAATCTCTTGCTCGAATACTTTTTTTTGGAGGGTGTATATTATCAATTTCTAAGGCATGAAATATACATATACAGGCATTATATTAATTACTGTGTACAATAAAAACTTTTTAAAAGCTTTTGCTGTTTTTTATTTCTTTCTTTTCTTTTGAGAGGGGGTGGGGTGGAGACAATATCCCATTCCCATTATCCCTCCCTAATAAGTACCTCGTTTAGAACTTACCTTTTTCAAATGCTTTGGAAAATTAAAAATAGTTGGAACTACATCATCTTTTAGCAACTTCCGATTAAGATTTGATTCAAAACATTCAGCACTGAAGTGTTCTGAACAAATAAATGTATGTATATTAGGAACAAAATTATCTCTTTTTACTGCAGAAATCCATTTATTTGTCAATTCTTTATTAGATAGTGGAAACCTAAACAGTCAGAAAGTTATTAAAATCAGAAAGTCATCTAGAAAAATTAAGTAAAATGACAGTTTGCAGCATCGAAGCATTGCACAAAGCATGTGCACTTTTTGTGCACAACATTGCACAAAAAGCATCAGAAATAATCCTCCCATGATAACTTTGCTTTGCATAACTTAACTGTTTTATGGCTTTTTAAAAATATATTTTATAGTGTACTATTGTTTGTTCAGACAGGGATGTGTAAACTTAAACGTACATTCAATTAAAGCACTGATTTAATAGAATTTCCGTTAATATTAAAAATTGCGTCACCGGCCAGGTTTTTTTTTCTTTTAATTAAACTGTGGAATGATACAACACTACAGAGCTTATATGCTTATTTAAAAAAAAAGTTAAAATACTTACCATAAAACACTAACTTAATAAAGCTTACTTAAACAAAAGTATAAAGAAACATAAATAAAGACTTAAACAAACAATCACGTTGAACTAAAAAAAATGAATTTAATATTAAAACTAGTAATTTTAAAAGTCGTTAAAAAATGCTCAAATGTGGAAAATCTAGTTAGAATAAATAAGATAAATTCAATATCCCCAATTCAAGAGTTATTTTTGAAAAATGATAGAAAATTAATCATTTCCTGTAAAATATGATTAATAATTATTCGTAAAAAGTAAATTACGATGCTTTATTTATCTCATTTTTTATAGTTTAAGTGCCAAGTATACAATTTAAAAATAAGTATATATATATATATATATATATATATCGTAAAGTCAAATGTTTTACGATTATATTTAAGTAGAAACATGAATTAAGCAATGTCTACTTTAATTCAAGAAGGATGTGCAATATCTCCTTCAATTACTTCACAAAGTGAACGAAAAGCATAGGTAAATAGGAAATTTAAAAATACTACTGTTATTGAACATCATTTGATATTTGATTTTCAATACCACCAATTTCAAGCATTTATTACCTGTGAAAGGATATTCCAGATCATTTCCTAAACCTGTTGGTGCAATTATACGCACAGCACGACTTGGGCATGATGATGGTTAAAGTTAATTAAAAATAAATAAATAAATAAGATGCTGGACTAGTGGCGAAAATAACCATAAACCATGATCAAGACACTGCTTTCTGCCACTATCATGGGCGATGCCACCGAAGATATTTGGCAACAAGAAAAACCTCTTACTAGCATACGGATGCGTGATCTAGTTATTCCTATATCTATGCCGGTACCATGACACAACTGTCCGGTAGCGCCCTAATGCTACACAGAGCTCTGCCCGTCAACGCCTCGCCTAGTACTCCACGCCGAGAATGCGCCTCAACAGTCTCGACTTATCAGGACCACGACTACACACAACTCCCGTAACGCCTAATGTTACATATACATATATATATAAAAAATCCTAAAAGGTAAGATTTTGTTTTATTATGCATTTTGCTTAGGTAAAATAAGCTTTTTTAAAAATTAGCCCGAACTAAAACTAATTACATTGCTTTAAGGTAAAATTTGCTTTAATTTGCAACTTGTTTAGGTCAAATAAACTTTTTCATTAAAATTAGGCTCTTCCACACAAAAATTTTCTATATTCGCTACTGTACTCAAAATTAATGTAATTACTATTAACTTTAATTTACTTTTCTCCAGTCGTATATAGAGTACTAAATATTTTCGTCCTTTTTATAAGTACACTGTTTATAAAGAAGTAAAAAGAGTGGCGCATAGGTGGAAGCAATTATAAAATAAAATAATTAATTTTATTGACATTTGAATAATTCATTTTAATAACACTTTTTATATTTTTGAAACCAAACCTATGCATTCAACTCTAATTACGCCTTCTCTTGTGTGAACTATGACAAAGAAAGGGTTAAACTGGCAATTTCTATTACTTTAAACAATGGAATTGTTGCAATAAGCGATTGAGCAAGATAATTCGAAAGATTATTATTATTATTATAAATTCGTCATAAACAGTCTTATTAATTCAACAATTTTAGTCGAAATTGTAGAAGAATATAATGATATGTTTAAACTTCTATCATAAATAAACATGTATGATTGGGATGAAAAAGAAATCTTAAAACATCGTAAAGACTTGCATTTAAAATTAATTGATGATATACACTCATGTCCATAAATTAAGGATAATGAAGTTCAGGCAAAGAAAGAGAAAGAAGCAAAACAAATTTGACTTATTTGTAAAGTCTATTTATTAAACAAAAAGTAAAGAGCAAAAAAGATGCTATATGTTTGACATAATTAATAAAAATTGCAAGTTTTACTCCCTTGACCAAATTTAAAAAAAGAACCTATTTACAAAAAACAGTATAACATGGTTAGTAGGATGGTTAATACGGAGTATGTCTCCCGGACGATGCAATACAGGCCTGACAACGCCTAGGCATGCTGAGTATCAAATGATCAATCTGATCTTGGGGAATATTACACCACTCATCAAGCAATGCACTCCGAAGTTCCGGTAGATAGGTGGGAGGGGGTTGACGGGCTGCAATTCGTCGGCCAAGCATATCCCACATATGCTCTATTGGATTCAAGTCCGGTGAGTGTGCTGGCCAATGCATTGCAACCCGTATGCTGGCCAATGCATACGGGTGATATCCTCCGATTGAAGGCATTCGTCTACAATGTTTGCACGGTGAGGACGGGCGTTGTCATCCATAAACACAAATTCAGCACCCATGGCGCCCCGAAACAAACGTACATGTTGTTCCAGAATGACATCCCGATAGATGTAGCCTGTCATCGTTACATTCTGAACATGCAGGTCAGTTCTGGAACCAAGAATAATTCCTCCCCAAACGAGCCATCCTGCACCACCGTAACGGTGTCTTTCAATGGTGTTCTCTTGGTGGTAACGGGTACCTGGCGCTCTCCAGATGAATGTCCGGCGAGAATCAGACTCGAAACTAAACCTGGACTCGTCGGAAAATATCACACAAGACCACTGTTGCGGTGTCCACAATGCATGCTCTCTACTCCAGGTTAATCGCAGGCGACAGTGAGTTGCGGTAAGTGGAACACATCTGACAGGCCTACGAGCATATAGACCAATGTGCCCTAAGCGTCTGTACACGGTCTGCCTTGAAACTGTCGTACCGGTAGCTGAAGAGAGCTGACGAGACAGGTCTGATGCTGTACTCCGTCTGTTTCTTTTGGCAGTAACTGCCAAATATCGGTCCTCATTCGGCGTTGTAACTCGGGGGCGACCTGTGCTGTAACGTCTACTCACATTACCATCATCTTGGAATCGTTGCCAAAGCCTGGAGATGACACTCTGGGCGATTCCAAGTTCCTCAGATACTTCCAGCTGGGTACGTCCACATTCCAGTCGTCCGATAATTCTGCCACGTTTTATAAAACATCATCCAAATGCCTCCTTTGTGCCATAACTATGCGGTTTTTGCACTGAAAGGCTTTCACAGCGCTTGTGAACATTTTTACTTCTTTGCCACCATTCTTTATATATCCCTCTCTTACACTCTCGTCATTGTGACGTACCATCCACGCCATCTGGTGGTTTCCTGTAATTTGCATATTCTTCTTCAAGATGTGTGTGATCATTCCACAGGTGAAATTTTTATTTTAGAGATCTATTTCTGTGTGATCCTTAATTTATGGACATGAGTGTAGATGGTGAATATCTTTTCGAGGAGCTAATATCTTTAAAATGTTTTTTGGATAAGAATATGACGGCAAAGGGCGTACTAAATTTTAATTTTAATAATAATTTAATAGACACATTACCAAATACCGCGATCTCGCTATGAATATATATATCACTTCCAGTTACAGTTGCTTCAGCAGAAAGAAGTTTTTCCAAATTAAAAATTATAAAAATATATTTACGATCATCAATGAGCCAAGAACGGTTGCCTAATTTATCAGTCATTTCAATAGAATATAAAGAATTAGATAAAGTAGACATATGTACTATAACTGAAAGGTCTTGTAATGCAATAGCTGGAAAAGACTCACTATAAATAATACTAGTGGTTCCTTTTAAAAAATCTCTAACTAAACCAGCTTAGTTCAACCAGCTTATTTATTAGTTAAACCAGCTATTATAAACCAGCTTATTCCAAGCAGTACCAGCCGTAATTATCAAATAATTAAATTTCTTGTTGTAATTTTAAGCTTTTTACTTTTGCGAAAAAATATTTTTTCTGTGAATATATTTTTCTGACAAATTAACAAATTTTAGATATGCAGGTATTGCATATCTAAATAAAGAGGAGAAATTTTTAGATATTACAATGGGGAGCAACATTGGATTCACATTATAACGTCTAAAGAATTTTAGACATTATAATGTGAATTTCGTGGGGTTTTTTTTTTTTGTGCAAACTCTTTTATAATTTTAAAAAGATCTAATTCAGGAATTGATTTACAACGTTTTTCCCTCAACATTAAACGAGTTTTACTTAATTTTTTATTGATACAGCCATAATTTTTAATCATGCGTATATTTCGTACCATGCTTTTAAACATTTTATTAATGCATTGTCATGCCTTTGAAAACATTTTGAACAGTACGTAAATTATTTAATTCTGTAGTAAAGTTTTTTTTCTTTTTCCAAATATTTTACATTCAAAACAAAACTCAGAATTTAATTTAATAAAATACATAAGCCATGTTCTTTTAAATTTTTTGTTCCATTTTCCCATGTTGCAGCAATAAGAGGTACTACACTTTCCATTTCAATTGTCAATGTGAAAGTTAAATTAATCAGTCCTTTAAAATGTTTGACTTTTTATTTAAAAATCTACTGTTCTTGAAACTAAATTAATAATCATCTACCAGGATCTTCTGCACTGAAATCGGTCACTTGAATTTCAAACCTATCTTATGTAAATCTAGATAAACAGAAGAAGCTTCAGTAATCGATGCTTTCAAATAATACGGAAATTTTTTGAAATTAAGTAATAATTTCAAGTTAATAATAACTTGAGTTATTATTATTAACTAATTAACAATTAATTAATTAGTTCATAACAATTTAATTTTTATAGCTGCACTGTTGATTTATAAATAGAGCAATATAATACAAATAAATCTACAAACGACAAGCTTTAACATAGTTCATAAATTGTCGTTTGTAGCTTTCTTGTATTATATTGTTTTATTTATAAAAAAGTGCAAAAACTTGTCGTTTGTGGTTTTCCTTGTGATATATTGCTTTATTTATAAACAAACATCGCGCATATAAAATTAAAATATTTTCATGCTTCTTATTTAGATTTAAGGATTTCTCATTACTTTTGATTCAATGACTTGGTGTCTCTGTGTAAATTGGAAACTTTATACCAAAGTGAGCATTCTACTAGTTGTGAAGTGATTCACTCCTTAAACATTATGGCAGTGTTCTATAATTATCATTAAAAAAAAGCACTTTATTCTCCCCTCCCCTTCTTTTTTTTGGATGTGAACAACAGGCAACCCCCTTGAAGAAAACCTCCCAAGTCTGCGTTTGAACTTAATGAATCAGTGGCGGCCCGCGGTAAAAACTGTTAGTGCAGCCGGAAGCAGACTTCGTGCCGATTACACAGACGTGTAATCGATTACGATTACGATTAATTTTCACTTTTAGACCAGGATTACGATTACCGGAGAAAGTATAATTCCCGATTATGGTTAGATTACGATTATCATATAAAACCCAATTTCCGATTACTATTAGATTACGACTATGTAATCTATTAAAACTTTCGATTATGATTACATTTGCGTCCGATTACGATTATATTACGATTACAAAACTTTTCTTTTTACCCTTCTGACGTTGATATTATAATGTCTAAATTTTACAATTTTAATTCAAGAACAGAATAATGGGTCCATCTGTTCAGGGAGCTAAATTACAAGAATGCCATACAGCAAGAACTTCTATACTATTAGACGAACCTGGTTGATTTACTAGGCCCACTTGTGAAAAGTTTTTTAATGTTTACGAACCTCTATTTGAACATGGCATTTTCCGATTTTAACTTAAACATATGTCATTTGCAGTGTGCGTGTGGAGTGGGAGGGAGGGACAGGCTTGGTGGTTTAACACATCTTGAAATGAACCCAGGTTTAACCTAATCAAGCAAAAATTAGTATACAAAAATTGATATTTGATCCCTTCTATGCTCGGCGTTGCTTCCTTGCCTATGTCCTGGTTTTCTGGTTTCGAAAGAGGTACTGGCAGACGCATGAAAAGTTAGCCGTGGTTCCTATTCAGCCGTGAAGGAGGAACCTCTGTCATTACGATCTTGCAACGATGTGCGCGAACATATTAAACCAAAGTTTAAGATTTTTTAATGCATTGATTAAAATGCTAAAAACAGGGGCTCTCGACAAATGCATTGTTTTCTCTACAATAACCGTTAGCCTGAATCTGAATAGATGAGGCTGAACGTATATTGCAGTTATTATTTTACAGAAAACTTCACGCACAGTTTAACTTCTTTTTTTATACTTTCATAACACGTATATGGGCATTAAATATCTAAAACCGGGCCTGCCGAACAAACAAACTTTTAATTTCAAATATACACACGCCGTTTTAAAAATTCAAAACTAACTACTAACTCAAAACTACATGCATACTATCTATTGAGGATAATTTAAGAATTACAGAAAGACTTAGTAGAATACTACTAGATTAGTAGAATACTACTAATACGAATTACTTAAGAATAGCAGAATGGAGATGTCTAAAGATATCTCTAAACATACATCTTAAATGTGTGGTGGGTCATATATAGTGTATTGGTGCTGGTACGACGTAATAAACAAAACTGGACAGTGATATTGGCGGCGTGAATGGTAAAACCCAACGTAATGCCAACTACAATAAAAAAGGCACGAATTTACTGTAAAACTATTTTATAAATAATTAACCGTTCAAAGATACTCACTTTCTAAGCAATTAGCTGTTATATATGCTAAAGAATAGACACACATTTTTGTCTCTGGTCAAGAATTCCTTTTACATATTGAATATTTAATATACACATACATACATACATACATTTGAAATTTAATGAAAATAGTACAGTGCCAAAGGATTTTTTAAACTTTTGAATGTGGTATAAAGGAGCTAACATTTTTATGAGAGATAGAAAATAGGTTAATATAGACGTAGAGATGTCAAAGATTTGCGGATGAGAGGGGGGGGGGAGAGGGATGTGTGTATATAATATATTCAAGAGTGGAAATAGTGAAATTTTTATAGGTTTTGCGGGAGGAAAAGACTTTTGAATCGATGGTATTTTAAACAAAGTAGACGGCAAGCGGAATCCTGTCCTACGCCTATGTTGGTTAATGCGAATTCTCGGAGGAATTATAAAAGCTTATAATACACACAATAGAAAAGTTATATGTAATTAGTCTTCAGTTTAATTCCAAATTGATAATAAATAAATGCCAACAATTCAAGTTCGAAAGACGTACTATGTATTAATAAAATATGTGTACAGTACAAATTAGATAGAAACAAAATATTTTAAATAATTTTCACACTCATCAGTGAAAAAAAACGAAGTATGAATACTTTGTGAATCATATTTTTAAAAAAATGAACTGTTTTCTGTGACTAATCACTAACACTGGCATAAATGAAAATAAATTATTTATCCGTTAAACTTTTAGAACTAAGTCAAGGCAGCCAATCAAGTCGAAAATAAGACAAAATTTATTTTTAATACTTCATTATGTATTTTTACGCATTTTTATTCACCATAAAATTCTATTGAAGGAAAAAAAAAAAATGTTAATTCTATTAAAGGGGGAAAAGGGGTTTTGTAGATCATTGTCTATGTTCCCTACTCTTTACCCGTTTATCCAGAAATTTATCCATCATTAAAAAATATTGATATTTCTAAAGGTCTTTATAAAATTATTACATTCTTATTAATAGCACAAAGATATACTAATTTTTAACGGAAATATATGCGCTCCTACCTGCTTATCCAAACAACACAAGGAACCTAAGTTTATCTGTTGTCCACTAATCCAAACAACACATTCATAGTTCTTAAATGCACATCCTTTTCCATTTTTATTTTTATACTTTTCTAAAACTGAAAAAACATGCTGCACTTTTTTCTGTGTAGGTGTCATTTATGCTCTTTTTCACGACCGCAAATCAAAATGAAGAAATGAAGGAAAGATCTGACACCACAAGAAATAGTTTTAGCTATTCCCTCCGCGCAACCCTCACTTTCTTCTGGGAAGTCCATTCTTGTCTCTCACCAGTCCAGACTTGGATGAACAGAAGACGACAGACAACAACAACAACAAAAAAGAATGGTCATCTAAATATTTTCCCGGGAAAAATAAAATAATAATACAAGCGAGCTCCAGTCTTCCTCCAAACGTCGGAGCTCCAGGGGAACTTACTGTCTTCAGGGCATGCCTGTGCCTCCCCGTGAAAATTTTCCCAGCAAGCAGAACAAAAACTAAAACTGGGCAACTGTAATCGTTTTGTAATCCTCTCGTAATCAAAGCGACTACGATTACAGTCTCTTCGATTACGATTATCTGGCAAATGAAATTTTTAGATTACGATTAGACTACGATTACGCGAAAAAATAAACTTCTAGATTATGACTAGATTACGATTACATGAAAAATTTAATTGTCAGATTACGATTATATTACGATTACTCAAGAAAATGTAATCGATTACAGTCGATTACGATTACACGATTATGATTACACGAAGTCTGGCCGGAAGCATATGAGCCCTCCCCCCCCTCCTCCGGACAGGAATGGAAAATCTTTGTTATTGAATTCGAAAGCTGGCGGATTAAGCCCTCACCGAGGAAAAAAAAAGAAATTACATAAAAAAATAAGAGATCCTATTTTACTTTTCCATAAAATGGACATAAATTTCAACCAGCCGCTCTTATCCTCAAAATTGCATTAATCCGTGTCCTATTCGAAGTTTCCTTAGAATTTTCTTTTGTAGCGATAACTTGAGAAGAAAAGAAAAAAAAAAAAAGAAAACGTACTTATTTTTATAAGTCAAATCAATCCTCCTTTCTTTTAAACTTGCGAATCGGTCAGTGATGCCCTCATAAAAAGGCGTTGTTTTAATTCAGATATCAATAATTTTAAAAGCTCTTTAAAATTTCCTATGTTTAAAGAATTTTTTCGTTCGCCATGTCCTCTAAATGCCAGTTCTTGCTTACTTAAAAACAATACTGCTTTGATGGGTAATTTTCCATTCATAGGCGTCTATTCAGGCTTACCTTCTTGATAAATTCAGCAATATGAAGTCCATAGTTTGCCGAACATATATTCTCCTTACCCCCTCCCTCACTTCTCGAGCCAATCAGTGAGTCGAATTCACAAGTGCTGCCGACCTTTCAAAATCTTGAATGAGCTGAGTCTGAGCTGCGTATCCCCATTATAGCCTATGCCGGAGGAAATGCTTACGTATCCGTTGTCATGGCAACGGTGCTGCCAATTTTCTTATCAGCGCTCTGGGCTGAACCAAAGATTTTCCCAATTGAATTGCGGGAAGATTAAAGTGCTTTTTTTCTGAATGAGCGATCTGGCCACAATACGGTTTTTTTTTTTTTTTTTTTTTGGTTTTTTTTTTTTTTTTTTTTTTTGAGATTTTTTTAATTTACCATAGGAATTCCATAATTCTAATCTGAATTTAGGAAAATTAGTAGAATAAATTATTTTAAAGTATGTGCTGATAATTTCAAGTGCAACCCGCCTGTACTTGCTGTATCCCACGAGCCGCCACTGTAATGAATGCCATATCACTAGAACTCTGCAAAAGACTAGTCTAGATGGAAGCAAATCTGATCTCCGTACCCATGGTAACTGTTAGCTACCTACTACAGTGTTTTTGGTTCCACTGACTTTACGAGCACGTATACTGCATGAACTGAGTGAGTTTTCGGCAGTGACGGGTACCTGTCGGGCAACCCTACGGTCCAGAGCAATGCCGTATATTCTCTATTGTATACAAATATGGTATTGTAAATTGATAATTTTGTTTCAAAAACTGAATATTTATAGGGGCGCCACCTTCCGAGTTTCGGTTTAATTGTGGTATTTGCTGACTGAATAAGAACATGTAATAGTAAAATGGTACTTTGTTTCGAAGACTGAAATTTTTTTTTTTATGTAGGGGCGCTAAATCGGTGTTTGCACAAAGGCGCCTGACACTTCCGCGACGGCCCTAACTATAACGAAAGTCAACATCTGTCTTGGTGCAAAATTTAGCTAAAGGTACATTCGGTGCTTTCGCAATTTTTAGGGGTTCAGTACACAACTGGTCGAAAAAATATGGGGGAAAGCAAAGCCAATTAGGGTAACTAGCCCTCTCTCAATTTCCGGTACACCCTGACTTGCAAGTACGAAGGAGCCGCCATCTTTGACCACTGCAAAAAAAGACGACAGTTTAAAACAGTGGGGTGCTTCCCCCAATCAGAGGTCAGTGAGGTCACTTTTCGGACGACAACACATGGCGAAATTCTCCCTTTTGTTTGTTTGCCGTGAAGGCTCGAAGGGTGGCATTTTCCCTAAAATCCTACCAGACATTCTTTTGTGTTCTTTCTCATTTAGTGCTACTTACGAGTTGGACTTATAAGATGGAGAAGAAGATTAATTTTATTAGATTAGAAAGTGGCGGTCGTTTATTAGTTTTAAACGACCTTCGACCTTTTGTTTAGACTAGAAAGAAAATATCTAACTAAGGGCTACCGCTACTGGAAGTGCTGTGTGAAAACCTGCAAAGCACGTTTAACGGTGGTTCAAGACAGGGTTGGGCAAAATACATAAAAAAATGTATTTTCGATACAAAATACAAATTACATTTATTCAAACACAAAAATTACAAAATACAAAATACTTTCTGAATTGAAAGTATACAAAATACATGTATTTTCAAAATACACACAAAATACGTGTAAAACTTCACTTAAGAATAAGTAAAATTTTCTACAGAAACTTCTAGTTTATTTTATTTCAATGTATTTTAAGATGAACAAACAAATGTAATAGTAACTATCTTTTATTTTATTTTTTATATACATGAATTTTTCATGGAATAAATTGCATCTTAAAAGGCATGCAAGCAAAACTGTGACAAGTATTTATTGAACGTTATTTTTTAGTGATAATGAATAGAATTGAAATATAAAATTAAATATATTTCTAGATGAAGATGAGTTAAATTATATTTCTACTTTAAGATGTATTCATAGCCTCACCATGGCTCAGTGGTTATGTCACTGAAAAAGGTAGACGGCCGAAGTGTGAAGGTCCCGGGTTCGGGTCCCATCGCACAACTGTCGATCTAAAGGTCGGGAGTTTTTGTAGACTTTCTCCAGATGTAACGTGAATACGCGTTAGAACCCCTTAGAAAGTCCTGCTACCTTGGCACCCCCCCCATCCTTGGCAGATTGCCCTAGTGTAGCTTTGATATAATCACACAAACACAAGATGCATTCATATATTACTGCAAAAGAAAAGTGTGTCATTGTATTAATTTATTTAAAAGTATGCTATTTAATAAAAAAATTATTAAAAGGACTTTTAAGAGATGGTATAATTATTTTAAGCACTATGATTTAGAAAAAGAATGATTTGCTTTAAAAAAAACTAGTTTTTCGAACTGATTATCACTTAGTCAATTTCTCAATACAAAATGTTTTCTTCACTTGAAAAAAAAGGCGGTGAAAAGCCTGCAAGCCTGCATATTAATATTTATGACATATTGAATTCAATTAAACATTTGAGCAAAAGAACTCAGCTTAATCAATTTTATGATAAAATTGAAGTTTTACCTTTAAGTGAGTTTTAAAACTTGTAGTAGTTTTGAATGTTCCATTTATGATAGACCTTTTGGTTTGACAAAGCTGGCACTGCTCTTTAACTTTCTCATTTGCATCTAACAGATAAAATTTGCATTTTTTTTTTCCACTGTCACACGACTCGCAAATTCATCTAAACGGCAGGCTTGATCCATCTCGTAATATAACTTCAGAAATGCTGACTGGCTTATTTTTCTGTAACTTGGTAACGCATTTCGAATTATTTATATATTCTTTTTCAAAAATCCAATGAATATTACTCAAATATTTTTTTCTCCTTTTTCAGCTTCATTCACATTTGTGAATCAGTTATCAGCAATACAGAAAGCCTCCTTCACCAAATACCATTAAACTAATCTAAATAAGCGTGTGAGATTTCCCCCCCTCTCCTTCCTGTTTAATATAACCTAAGCATCGCAAAAAATCCTAACACCTTTTTAGTTACCATATATAACACTAAAATAGTGCAGATGCAACAAAATTGTTTATGTCATGAACTGAGAAAAAATGAATGACAGCAGTTCTATTATTTTTTGTTTGATTTTCCCAAAAAGCTAATTTTGGGTTAAGATTAATTTAACTTCAGAATGAAAAATGTATTTTCGGTATTTTGTAGAGAAACTTAGTAAACCAGTACACTACCATATTAATAAGTAATTTTCTTTTTAATAAATTAATTACGCCAGTGCACAATTTCAACTTGTGCACTGGCGTAGCTGGGTAGGATGAATAGGCATTTTTAAAGTGGGTTTAAGCCACCTTCCCTGGAGGCCTTCATAGTAGTAGATAAATGGGGGTTCACCTCAGCCGGATCCCATGTTAATTCACCGGATCCTCCGGAGTCTCCGTTCGGATGCTTTCCCTGGGCTGAGCGCGGAAGGGGGCGTGGTCGGACCGGATGTGGGGAGCGGATGTTCGAAGGGTTGATAAGATTTTTTTTTTTCCTTTTTTTCAGATAAGGGTACTTGTAATTTTTTTCAGATTGTGACATATTTTTTGAAATAAGGGGACTTGGAAAAATTTTCAGATTTTCACATATTTTACAAATAAGGATACTTGTAATTTTTTTCAGATTGTGACATATTTTGAAATAAGGAGACTTGTAATTTTTTCAGACTTTAACATTTAGTATCAAAATAAGAGACTTTGACATAATTTTAAATAAGCTATACTTTATGAATTAAACCTGAAATAAAAAATATTATTATAAAAATGAGGACCCACCAGCCGCCCGGTAGAACTCGTCTACCGCCTCATTTCAAATAAAAATTCTTACTATGCTTTTCCACGTCACGCTAGCCTCGCATGAATGGAGACAGGGCGTAGCACAGCAGACGCGTTGTTGTTTTTGTTTCTTTAAATAATAATAATTAACTATGTGGAGCAAAGAAACGTACAACATCCCCAGGAGGCCTACGAACTTTAATTTTAAGTTAAATAAGTAATTTTACAACAAATATTTTTTTAATCAAGAATTAATTAATTTAACCAAGTTTTAATTTTAAGTTAAATATTTTTCTAAATTTATTTTTAATCAAGAGTTTTAATTTTAAGTTAATAATTTTACAACAAATATTTTTTACCAAGTTTTAATTTTAAGTTATATAATTTTACAACAAATATTTTTTTAATCAAATGTTTTTAATTTATCAAGAAAAAATTTTAATCAAGTGTTTTTAATTTATCAAGAAAAAAAAATTTAATCAAGAGTTTTAATTTTTTGTATACCGTATTTTTGTTAAGTAGCCGTTTAACATTAAAGTAGGATTTAGGATACCCATACATTTTCTACAAATTTAATCTACTGTTAGGGAAGTGAGAAAATTATACCATAGAAAGATTTTTACAAATAATGATATAGTCTTATATTTTATTGCGAGAAAACCACTTTAGCCATATACCCCCCAAAACTCAAGTTTTCGTATATGAAATGCATGAATACGCGTTAGATCCCCTTAGAAAGTCCTCCTACCATGGCACCCCTCATCCTAAGCAGATACCCCCGCGTGCAGGTTTGCCTTAAAACACAAACAAACAAAGTATTTATCTAAACATTTTTTCTTACCCACACATTTCTGATAGATTTTAGACAGCGATTATACTAGCTTATATTTTCTATAGATCAATTAGAGAAAAAATTGCATTTTTAGTAATCCTACAAAATATTTTTACTGTATATCACAAGTAGAGTACCATGATTTATAGAGTTTGAATACGATACGAATTGTATATCACAAGTAGAGTAACATGATTTATAGAATTTCAATACGATACGAGTTCGATTGTTTATGTGCGACACTAATTTTAGTTTGACTATGAAAGCATAATTTTATACATGAATCAACCTTTTTAGAGGTCTTTTATTGATGCACTTAGCATATTTTATAGAAAGGTGAGCATAACTAGCACAAACTTTTAGACTAGATAGTACTATTGTTAGAAAGTTGAACTATTGGAAATAAAAATTGAAGATCCGTTTTAGCACAGTTGTATACTGCATGTACATAAATATCTTTCAACTACTTAGATAAAATGATAGTTTAAATCGCAAATCCTTACTTAAACTAAAAAATACAAGGTGTTTACTTACGTGAAGCCACATCGTACTAAATCTTCTAGCCTCTCGGCTTGTACCGACATCTATACGGCTAGCAAGTACGGGAAATAGAGTAATGATTTAAAATACATTAACTCTAAGTTCCGTCCCAGCTGCCACTTGTAGAAAGCTCTTTCACCATATATCCCTCAAACCGCAGTTTTTGTATACAAACTGCTTAAAGTACTTCTACCGATAATGCCTATTGCTATTAATTACACTGGATTACCAACTTAAAATTTTGCAAAACATCAAAATACAGAAAAACATGCATTAACAATAACAAAAAATCACACTTAAAAGTACAACACATCAAAAGTGGAAAATATAATTACCAAACTATAAGAATCACATAAATATTTTCAATTAGAATTACGGTATCAACTTATATGTAACTAAAATAATAGAAAATATTACACTTAACCTGTACTTGTACACGCGAAATAATAATAATAATAATAAAAATACTCACATAATTCACAAAACAATGATTGAAGTAAAATCCACGTGCATGTGATATTGCTGATAACAGAAATTGAGAGAGATAAGAAAGTGCCTTGAGGCTCTACAGAGCCGGTACAATAAGAGTTGGCCAGTTTACCGATAAGATAAAACCAGGGAGGGTGCTAGGGGAATACCGAATTGTGGGGACACGTGTTTCATTCTGCGTTCAAAAATGGGGACTTATGGATTAAAATCATGTTAGATTAAAGCCATTTCAATAAAAATCTATCCTTTTTGTAAACATGGGCATTATATCCTAAATTAAAATATCAAAGTTAAGCTACAACGATTAATATATTTTACGTAGTTTAGGAAACTAATGAATCATTAAATTAATTTCTGTGAAACAATTAGCAAAGATCATTATACTAAAGCAAATTATTTTTGTTAAGTTTTGATAAATAACAGTAATAAATTACAGGCATTGCAGATGAATGAGTATTCACGTATAAAATAGGTATTTACTATTAAAAAACAGGATCTAATTTTAACAAATGCATTGGAATTTTGTATAGGATATCTATTGAACACGTATTAAATACATTATGATTATTCTAATATGAAAAACGAGGTTAAGATTCTTTACTTGCGATGAAAGGCTCTCAATTTTTTTATATACTTAAATTTTACATAGACATACTTTTAATAAATGCATAAACTAAATTTATTGTTTAAAACAATTTTTACAATAATAAACTAAAATTTTTATTTAATAAAGTCATAAACTAAAATTATTAATGAAAACTTGTTAATAAATTAAACATATCAAAATTTTTACACTCAGTTTTTTTATAGACTTAAATTTTACAAAGACATCCTTTTAATAAATTCATAAACTAAAACAATTTTTACAATAATAAACTAAAATTTTTATTTAATAAAGTCATAAACTGAAATTATTAATGAAAACCTGCTAATGAATTAAACTGATTACTCTAAAAGATAGCTAATCACAACATATATCAGAAAAAATATAAGCAATTATAATACCTGAAAAATACCGGACAACACTCTTGTTGCATGCGGACAAAACATCGGTCAGCTCGGCTAAAGAATTCTTAGGTGCCCGTAGCAGGAGACCTTACCTACGCCCAACCTACAAACTCTACAAATTTAACGGCAACTGGTTTTCTCTTATCAGGTATCACAGATCAGATAAGAGATAAGGAAGTGACATGCGCAGAAGACACGTGATAGTGACGTGTGCAAATCTGTGTTGATTGAATATCCGGTAGGTTTCTGGCAGGATGTACTATTTGCAATTAGGGGCAACTCTTAGTAACAGGCTAAGACAAGTTAGATGATGCAATATCTACTGGGTTGAGAAAGTTTTAAGGTAGAGGGCGCTTGGGTAATCACGTGATTTTTTAAAGAATCAGTATAGAGACATTTTAGTTAGATAAAGTGGTCAGGTGTGTGTTGCGAGACTCTCTTTACACTGTGTGCGCCTATACTTAAGACGTGTGTTTTAATTGATTTTTCGCCGAGTTTCAAAAATGTCTTTGCTTGAATCGATCGAAAATAACTTTAACATTGAATACACTCCCGAGTTTTATACTCAAAGTGATGCGGATGTGTTGCTGCAAGAAATAATACAATTGCCTTTAGATGTAAAGCCTCTGCAAAGTATTGAAAAGGAAATTTCCCCCGAGTTTTATACTGAAAGTGATGTTGATGTATTACAGCAAGAATTGTTTCAATTACCCCTGCAAAGTAGTGAAAAGAAAATTTCCTCGACCCGTAAAGTAATTACTTTTGCTGATGAAGGAATCAATTACAGTTTACCTGGAGCAACAGTCTATGTTTACTCTTGGATACCCATTTTGCAAAAAATACGTGAAGATCTACAGAAAGTGACAAATTATGAATTTAATATGGTGCAAGTGAACTTTGGCTCTGAAGAACAACCTAAAATTGAAGACGGCAACTACGAAGATTTTAATCTAGACCTATCATCAGGTGTATGCATTCTAAGTTTTGGATCTAAACGAACTTTGGATTTTAAACCAGCGAACTGTGAAACCGCTACCATTAAATTAGAACATGGCTCAATGTGTAAGATATATCCCCCAACCAACAAACTTTTAACGCATGGTATTCCTTCTGAACCTTATGTGACAGACCCGCACACTAACCTAACATTTGCCAAAATGTACATTTATGAGCCTTCCCCGAAAAGGGCAAAGTTGGACGATTGGACGGATCATCTTTACCATAGCTTATATGCTTCTGTAAATAGTACATGGCACTTGGAAAGACTTATCTACGTTTCACTTCACGATGAAAGAACTGACTTGAAGATCCATATTAGACAATTTATTCAGAATGCCCAATTAGACTATATACCAACCGGTCAGGGAGTCGTGATGAACCCTTCCACATGGATCGAATTTATTGTAAAACTATTAGATTTTAATATAGGTCATAGCAATAGCTCTTTTATTTGTAATAATCAATTATCTGTATTTAATGATGATGGAAAATGCATCTTACAACAAATTTACAAAACCGCAGATTCATTCACGTTAAATCCAATTTCCTTAACACTTTTAAATGATCAAGTAAAAAAACTTTGCGAAATGAGAAATGAAATATTGGAATGCATTTTAAAAACGCTATATACGACGACCCTGCCTCATTTAATTTTAAAATTAAAGCCGCAAAAATGTAACCGCGAACCCCATTGTAATTACGATGAAGCTAAACAACAATTAATGGATATAGTACATCAGGAAATTTTTAAAAACATAGGCCGGGTTCAAGATCATTCTTCGCATAGGATACATGCCTGTTCGAATAGATCACATATTGATGAGCGAGAGGGTCTTATAAGTAGTAAAGCATGGTTTACGGTTGACATGCCGTATATTGCAAGAGAGATATGCGAGAAAAAATGCACTTGTCATTATGACGGAGAATTTTTTTCAAACATTTTCATTGAAGACTATATGAAGTATCTTCAAAATGAGCTATTTAATTCATTTTTTCAACCGTTTTCAGATTTTGCGAATTCCAAGGATGACAAAACATGTGTAATTATGTGATGTTATTGGTGTATAACTAGTATTGCGATTGTAAAAAATATATTAAAACCATTGTGATTATGTAGAAAAAGTTTGCTTGCTTCTACAACAGTAAGATTTTACTGATTTGTGCATGATTAATTGTGGATTACACTTTGAAAAGTTATTATTTTCTTAATTGTGTAAATAGTTTGTGTAATTTAAAATATGTTTTTGTAAATAAATAAGTTTAAACATGAAAACTTTTCTGTGTTTTCTTTATGTGTATGTGCGTGTTGATTACTTGCAAAATAAAAATCTATTAAATAAAAAGTGATAAAGTTAGCATACTTGGTCACGATTTAAGGTTCTCGTTTTATACTTATCTTTTATACACTACAAGGTAGAAAGTTAGAAATTTAACAAAATTTATTGAAGCATGTACTATGGAAACATTAATCTACTACATAGAATTAAAATGTTTTGATTAAAATCATAAACTTAAGTGTGATAGGTAAATTGTGTTACATGAGAATTCCCAAAGTACTAATTTTTTATAAAATGAACTTAGCTAAAAAAGTTAGTTTCCATAATTTTATAACTTAATCGATTTTACAGGTTTTTCAAAAATAAAGTTAAGTGAGATAAAGAAACTTAGTATTTTTAAATAAAGATTTTTTAGGTGTTCTTTAATGTAAAGATCTTACCATATTTTACTTGAAGTAACAGAATATTTAAAATCATACACTATGTTTTTAAAACATTAGAGTATTACCTTGGCATATTTTTATAATTTTTATTAAGTAATGGGCTTGAATATTTTTATGAGAAATATCAACTAAGTGCACATGTTACACATTTTACTGATTGAGATGTTTATGCTTACAAATTTTAAATAAATATGCTCTTACTTTTATACATGTTACTTGTTCAAACTAAGTATACTTTTGATTTGTATACGTTTATGAGTTCTCATAAGTTATGAAATTATTTCTCGAAAGGAACTTAGCTATTAGAACTTTGTAAATTTCGTAGAAGTAGTATGCTTAACATGTTTTTGATAAAATAGATTTAAATGTGGTACAGAAATGATCAGCTATTGTAGCATAGATGTATAAACTTATCTTTATGTAAACCTTAACTAAATAAAAGTAATATAATTTATGTCTGTACAAAGTGAGGGACTTAGGCTATTTTTCAGAATTATCAAGTAAAGGGTTTTACAAAATACTTAGTAAACTGCATTAATAGATTGTAAGGTGTAATTTTTTCTTTTAGAAGTTTTGCACATTGGTATATTTTATGTTCTAATAAGTCGTTGAATATGTTCTTGAAATAAACTAACATATCTGTACTTTATTGAAGTGTTGAACTAAGACAATTTCACATATCTAGCACTTCAGAAAAAATGTATCAAGTTCGTAACATTCTAAAAATACCAAAGTTCAACACTTCAATAAAATTTTCAAAGTTGTAACTACTAAAAGAAATAAACAAATTAAAATATAATAAATTAAGTAGACACTGTGATTTTTAAGAACGGTATTTAAAAATATTTGCAAGAAGCATGTTTAGCAAGTTACTAGCTTGCTATTTGTAAAAAATTCTAAGTCCGTTATCTTGAAAGAGTAACTGAAATGCACTAATATGAATAATTCAATGTTTCTAAAAAGACAATTTCACATATCTAGCACTTCAGAAAAAATGTATCAAGTTCGTAACATTCTAAAAATACCAAAGTTCGTCACTTCTATAAAATTTTCAAAGTACAGATATGTTAGTTTATTTCAAGAACATATTCAACGACTTATCAGAACATAAAATATACCAATGTGCAAAACTTCTAAAAGAAAAAATTACACCTTACAATCTATTAATGCAGTTTACTAAGTATTTTGTAAAACCCTTTACTTGATAATTCTGAAAAATAGCCTAAGTCCCTCACTTTGTACAGACATAAATTATATTACTTTTATTTAGTTAAGGTTTACATAAAGATAAGTTTATACATCTATGCTACAATAGCTGATCATTTCTGTACCACATTTAAATCTATTTTATCAAAAACATGTTAAGCATACTACTTCTACGAAATTTACAAAGTTCTAATAGCTAAGTTCCTTTCGAGAAATAATTTCATAACTTATGAGAACTCATAAACGTATACAAATCAAAAGTATACTTAGTTTGAACAAGTAACATGTATAAAAGTAAGAGCATATTTATTTAAAATTTGTAAGCATAAACATCTCAATCAGTAAAATGTGTAACATGTGCACTTAGTTGATATTTCTCATAAAAATATTCAAGCCCATTACTTAATAAAAATTATAAAAATATGCCAAGGTAATACTCTAATGTTTTAAAAACATAGTGTATGATTTTAAATATTCTGTTACTTCAAGTAAAATATGGTAAGATCTTTACATTAAAGAACACCTAAAAAATCTTTATTTAAAAATACTAAGTTTCTTTATCTCACTTAACTTTATTTTTGAAAAGCCTGTAAAATCGATTAAGTTATAAAATTATGGAAACTAACTTTTTTAGCTAAGTTCATTTTATAAAAAATTAGTACTTTGGGAATTCTCATGTAACACAATTTACCTATCACACTTAAGTTTATGATTTTAATCAAAACATTTTAATTCTATGTAGTAGATTAATGTTTCCATAGTACATGCTTCAATAAATTTTGTTAAATTTCTAACTTTCTACCTTGTAGTGTATAAAAGATAAGTATAAAACGAGAACCTTAAATCGTGACCAAGTATGCTAACTTTATCACTTTTTATTTAATAGATTTTTATTTTGCAAGTAATCAACACGCACATACACATAAAGAAAACACAGAAAAGTTTTCATGTTTAAACTTATTTATTTACAAAAACATATTTTAAATTACACAAACTATTTACACAATTAAGAAAATAATAACTTTTCAAAGTGTAATCCACAATTAATCATGCACAAATCAGTAAAATCTTACTGTTGTAGAAGCAAGCAAACTTTTTCTACATAATCACAATGGTTTTAATATATTTTTTACAATCGCAATACTAGTTATACACCAATAACATCACATAATTACACATGTTTTGTCATCCTTGGAATTCGCAAAATCTGAAAACGGTTGAAAAAATGAATTAAATAGCTCATTTTGAAGATACTTCATATAGTCTTCAATGAAAATGTTTGAAAAAAATTCTCCGTCATAATGACAAGTGCATTTTTTCTCGCATATCTCTCTTGCAATATACGGCATGTCGACCGTAAACCATGCTTTACTACTTATAAGACCCTCTCGCTCATCAATATGTGTTCTATTCGAACAGGCATGTATCCTATGCGAAGGATGATCTTGAACCCGGCGTATGTTTTTAAAAATTTCCTGATGTACTATATCCATTAATTGGTGTTTCGCCTCATCATAATTACAATGGGGTTCGCGGTTACATTTTTGCGGCTTTAATTTTAAAATTAAATGAGGCAGGGTCGTCGTATATAGCGTTTTTAAAATGCATTCCAATATTTCATTTCTCATTTCGCAAAGTTTTTTTACTTGATCATTTAAAAGTGTTAAGGAAATTGGATTTAACGTGAATGAATCTCCGGTTTTGTAAATTTGTTGTAAGATGCATTTTCCATCATCATTAAATACAGATAATTGATTATTACAAATAAAAGAGCTATTGCTATGACCTATATTAAAATCTAATAGTTTTACAATAAATTCGATCCATGTGGAAGGGTTCATCACGACTCCCTGACCGGTTGGTATATAGTCTAATTGGGCATACTGAATAAATTGTCTAATATGAATCTTCAAGTCAGTTCTTTCATCGTGAAGTGAAACGTAGATAAGTCTTTCCAAGTGCCATGTACTATTTACAGAAGCATATAAGCTATGGTAAAGATGATCCGTCCAATCGTCCAACTTTGCCCTTTTCGGGGAAGGCTCATAAATGTACATTTTGGCAAATGTTAGGTTAGTGTGCGGGTCTGTCACATAAGGTTCAGAAGGAATACCATGCGTTAAAAGTTTGTTGGTTGGGGGATATATCTTACACATTGAACCATGTTCTAATTTAATGGTAGTGGTTTCACAGTTCGCTGTTTTAAAATCCAAAGTTCGTTTAGATCCAAAACTTAGAATGCATACACCTGATGATAGGTCTAGATTAAAATCTTCGTAGTTACCGTCTTCAATTTTAGGTTGTTCTTCAGAGCCAAAGTTCACTTGTACCATATTAAATTCATAATTTGTCACTTTCTGTAGATCTTCACGTATTTTTTGCAAAATGGGTATCCAAGAGTAAACAGAGAGTGTTGCTCCAGGTAAACTGTAATTGATTCCTTCATCAGCAAAAGTAATTACTTTACGGGTCGAGGAAATTTTCTTTTCACTACTTTGCAGGGGTAACTGAAACAATTCTTGCTGTAGCACATCAACATCACTTTCAGTATAAAACTCGGGGGAAATTTTCTTTTCAATACTTTGCAGAGGCTTTACATCTAAACGCAATTGTATTATTTCTTGCAGCAACACATCAGCATCACTTTGAGTATAAAACTCGGGAGTGTATTCAATGTTAAAGTTATTTTCGATCGATTCAAGCAAAGACATTTTTGAAACTCGGCGAAAAATCAATTAAAACACACGTCTTAAGTATAGGCGCACACAGTGTAAAGAGAGTCTCGCAACACACACTTCCCTACTTTATCTAACTAAAATGTCTCTATACTGGTTCTTTAAAAAAATCACGTGATTACCCAAGCGCCCTCTACCTTAAACTTCTCAACCCAGTAGATATTGCATCATCTAATTTGTCTTAGCCTGTTACTAAGAGTTGCCCAATTGCAAATAGTACATCCTGCCAACGAACCTAGCGGATATTCAATCAACACAGATTTGCACACGTCACTATCACGTGTCTTCTGCGCATGTCACTTCCTTATCTCTTATCTGATCTGTGATACCTGATAAGAGAAAACCAGTTGCCGTTAAATTTGTAGAGTTTGTAGGTTGGGCGTAGGTAAGGTCTCCTGCTACGGGCACCTAAGAATTCTTTAGCCGTGCAGACCGATGTTTTGTCCGCATGCAACAAGAGTGTTGTCCGGTATTTTTCAGGTATTATAATTGCTTATATTTTTTCTGATATATGTTGTGATTAGCTATCTTTTAGAGTAATCAGTTTAATTCATTAGCAGGTTTTCATTAATAATTTCAGTTTATGACTTTATTAAATAAAAATTTTAGTTTATTATTGTAAAAATTGTTTTAGTTTATGAATTTATTAAAAGGATGTCTTTGTAAAATTTAAGTCTATAAAAAAACTGAGTGTAAAAATTTTGATATGTTTAATTTATTAACAAGTTTTCATTAATAATTTTAGTTTATGACTTTATTAAATAAAAATTTTAGTTTATTATTGTAAAAATTGTTTTAAACAATAAATTTAGTTTATGCATTTATTAAAAGTATGTCTATGTAAAATTTAAGTATATAAAAAAATTGAGAGCCTTTCATCGCAAGTAAAGAATCTTAACCTCGTTTTTCATATTAGAATAATCATAATGTATTTAATACGTGTTCAATAGATATCCTATACAAAATTCCAATGCATTTGTTAAAATTAGATCCTGTTTTTTAATAGTAAATACCTATTTTATACGTGAATACTCATTCATCTGCAATGCCTGTAATTTATTACTGTTATTTATCAAAACTTAACAAAAATAATTTGCTTTAGTATAATGATCTTTGCTAATTGTTTCACAGAAATTAATTTAATGATTCATTAGTTTCCTAAACTACGTAAAATATATTAATCGTTGTAGCTTAACTTTGATATTTTAATTTAGGATATAATGCCTATGTTTACAAAAAGGATAGATTTTTATTGAAATGGCTTTAATCTAACATGATTTTAATCCATAAGTCCCCATTTTTGAACGCAGAATGAAACACGTGTCCCCACAATTCGGTATTCCCCTAGCACCCTCCCTGGTTTTATCTTATCGGCAAACTGGCCTATTGTTATTTAGCCGACTCTGTAGAGCCTCAAGGCACTTTCTTATCTCTCTCAATTTCTGTTATCAGCAAAATGGCGTGCACGTGGATTTTACTTCAATCATTCTTTTGTTAATTATGTGAGTATTATTATTATTATTATTATTTCGCGTGTACAAGTACAGGGTAAGTGTAATATTTTCTATTATTTTAGTTACATATAAGTTGATACCGTAATTCTAATTGAAAATAATTATGTGGTTCTTATAGTTTGTATTATTTTCACTTTTGATGTGTTGTACTTTGAAGTGTGATTTTTTGTTATTGTTAATGCATGTTTTTCTGTATTTTGGTGTTTTGCAAAATTTTAAGTTGGTAATCCAGTGTAATTAATAGCAATAGGCATTATCGGTAGAAGTACTTTATGCAGTTTGTATACAAAAACTGCGGTTTGAGGGATATATGGTGAAAGAGCTTTCTACAAGTGTGGCAGCTGGGACGGAACTTAGAGTTAATGTATTTTAAATCATTACTCTATTTTCCGTACTTGCTAGCCGTATAGATGTCGGTACAAGCCGAGAGGCTAGAAGATTTAGTACGATGTGGCTTCACGTAAGTAAACACCTTGTATTTTTTAGTTTAAGTAAGGATTTGCGATTTAAACTATCATTTTATCTAAGTAGTTGAAAGATATTTATGTACATGCAGTATACAACTGTGCTAAAACGGATCTTCAATTTTTATTTCCAATAGTTCAACTTTCTAACAATAGTACTATCTGTCTAAAAGTTTGAGCTAGTTATGCTCACCTTTCTATAAAATATGCTAAGTGCATCCATAAAAGACCTCTAAAAAGGTTGATTCATGTATAAAATTATGCTTTCATAGTCAAACTAAAATTAGTGTCGCACATAAACAATCTAACTCGTATCGTATTGAAATTCTATAAATCATGTTACTCTACTTGTGATATACAATTCGTATCGTACTCAAACTCTATAAATCATGGTACTCTACTTGTGATATACAGTAAAAATATTTTGTAGGATTACTAAAAATGCAATTTTTTTCTCTAATTGATCTATAGAAAATATAAGCTAGTATAATCGCTGTCTAAAATCTATCAGAAATGTGTGGGTAAGAAAAAATGTTTAGATAAATACTTTGTTTGTTTGTGTTTTAAGGCAAACCTGCACGCGGGGGTATCTGCTTAGGATGAGGGGTGCCTTGGTAGGAGGACTTTCTAAGGGGATCTAACGCGTATTCATGCATTTCATATACGAAAACTTGAGTTTTGGGGGGTATATGGCTAAAGTGGTTTTCTCGCAATAAAATATAAGACTATATCATTATTTGTAAAAATCTTTCTATGGTATAATTTTCTCACTTCCCTAACAGTAGATTAAATTTGTATAAAATGTATGGGTATCCTAAATCCTACTTTAATGTTAAACGGCTACTTAACAAAAATACGGTATACAAAAAATTAAAACTCTTGATTAAATTTTTTTTTCTTGATAAATTAAAAACACTTGATTAAAATTTTTTCTTGATAAATTAAAAACATTTGATTAAAAAAATATTTGTTGTAAAATTATATAACTTAAAATTAAAACTTGGTAAAAAATATTTGTTGTAAAATTATTAACTTAAAATTAAAACTCTTGATTAAAAATAAATTTAGAAAAATATTTAACTTAAAATTAAAACTTGGTTAAATTAATTAATTCTTGATTAAAAAAATATTTGTTGTAAAATTACTTATTTAACTTAAAATTAAAGTTCGTAGGCCTCCTGGGGATGTTGTACGTTTCTTTGCTCCACATAGTTAATTATTATTATTTAAAGAAACAAAAACAACAACGCGTCTGCTGTGCTACGCCCTGTCTCCATTCATGCGAGGCTAGCGTGACGTGGAAAAGCATAGTAAGAATTTTTATTTGAAATGAGGCGGTAGACGAGTTCTACCGGGCGGCTGGTGGGTCCTCATTTTTATAATAATATTTTTTATTTCAGGTTTAATTCATAAAGTATAGCTTATTTAAAATTATGTCAAAGTCTCTTATTTTGATACTAAATGTTAAAGTCTGAAAAAATTACAAGTCTCCTTATTTCAAAATATGTCACAATCTGAAAAAAATTACAAGTATCCTTATTTGTAAAATATGTGAAAATCTGAAAATTTTTCCAAGTCCCCTTATTTCAAAAAATATGTCACAATCTGAAAAAAATTACAAGTACCCTTATCTGAAAAAAAGGAAAAAAAAAATCTTATCAACCCTTCGAACATCCGCTCCCCACATCCGGTCCGACCACGCCCCCTTCCGCGCTCAGCCCAGGGAAAGCATCCGAACGGAGACTCCGGAGGATCCGGTGAATTAACATGGGATCCGGCTGAGGTGAACCCCCATTTATCTACTACTCTTCATCGCCTATTCTTGTAATAGATAATCTAATTTTTCTAGAGTAGTATAAAAAATTTGCTAGAGTGAGCTTAACTTATCTTATATACCACCCAGTTAAGCCAATATGTTAAGTACGGACGCTCTTGTTATTATTCTATTATTACTTGAACAAAAGTTTTATAATTTTTTATTTTATACATTAGACATATTTTCTGCAAATCATCAAATTATTTTTCAACGTATCTCTATTTAATGATATAAAACAACTAATTTTTGTAAAGTAATTAATTCCAATAACTTTAAATGCAATATTTATCAGTTATGACAGTCAAATAACTTTTAATTAATCACTAGTATGGATGAATTATCTAAGATTTAAAGTGAATGGTTTAAAGGTACTCCTCTAAAAAGCAATTTCATATTCATTTTGTTCTGACACAGCAAATAATAGGCTATGATATAGAAATTTCAGGCCGACCAATGGCCGATTGTATGAAACAACTGAACATTGGGAGATGGCTGAAATGTACAGATCCAGGGTTATTGCCACTCGCGAGGCTGTAAACATAAAGATTTGCACGGAGTTTGGGAGATTTTTCTCCAGATTTAAAGTGAATGCGCATTAGACCCCCTTAAAAAGTCTTCGCCCGAGGCATCTCCCCTTTGGATGATAGCCTAAGTGTAGCTTTACCTCAACCAAATAACCTAATTTAACTAACCTAGAAATTTCTAAATTGTTTGAATATACAAGCGATTAGCTGTTAGTTTAATAAAGAATTAGTGAGTGTAAAATATACTTCTGTAATTTAAGTTTGTTGTTATAATACTTTATCAATTTAATGTTTATATTCTAGGTTTAAGGTAAATACATTTAATTTTAAGTAATGGTCAAAACATCATGTCTTTGGATATTTATGGTTTCTGGTTAACATCAAATGAGAAACATTAATTTTTTATTTTTTTTAAACAATTTATTTAAGTTAAAAATTTCTGAATTTTTGAAAAACCAGTAAATTTTTAATAGTATGGTAATCTTTTTTTGACCCAGAGATCAGGATTCGTGTTTTTTATTTTTATTTATTTATTATTAAAAAAATAAATATGCGCTTTTTTATTTAATCTGGATTTTTTTATTTAAATTACATTTTTTATTTTTTAAACATATCGTACAACCATGCTATTAATTAATTCACATTTCAATAAAAGTAATATGCTATTTTAAACATGTATAAAAATGTATTTTAAGCGTCATTTTCATGGCAGTTAGCAGCTTTGCTATTATTTTGATATTAAGTACATTAGATAAACTAAGAGAATGATCCAAATCAAATTTAACATTCAAGACAACAGAAATATGAGTGTAAATACTTTAACAGGAAAGTAGAACCTCACGGGGTATGTATTTTTCCTGTTTGATTTTTTCTAATTTACTTTAAGAGTCATTGCATGGAAAAATCAGGCAGAGGGTTGCCATCACCATCTCAAAATTTCATGATTTTTTTTTCTTTTTCTTGTGCTGTCTTACGCAAGGAAAGAACAAATCTTAAATATTTTTCCATTTACCTCATTTAGTTTTGAGTTATGCGGGAGGGGGAGGGGGTTCAAAGTACCCCAGAGGAGTGACGTAGAAATAATTTAGGGCCATTTTTGCCACTTTATTGTCTCGACTGTGACTGGCTCTGAGGGGCTTCAAAGATTTTTCTTTTTATCTGATAACATACCTTGAATATTAACATCTCACGTGCATAATTATTAATTAAATCGAATAAAATCCAACACATGGAGAAAAATATGTAACGCTCATGTATACCGTACGCGAAGTCCTTTATAGAATTTAAATGTGCACACAAATCGAGAGCGAAATTTGAAATTAAATTAAATTAAAAAATCAAAAATTTCCAATGCTAACCCAGTGAAAATTGCATTAAGATGTGTACAAACGAAAAAAAAAAAGTGTGAAATTGTTAGAATATCGCAACTAAGTGTTTCAGTCTTAAATATATATATATATATATATATAGTTTAAGGCTGAAGGCCGCTGTAGCTTAGTCCCTTCGTCCGGGAGTTTTCTCCTCTCCTGTCTAATAGCTTGGTTTTTCAACTGAGGATGAATCTGAGGTTTGAGCTGGGGGGTAGGAAATAGCGTTTTCGACCAGTTGTGCAGAACAGCACTTTGATGAGTTGCTTTAATTCGGAATGAGCCCGGACGAAATTTCTACCATTGCCAGTAAAGATTTTTGAAGGTTATGAGAAAGGAAGGTTATTTTGAAGGTTATGAACCTGTTTAAGCTGCCAGGAATCCGGCTGATGTCTAGTCACTGACAGAATTCAGATGTATATCTTTAGTGCTAAAGCACACGTAAATTACTACGTATGTTTTATTAAGTACCCCTTTCTTTGTCCTTTAAACTTTACATAAAAGGGGTCGCAGAAATCAACACCAGTGACGGTAAATGGAGAAGATGGCTCAACATGTTCCCTTGGGAGCTGACACATTCATTGTTGGCTCAAAATCGGCCTACTCTTTAAACATGTAACACAACTGTGTACCATTGATCTACACAGATTCCGACCTTCGGCCGTTTAAAGGCTAATATTTTTGACGGATCAGGTACAACAAAGTTTTTTTTCAGTTCCTGAGTACGAAACAATTACTTATATTTTAATATTGATTTTATAAGAAATATAAATCTCTTAGTTAAAATACTTCTAAATAGGAAACAATGTGAACTGTACGGACTGTCTCAAAAACATTTTTTTTGAGTTAATTAAAAATCCTGGATTATTTGTACACATCATTTTGTTGATAAGCCCTGATTCATCTAATATTTTCTAAGCTTAAAAGTATTTTTGTATTAGATATCGTGGATGTTTGGTGTATAAGATAAAAAATCTACGTTTACATATTATCAATCTCTTAAACGTAAATTTATCGGAACTTAAAATTTAAAACAGAAATCAAAATTATCTGTTAGTTAAAATACATAGTTGTAACTAAAGTGTAAATGCTACACTGGAGTGCAAAAATTAAGGTTGATGTGGAAAAACAAGTAATTAAATTTATTTATTTATTTTTAGTCAAGGTTTTTTTTTTGTTCACATTTCCAATGTTATTACATACTGAGGATGTTACGGTTATGATTCCTATCTATTTTATATACTGCTGCGCTGCGCAACGCTACATTAAAAAATCACCTTATCCTTAATTTTTGCGCACGTGTATTTCCAAGCCCTTTAGCAGTTTTCATGTGTTAACAAAATTCTTCTAAAGAGATTAACCGGAAAAAACTGTACCTTCTACTACGCATTGATTTTATTGTTTTGGCTCTTTTTTACTTTTGATAAACGATCCGTGTGAAGACATGCCTCAAGCTGATGGGCTTGGTTAGCCGAATAGTTTTGGATTTTGTTTTATTGTTGTTTGACACTAAAGGTACGATACAGTTCAGTGACCATGTTACGCTTCGTTTGCGACGTCCATGTCTTTACGGAACGCTCTTTTCTCCTTCTCAGATAACGCTTAGTGTCTGAAAGAAAGCGGACTTTGACTTCTACCAGACGAAAAATAAATAAATATATTTCTTATAAACAAAGTATATTTCTTGAAACTTCCAGACTTAGAAACTTATTGAACAAGATCTGAAGGATATATTTAAAAATACTGCTACTGAAGTATGTACTATGAACTATGTACTGAAAAGATAAATAAATATCGAGTTTATTTCTGAGCTATCGAAGAATGTGAAAAAAAATATCTTTACAGCAGAGAATACAAAACAACAAACGTTAAAAAGCTTACATACATTGTATTAATCAAACTTGTGGAGCGAAATTTGGATTTTGAGTGAGTATAAAGAGTTTTTAACTGATTCTAGTTAGATACATGTTATTGCATACAATTTTCCTGATTTAAAAGGGAACCGCTGATATACATCCTTTTATAACGTACAACATTTCCCCTAGTGTGCTTCCTAGTGTGCATCAATGCTTCCTACAGTTAAATTTTTTTAAACTTTAAATATATAAGTTGGTGAATTTAGCATTCGCCTATAATCAGGTTTACTGCCAAAAAAGACAAAGTATTAGCGTCAACCTTTCAAAGGTATTAACTCTTTAAAATATTTTTTCTTCTTACGTTCATGATAATCATCGCCTCGCCATGGCATAGTGGTTATGCCACCATAAGCGTAAAGTTTTCAAAATTATTGGGGGGGCCGGGCCCCACAACCACATATATTCACGTCAGTGGCGTAGCCAAGGGGGGGTTAGGGGGGTCATAACCCCCCATGAGGAATTTTTTTTCATACAAAAAGTATATTCTTCACTCCCTTATCATACACCCGTATACATATATGTGAGTTGCAGAAGTCGTAACTCCCCCATGAAAAATTTCTGGCTACGCCACTGATTCACGTACATATAACTTAGTAATTGCTGCCAACTACAATGGAATATATATAACCACTTTTTCTACATGATTTTTCGGCTTAAAATATAGCAAAATTTTTGTGCTGCGCGCGCGAGCTGGTTGCTATTTAAAAAAAATAATTAAAAAATATACTGTTTACAAAAAATGGTTAATTATATTCCGTAGTAGTTGGCAGCTATGACTTACTATATATAAGTGTAAATAATTGGAGGCGCTCGAGCTCTGTGGGTCTATAAAATTCTACACCTATGTAACGTAAGTATCCATGTTAGTATCTTCCTATCATGTTATAAGTTAAAAATAGAAGCAGTGTAAAAAATCCAAAGGAGGAAAAAAAAAACATTTTCGATGAGATACTGCATTTTAGACACATCTGAACTTTTCTTTATTTCATACTTTACATTGCATAATCTTATTTTAATTAACCAGAGTCTGGTGAGGGCAGCTTATAGTAACATTGTGTGTTACGTAGCGTCACAATGAATACTAAATCATGATTGAAATCAAAAGAAGAAAATTTTTAAAAGTCCAAGTAAAGGTTTTTTAAACGTTTGTAAATGGCGTGAAATACTTTTTTTTATGTTAGTATAAATTAATTTTCTGTATTTAGTGGTAAATTATTGGGTGGGCTCCGCCCCTATTCACAATTTATTGGGGGGGCTCGAGCCCCACGGGCCCATATAACTCTACGCCTATGTATGCCACTGAAAATGGTAGATGGCCGAAGTGTGAAGGTCCCGGGTTCGGGACCCATCGCGCGGCTGTCGATCTAACGGTCTGGAGTTTTGGTAGTTTTTCTCCAGATGTAACGTGAATACGCGTTAGAACCCCTTAGAAAGTCCTTCTACCAAGGCACCCCCCTTGGCAGATCGCTCTACTGTAGCGTTGCCATAATCACACACACACACATTCAAGATAATCATCTTAAAAAACTCTGTTTCATTCTTTTTTCCTTCATCGAAATCACCGATTCAAGCTTGGCCGATTGGGGATAACGGATAAGAGTGTCAATTTATAACAGATTTAAAGACCGATGATTACGAACTTAGATCATTAAAAATGCAATGAAAATAATTCGAGTATGTATTTTCTGTATTTATCTCACTATTTTTTATATAAAATACTTATTATTATTTTTTTTCAAGTATAATTACTTGAATCAGTTCACAGTTTTTAACAACAGAGTTAAAACTAAAAAAGAAAGAAAGAAAAAGAAGGGGAAAGAAGAAATGATAAAAGAGAAAAGAAGTAATTTTAGAACTTCATATTAAATGAAGTTAAACATCTAAATTTTCTTACGTCGATTTATATTCTTAAAACAAATTAAGAACAATTCCTTGGTACTGCCTAATATAAGTATAACGCGGTAAAGTTCACCAATATTTGCATGAAATGTTTCGCCAGATCATATATACTTTTAAATTTGAAACATATACTATAGAATAAGGTTTGTGAATTCTAGTCTCGAAATATTTTGATAATTGAGGGTACGTAAAGATATATCTAAATCATTTGTCAATTTGATTGCTGAAAATATTACGGTTTATGCAGTACTCTAGAAGTATATTGTTTATTTCTATACTGGGTGAATTTTACAATTATTTTTCACTTAAATTTATTTTTTTCTTACATTAAAAAATTATAAATGTGAACTAAGGAATATTTTATAGATTTTTTAAATGTAAATTTACAGAAAACAGTTGAAAACTCTAAATTTTAAAGTACTTATATAATTTTTAAAATGTTACCTTAAAATTCAGTATAAAAACTAAACAAAATTAGCAATATTTCACTACTGTATTTTAACAAGGGAAAACAAATCGGAAAATTGGACTCCCCAAAATAAGTCAATTACACAATTCTACCATGCTGGAATAGTACTTTAGGGTGTTTAAGAACACTAAAGAAATTGTGAATTTTCAAAAAAGTAAGCCATATCTGAAGAGCATTTACTCTTTCCATAATTAACAACGTAAATCTAAGTAAATAAAGTTTTAAAGTTATTACAACTGTCTATTCCTTCATAAGACTTAAAAATGAAGTATTTTTCCACCCCTGGAAACAGAATAAATCCAACTGCATAATAATCCCCATGCAAAAACCCTTAACTGGTTAAAAATTTGTGACGCAGCATTTTACTTTATAGAGCTCTATGAATTTTAAATATGGGTCTTAAAAATAATGATATCAAATTTTGATTGACGCCCTGCTGGGATTTTTAAAGATTTGTTTTTAAATTCCATTACAGTTACTTTCGTTTTATTTTCTAAAGAAGATTTACGCATTTAAGCAATGCTTTTGATTATGAAATACACTGTCAAATATATCACACTTTCACTGAGTCTATATAATGTATTCAAATGAATTTATTTCAATAATTTATTTATCTTTTGCGTCACGCTATCCAAAAGGGCAAACAAAATTTTCATATACATTTCACTTAGTTTGGTTACTGTGACACTAACTAAATATTTACGTAAATTTTACTTGCCCTTTTGGATAGCGTGACGCAAAAGATAAATTAAATTATTGAAATAAATTCATTTGAATACATTATATAGACTCAGTAAAAGTGTGATATATTTGACAGTGTATTTCATATTAAAAGCCTTGCTTAAATGCGTAAATCTTCTTTAGAAAATAAAACGAAAGTAACTGTAATGGAATTTAAAAACAAATCTTTAAAAAACCCAGCAGGGCGTCACTCAAAATTTGATATCATTATTTTTAAGACCCATATTTAAAATTCATAGAGCTATAAAGTAAAATGCTGCGTCACAAATTTTTAACCAGTTAAGAGTTTTTGCATGGGGATATCATTACATTTTAGGGGTCTGGTCAGAGGATAATAAATTAGTTTCACGAGCGAATTTCAGAAGTTTGCTTGACACTAAGTTATGTAAATAAATATACAAACCTGTTTTCATGCAGTATCAGAGTATTTGATTAAAAAAGTCACAGCAAGTTCTTTTGTAACATGTAACAGAAAATTGACATGTTTTTGTTAGAATTTTATAATAAGAGGCATAATACTGATTATAATCAATAATTTTTTGAGTAATTTTCTATTTATAATTTGGGTCGAGTACAGATTAGTATCAAAGCCCCCTAGAGCAGTGGATCAAGCCTAAAGCATAAATCCGTGACGTCATAGCCCGGGTCCCCGGCCGTCCGATAAGCTTTGCTACGATGAAGCTGTTCTGCTTGCTTTTGCGAGTTTATATTGGGAACAATTTTGAAATTCGATCCCTTTCACAAAGTGAAAAAATTTGCTTGATAGAAAATATTTATTTTTCACGAAATTTACTCTGAAGAGTAAATTTATTCAGATATAAAATATATATCTATATACATTTAAAAAATAGCAAATTAAGAGTGCAAGAAAAAATAGAGAATATTAAGAATACTCAGGCATACTTTGTGTATCCGATTGTTAGTATAAAACGAAAATTCGAACTTCTGATCCCCAAAGAATTTTGAGTTTGAATATTATTTGCAGAGTGCTAAAAATCTTTGCAAGTGATATCTATTCTGCTTCCGATTGCTAGAATAAAACGAAAACTGAATCTTTCCCCACAAAATAAGTTGACATTTGAATATTATTTGCTAACTAAAATTCTTTGGAAATAACAAAAAAAAAAAAAAAATGCGAATCTTAATTTATTTAATCATATTTTATTTATATTAACGGACTTCATTTTAATTAGTTTAAAAATGCCTTAGATTTTTTTTTTCTTTTAAACTGCAGGAATCTTTTTAAGAACATTTTTATCCAACTTCAGCTGTTATTTGACCAGATTGTGAAGTCTATTTTGGAGTTATAAAAACATAATAAAAGCACAAATTGAGGAGGAAAGATATGTTACAAATGTCACTTTTATTTACTTAATAATTATAATATAATAGAAAATGAATTAACACAATTCAGATGAATTAAATAATACTGTGATTCACCTTCAATATACATTTTAATGAGATTTGACTATAATGGCAAAAGTATTGAGATCAATATATTTAATTATTTAAAAGCTATGCCTCAAATTTTATTAAATTATTTTATTATATAATCCATACATCCAACTACTTTTCATAATTATCATGGAAGTGTCATTTTAATTTATTCACCTACAAAAAGTTATTTGCTTAAAAGCTTAACACTTATTTCTAAATAAAAAAACACAGCTAATTAACAGTATTTATGTTTTACTAGATGAAATATAATACTTATCACAGGAGGGAAAATAATATGTATGTATAATGCTTAAGGAAGAATATATCAAATTAACAACAAAAACAAGTATAGAATGATTAAGACCTTTTCAGACATGGAAAAATTTAGGTTTTATCAACTCTTAAATAATCTTGGAGATTTTGTTAGTATATTGACAAAAATATCAAGAGTTCGAAGAAAAAATTCTTTTGAAAACCATGTGTTGAAATTTACCATTTACTAAGAATCAACAATTAGTATCGTTTGCAATATGTGAAATAAAGTAAGATAAGCTATATGAATTATATCATTTTTATTAAAAAAATACATATCAACAATGAATATTTAAAAATCCATTTTTTTATATTTTGAAAAAGCAAAAAACATTAGATCCTGTAACTCAATATACAGTTTGCAAAACTCTTTGACAAACTTTCTTGGGAAAAAATATTAATTACTAAATGTGAAAAATTAAATAGCAAAATGTATTACACCACACTTTCTTTTAAAGGAAGTATATGTATTATTTACATTTACACTTCATTGCAGATTTCAGTTTTGAGTATGCATGGCAGCATGGCTCTGCTGAATGTTTTTGTTTTCCAACAAGCCTTAAATACTGTGAGCGTTCAAAAATATATAAATCTTCATTGATATATTAAACATTTCAAATTTTGATAGACAAATTTCATAAACTTAAACAATAAGTATTACATGAAAAAGGTATTTAATTCATAAAATAAAATAAAATAAATTGATAAATAAAATTAATTTAAAAAGCTTTTTTCTGTTGTTTAAATCGAAATAAAAGATTAAAATAGATCTTAAAAGTTTATATGTTGTCTTAGTCAAATTATATGCATTACAAATAATTCACAGAATACACCTAAAACTTGTAACATTAAATAAAGGAGTAAGAGTAACCAGCAAAAGAATATTTGCCTAAAATTCCTAGATTCCGACGAATACTTTCAAGATAGCGTTTTAAAGGTTTTGCAATTGATGCAATATGCATAAGATACAGAATTGCAACTTTTTTTTTTTTTAAATATTACTTTTCAGTCATTAACTGCAAAAAGTGTTTTTCTCATTTTTTAAAAAAATTTAGAATTATTTGAAAAACTCTGTCTATTTTATACTGATAAAAATAAAATGATATTCCTCAGCTGTTTTAAGGGGATAAATGTGTAAACCAAGTAGTTTCTTGAATCTTAAAAGTATGTCAAATCCAGCAGCATGTAAGATTAACACAGTTTTAAGGAAGCAAATATTCCAAAATATGTTTAAAAGAAAGCTAAAATGTTAAAACAGCTGGAAGAACTTCAAATAAAAAAATCAAATGATAGTTAGAATCGTATTAATTTTATGAATAAAAATTATCAAATCTTCATTTGTAGATTTGGAAAAATTAGTTTTCATACAAATTTCCAGTCATAATATTCCAGGTTTTTAGGCCTGCTGTCCACCTTAGGGGTACTTACAGTTGCAAGTTTTCTTTTATTTGAAGTTCTGCCAGTTAATTTTTCATTTCTAGTTTTTGTGTAGTTATTCAGGAATATGTTTGATAGTATTTTAATGCAATCATTGATTACGTGAGCTGTAGTTTTACCACATTTGCAAATACCTACAAATGAAAGTCCATCCTCCTGTAATTTTTCTTTGCACAGTTCACAAAGTAAATATCTTTGATTGTTAAATTTCAAAAATTCTTCAAATTTTTCTGAAATGCACATTTGAAAAATTTTAAATGCAGCATTGCATATTGAAAGAGCTGTTTTATTTGGCCATAAAAGTCCACCTCGATCAAGTTCTTGCAGGTAACTCTTTAAGTCTTCATCAATGTTAATGCACATCTCCTTGTCAGTAGCAAGGTTTTCTTTGCACATTGAACATGACTTTGAAGCCTTTCTAGCAACATAACCTGCAATAAAAACTAAAACCTTCATATTAGATTCTGAAATTTCGATAGTTTCAGAAAGAGATATAGCATCTAAGAAAAAGTCTGACATTTCAGCAACATCTTCTTCATCTTTGCATGAATCTAAGAAGTCTTTAACATTGAAGGAACCCATTTTAGCTGATTTCAAATTTAATAAGCTTAAAACTTTTTATTTCAGATTCTAATACTTGATCAATAGATATTTGGTAATTTCCTCCATTCATACATCTGTATTGACCAAATCGTGCCTCCAAACAGTCTGAAATTTTCCCAACAGAATGTATTTTGGTGAAGGAACAATATTTTGAAATAAATACTTGCAAATTAACACTAATGTCTGCACTGTATGATTTAATGCAAAGTAAGTTTCTTTTGATAGTTTTCCTGATCTAGAACCAGCTTTTGCAAAAGGCGGAGGAGGAAGAGACTCCCAATGTTGAAGCCACAAGACAAAATTTTCTAAAAATTGTATGTTAGGGCAATCAGAGCTTCTTACAGGGTCACTGAATGGATCTCTCTTATGTTTGCCTTTATGCGGGGTTTTTACATTAACAATTTTCCAAAATTTGGAAAATACATCTATAAAGTGCACAGTTCCAAAAACATCATTCCCAATTTTATTTTCAGACTCTTTTAATGCCGGAATAAGTTTCTCATCAAACAGCTTCAATGCATTACCAACATTTTGACGTTCAAGGTGATTGGGATATAGAGATTTTCTATTTAAGCTAGGAGCCAGTTTTAAGTTGTTGTCGCACTCTTCTTTATACAATATTTTTAAATGTGTCAAACTAGCATATAATACAGCTTTTTCATCAAAACTATGGCCAGATTCTAAAAACTTCATGGGAGGAACAAAAAATGTTTGATTTGTGTCATGATTGTTCAGCCAGTTGTTACGAACACTTTTCATACAATGTACAGTATCAAATAATAAAAAAAGTACATCACCTGAAGAACTTGGATTAGGTATTGATGGTTTAAGTTGACCTCCACAAAGTTTTTCATATGTCTTTCGGTTTACACGATTATTATCGGAAGAGACATATAAAACTTTATAGCCTGCTTCGTTTAAAATTCTAAGTACCTGGTTTAAAATCAAAAACAGATCTTCAGCAGTTTGATTCTTCACAGGAAATAGTCCAACAACATCTTTATTTTTAGAGAAAAGGGAAGTAATCATAAATGCCTGTATTGTAGAAGCTTCAGTGTTATCCATATTCATTGCTACTCCTTCTATCCTACCACCTTTATAGCTTGTTCCTGGCTTGATATAAATTTCATCCATCATTAAGCCGACTATTTTTTCTGTTTGCGACAGTTCACAACATTTTTTTTTCAGGTATTTTATTTGAGAATTTTGTACTCCAGCCTGTAAGCTTCCCAAACTTTGTAGCAATGTTTTTAAATAAAAAGGATGAGGTAATATTAATTTACTTGAGTCACGAACAAGCCTGTATGCTGTAGGACTACTAAAATAAAACTTTGATGCAAATAATAACATATCTGGTGAATATCTCGGAGATTTCATTGAACATAAATGCAATTGTTCAACTAAAAATGTCAAAATGTCACTTATGGTAATATTGTCGCAATCTGCAACTACACTATTACAAATTGCAACAACACCTTTTAGCTTATCATGGTAAGACATTTCTTTATCGTATGAACTTAAATGGCAATTAAGCAATCGAATGTTGACCACAAAGTACATGTCATTGTTGAACCTAACAGCCATATCAAATTTGATTCGGGTACAGGCACGCCATCGTGCCAGACAGATATGACGAAATCTTCTGATATTTTCACAGAAATGAAAATTTTGGGGATATCCTTTAAGGTTACCATACCTATGTAAACACAGCTTTCTTCCGAAAGCACTAGCCACGATTTGCTCAGTTTAGTTTTATAAACAGATTTAAAATCATCAAAATTTTTAATTTTGTCTGATTCACACCACTGTTGGAACTTCTTTTCTTGGAGCTCATCAATTTCTTTGTGCCTTTCCTCGGGTGTTTTTCTTTTTGGAGAAACTTTTTGAGTGAGATACGAATGTTGCTCAGGAAATATTGTGGGATAGGCTCCAGGTGTTAAAATTGGGGATTTCCTTGGCACAACCAGAAGTGAACCATCTGGTTTGGTAGCCTTGTGGTCCCTTATAATAAAACTTTCATCAAAGTGTTTTATACAGACCACTGAAGAATCAGTACTTTTGAAGTCTTTTCGGTTTATTAATCTTTCCCATTTTGACTTCATATCTGCATCTTTGGGAAAACTGAAAATATTGGTATATGGTTCACCTTTACTGTTCGACCTACAACCAGGCACACAACAACGTCGAGGCATCTATAAAAAGAAACAAATAAAATTAGAGCAATGTAGTACATTAGTAAGCAAATTTTTGTACTAAAAGAACCATCACTAGGTTTAGCTACATCAATTCTGATGATTTAGAAAATTCAGTTATCCAGAATACACCCGGTCTCAACCATTCTGGTGGTGGTGTGTGATTATGGCATCGCTACAGGGCGATGTGCCGGGGGGGATGCCTTGGTAGGAGGACTTTCTAAGGGGTTCTAACGCGTATTCACGTTACAGCTGAGGAAAACCTACCAAAACTCCAGACCATTAGATCGACAGCGGCGTGATGGGACCCGAACCCAGGACCTTCACACTTCCACCATCTACCATTTTCAGTGGCATAACCACTGTGCCATGGCCCCAACCATTCTGGATAACAGGTTCTATACTGTATAAATAATTGTGTGGTCTCTTCTAGAGGACCTTTTAAAACATTAAGCAGATAGGGTAAAAAATCGATACTTTAAAATAGGGATGTAACGAATATTCGGCTGTTTTGCAGAATATTGAACAGGTATTCAGCTGTTTTGCCGAATATTGAACAGGTATCCGGCCGAATAGTTGTAGACGAATATTTCTACATATTCAGCTGAATAATTTCAGAACAAAGAGAGAAAAATATATTTTTAAATTCATTTACAAATAACATTGCTTAGTTATACTTCAATACCTTAATCTCATACACTTAAATATCCTAAGTCACTGAATTTTAAGCTGAATGAAACATAATCTAATGCATTTAATAATATTACAGAAATGCAGACTTTTGAATGAGATTAAAAAGCGAGATTTTTACATGCGGTTCAGCGCGGTTCAATGCAGAAAGCTTGATTTGCCGTTAATATAACAGCTCATTCGTATAATCGAAACATTAAGTCTGTTGACATTTGTTTTTAAGCATATTTGAAGTAATTGAGGATCTACATTTTAAAATTCATAAGTTAATAACAAAGTAAATACATGATGCAAAGACTTACCTTTTACAGTTTATGAAACTTCAACATTAGGGTTAAGTTCAGGACGAATCAATTGTAGATTTACGGGTTTAAACTGGCACTATAATTTCATAAAGTTCTTCAGCAGGACACTGTAACACTATAATCCAGCTAAAATACTACTGCATATAGTTACATAATTCAATTAGCGAATTAAAGAATGAAAATGTACAAAGCAAAGCAAACATCGAATGCAAAACAAACGAGAAACGAGCTTGGGTGTTGCGCGAGGAAGGGGCCCGGGTCGTGACGTCACATCGACTCGCGGAAGGAGCATTTAGGCTTGTAGTAATTCTTTAGGAGGCTTTGTTAGTATCCCTGCCGCCATCTTTGATTTTATTTCATAAATTTGCATTCAGTTTAATGCTAAACGTAAGTTAACTTTTTACTATAATTATATAACTATTGGGTCCCATCAGTGGCCGAGCGCATAGCGCTCTGAACTTGGAGACGGAAGGTGCCTGGTTCGAAACCAGGTTGCGTCCGCCGACCTAATCGTTCGGAGTTTTCAATGGTTTCCTCCAAAATTAGCGTAAATACGGGTTAGGACCCCTTAGAAAGACTCCCACGGACGGCACCCCACTTCTCGGCTTAGAGCCTACGTGTAGCTAATCGCCCGTAATTCTAGAACAACAACAACAGTATATAACTATTGGTTCTATTGTTTTAATGCATTGTGATTCATTAATTTGCATTCCGTTTAACGATAACCGTAAGTTAAGTTTCGTTAAAATTATTAATTTAATAATCTCGTTCTTAATTAATGATAATGTAGTTACTCGTTCTATTATTTTAATGCAATGTAATCTATTAATGCAATGTTTGCTTTCAGTTTAAAGCTATCTCTAAGTTAAATTTTTAACTATATTATGATACACTATAAATTTTTAACAAAGTTAATGATACATCTCAAAATTGTTGATTAAATTAATTAATGACTATAATCATTAATAAAATAGAAAATTACTCATAAAATTATTGTTTATAATTGGATTTATGTCGCTTTTTAGAAAACTAACTTCATACTATGTTTGTTTGTTTTTTATCAGTTGACAATTTCATTTTTTTAGAGAACGTTTAGATGAACTAATCTAATATAAATTTAGATTAATTAATCAAATTTCTATCTGAAAAGTATTGAACAAAATTTTAAATCTGGTATTTAAAGGAATACAAAATAAAAGTGAGAAAAAACTAAGATTTGGAAAAACGTAGTAGCTGTCGGAACGTAGTATTTGTCGGAACGTAGTAGCTGTCTAGGACCAAACTGGTTTACGATATAAGTTAACTTGTACAAATCTTGTCATGTATCTACTGACATCTGGGATAGCTGAGAGCGAAAAGCAAAAGGAAACAGAAATATTATTAAAAGAGTGACTAATTTAAAACATAAGGGATAACATATTCAATAAAAGGAAGAATGAACGGAATTATTATGTGTGTATGAAATCATGGATTGAGATTGAGCGCCGAGTCATTTCCCTTTAGATTTTTTAGATCAATTATTTGCATCAATTTTGTCCAGAGCATATTTATAACAATTTGGAATACTGTGATGAAAATTGATGATTAATTGAACCCCCCCCCAAAAAAAAAAATTAAGAGCCTACTTATCCTTAAAAAATATTTTCTTTTCGCGTCCGGCAACAGCACTGTATTCATACTCCCTGCCTTGTTTACCGCCCTGAAACAAGATCATTTTCCGTATTTTCTTACGCGGGTTAAATAGTTCCCTCTTTGAACTGGATTAAATAAAAAAAAAACGAGTTTTCCTAGCTTAACCGTCGACGTCACTCATCGAATTTGGCACCGATTAAAATCATATATTAATTCTAAAAAAATCGTTAGAGCGGATTCCGAGATCCAGAAGAGAACTTTTAACAATAGAAAAGTTACCTGTAAATATAAGTGCCGCGAAGTTTTACGGTTAGTTGGTTGCGTCACTCGTAGAACTGTCGTTCTACATGATTACAGTCTGAAGGTAAACATTCTTCTGGTAGAGTGCATTTTTTCAACTGAATATTATGTTTTATGCATTTGTTCGACAAACTGATACTGTAATATTTCCAAAAGACAGTGAAATTATTGGTGTTCCAACAAATCGATTAATTAAAAATTTTTTACAAAGGATTTGAAACAAGAACTATTGTATTTTGCATGTGCAGTTTAAATGAATCCTTGATCAAACTCAAAATATTGTTTTTCTCAGTGGCTGAGGAAAGGGTCTCCCCCCACTTCCCGCATACCCTTGGAGGAAGGGAGAAAATAGTCACAGATCATTGCAATAAGGTGTCCTTTTCAGTTTCCATAATCAATGGAAAAATATTGAGCTCCTTCCAAATTTATTAGATTGTCATGCTATTGGTTTCTCAAAATAAAGTTTAACGTTAAGTACTTTATAGACATAACTGACATTGTTTAAGAGTTTTTAAGATGACTTTGGGCATAATGGGTATACTTTTTAATTCTTGAAATCTAAACTAGTCTTTTCCATTACAGGCTAGAAATGTAGAAACTTCTGAGGAATAATCAGTGTCAAAACGCATTAACTATTACAGTTTTTAAAACCTATAAAACATTATTATACAACTTTTGTTATGAAAAATTAAATAAAACAAACATTAGCTGAAATAATTTAGAAAAAAACATAACCATTTAATTTATAATTAACATAACTATGAGTACATTATAAAGTGCATTTTTTGATGTGTTTTCCTTTGAATAACTTTTGCACAAGATATTGTCATCTTAATAATGTAACTTCGAAGATTTCCATTGACTAAAGATCCACTTAAGATACGCATGACGAGCAAAATACTCTTTTAATAAATATCGTAACTTATTCCGTAGAAATTTTATTTGAAAATGGCTCATTATTATTTAGATCAATGGTAAAACACCCATCACTCTAATGCCTTTGGCAGACATGAAAAGCCTTCATTTTTGGGTGGGAACTTCACACCAAAGTCATAAACAAACTTTTGACTTATGACATTTCCAGATTTTTAAAACAGCTAAAACTTTTCTTTATGTTTTCCCACATAAGTTAAATGCTCCATTAGTGGGTCACTCAAGGATATTTCCTCAATTATCATCTTAGATTTACAGAAGTTTTATTAATCTATATTTTTTGTGGTTGTTCAAACTCATATATAAAGTAATAATCATTTATATCAAAATAAATGTGATACAATTAAAAAAAATTAAAACTTAGGTCACTTCTGTGCACGAGAAGTGGTATAGCAAATTTTGATGTACCAGTAGCGGGCATACCAAAAGTGGGCCGCCTAGATTTGCCAAATTGCTAAAGAAAACAGAATGAAGTTGCTATATACAGTAATAGTAACAATACATTACTATTACACACTATAAAAAAGTACACAAAAAAAATGGCAGATGAAATGTTTTATTTATAGATTCTAGTCATAAGAGATTTCTTTTTTTTCTCTAACAGCCAATTTTTTCTTAAATGTATATGTTACTTCTCAGTGTTTCATTTTAAGAACTCGTTGGGACATAATGATATTAAATCTTTATGTGTTATGGTAAATAAAACGTTTTCAACCTTGGAAGATTATTGTCTTTTTTTTTTTTTTTTTTAGATTTTAGCCTCTGAACATGTATTGCTTCATCCTTTATTTCCTGGATTATGCACAAATACACGTATTTTTGTGCATTTCTTTTACCTCCCACGAGGGACACAAGAAAAAAGTTAACCTTGTTTCAGCTGTAATTTGTCAGAGGCAGGCAATACTAAAGGCAATCTTTTTTCTTTGCTCTCATCTCAATCAAAGTCGCTCAATTCATTCATGATAGAATCATCAAGTAAAATTGAAAACTCTGCTGAAGACTTTCTGGTACTTGTGTGCATAACATTTTTTCTGTAAATTTTTTTCCATTTTCCTCTTTTCTAATTTCGTTTTCAGCAGCTTTTGCATGTTTAGCATCTTTCTTCTTATAATACTCTATTGGTGAAGTACCCACAACAGGAAGTTTCTCATGTTCCCCCCCCCCCTTTTTTTAATCATCTGCCATCTGTTTCCAGAAAAGAGCCCTCTTAAATGGGGTTGAAATGTTTTTAATGGCCAACAATAGGATAGTCATCATTGCCTAGCCTTGTTGCAGAACCAAACTGATTCATCTATTCTTGTCTGGCCGAACTACTGTTCACTAACTGTTGCCTGGCCACCAGAATTAACATTTCCTGATTGTTCAACCAGTTTTATGCATTTTTATTTTAAAATATTTATTTCGGTACTTTGGCTGTCTTACAGAAATTCTGTTTTTAAAACAAGTATGTGTGTAGTAAAAAAATGTCAACGCAGTTTTATATTGAGACTGTTTCGCTTTCAAACTAAATTAGAGGTGTGGTCCAGTCATTTTTGTGAGTGACTCTTCTCTTTTAAAGGTTGCTCGGTGTGTACCAGAGTGCTATTAGAAACCAGAAGTGGGCCATGTGGCCTACTATTGCTTCTAATAAAAATAAAACGTATCGAATTATATAAAAAAAAGCTTTACACACAGTATGTAACCTTTTAACTAAACATCATAAAACCATATCAGAAAAAAGCATGTGCTCCAGTACTAGTCCCTCTCGGCCCACTTCTGCAGCATTTAGTAACCATTGATCTAAAAGTGGGCCACTCATCACAATCCAAAAATTACTATTATAATTTCATTCAATGATAGTTTAATACAGCCAGTATATAATCAGATAATATCAATAACAAATGATTTTAATAACAAAGAGAATGTGTGTTAAAAAATGGTTTAAATGAAAACTTGCTTCTTGAGGTAATCACTATAAACATGCTTATAATGCTTCGCTAAGAGACCAACTTAAGTAACAAATTTTCTTATACCAAACTGAACAAGCAATGAAAACTGTTCCTTTGGTATTGAGTTCGTAAAGGAACTGAAGTACTATATTGTTGTTTTATCGTTTCTTAAAATGAAGTTTCAAAAGTTATCATGTAATAACCATTCCTGGACACGTGTGCCATACAATAGGCATTCCTGACTTAACGTCCATATGAGCTAATGATACAAAAATGGGTTACAAATATTAAAATAGTAATAATCTCTAAATGTAGCTTGCTCAAATATATGTAAGTAATTTGAAAAATTCAATTTAGGAAATCTTAAAAATGCTTTGTATTGCGAAACTTAACAGCGGTCAAAAATGAGTTAAAATGCTTGTGATAGTAAAAGGGGCCCCAAAATTAGTGCCCCTGGGCCTCATCTAAATATGGTCAGGTTTCTTTCTCTTTTGAGTGTTTCGTATGTCCCTCCTGCTGTCCTAATTTTAAATGCCACGTGTTCGTGTGTATTGTAGAGTGCTGATAGTATGATTCCGGCAACTATAACAAAGGATGCGCTGACCAGTAATTCAAATGTTTTCAGCAAGAACTGTACTTCGTGTTAGATAAGAAATCTCTTTACACGGAGACAGGATGAAGATTTTTGTTCAGTAGAAAAGCTTGATTTTTTGTCCCCAACAGTGTTGCCAATCCAGAATCTCGTTTTTACCCTCATGTTGATCTGAAAATACCCTCAATTACCCTCAGCCTTAACGATAGTGGCGCCATCTACTGGTACATATAATAAATTATGATCAGAATACTAAGTTTTCTTTATTGATTAGCAAATTACACACACTTTTTCCTTTGTTTCAAGAAAAACAGAATAAAAATGCACTATATAAAAAAATCTTGAAAATTTGAAAATAAAATTTTAATTTTAATGTATATAAAATTTGATCCACATCTTTAGCTGAATTCTTAAAATTATTTCCTCCGTACATGCAGAAATTATCTTATCAAAATTATTCCTGTAAAAAAAAAAAAAAAAAAAAAGTCTACAAAAATTTCTAATATTTCCACGTTAATTGTGCACCCCCTTCCCGGCGCCCTTGGTATTAGAATGCATAGTCAGGGTCCGCCATACTATGTCAGAAAACTAGGCGAATGCGTAGGGCGGCACACCGAGAAGGACGTTCTAGCCAGGGGCGGACTTTTTTTAGTCCCGCTTACGGGTGGAAAAAAGCTATTTGCCTTATCTTTCAGTCAGAAAATTCAGCATGGTTCAAATACAATTTTGGCCGTTTCCAGTCATACTCCTCAGCCAGTCCACATCCTCCGCGACCTCATGAAATTCGTGTCGTTTTGAAAAATACCCTCCCCCATCTTCCCATTTCCGGAAAAATCCTTAACACTCAAATTTACGGGCCTCTACGACTCTGGTACTATATATATATGTATATAACATGTAGCTCAAACGGGCGTGAGAAATTCGAAACAGGACTAATCTCCGGCCCAGAAATTTTTTCCTCTCAATTCAAGAAAAGTCATTTCTATTCAACCCCCGCCACCCCGCCCCCCTCGTAAACCAAAGAGACACCTGAAACCTTCAACGAAGCACTTATCTTTATCAGCCGCCCGCATCTCCCCGAACTCTCCTTGACAACGTCATAAATTCGACCCCATCCCCTGATCCCCCCTTTTTGTATACAAGGGCGCGAACGTATATGTGTGTGTTGGGGGGGGGGGAGTAAAACAGGGAAAAGTGAAAATAACATGTGAAACACGGATTTCCATCATGTATGTTCGACTGGTTATCAAAAAATTACAAAATCAAAAATTTCAAAAACTCAAACTGTAATCACCCTCAAATACCCATTTTTTTAAATTACCCTCACAAATACCCTCAAGCTCAAGAAATACCCTTTTTTCGGGTAAATACCCGCAATCTGGCAACACTGGTCCCCAAAGCACCCCGCTGCAAGTGCGTAGCAACCACAGCGCTGTTCTATACAACTGGTCGACTCGATTCTTTCCTACCCCGGTCACTCCTCAGATTCTCCCTGCAGTTCGAAAAACCAAGCTGGTCTCTGATGGGGGGGCTCTACGGAAGCTGACAGTTTGATTGATTATTACTGTTCCGGAGCAAACGGAGAAACCTTTTCTATTCTCAAAGCCCTCCCCAAAAAAACTCCAGGGATTTCCCTTGAACAGACCAGAAGTAAAAGTTACGAGCTGAAAACTTCTTGTCTAGCTTTCTAAACTTTCTATTTATGCAATTAAACAGGTTTTGGCACATTATCTTTTAATAAACATTTATGAACGTTTATTCACATTTTTATACATTTAAAATTCTTTGTAAAAAAAAATAATGTTTTTTAAGGCTGTAAGGGTATCGCACATTTATTTATGAAATTCACACAATTTCACATATTTTTATACGTCCGTATACATTTTAACGCACTTTTCACTGGGTCAGCATTGGAAATTGGTTAGCATTTTTATTTTAGTGACTTTTCGAATTCCGCGCTCGGTTTGTGTGCACATTTAAAATTCAAAAAGTAGTGCCCGCACAGGCCGCAGCGTGACACAGCTGGTGTATGCGTACTAGCGATCGACCGATACCACATTTTCGCCGATGACCGATACCGATACTTTACCTATAAATTCATTTTCAGAAATAGCCGATACCGATACTTTTAAGTTATGGTATCGGCCGATACCGATACTTAACCGATACCGATACTTTACATAATTTAATGTCATTTAAACCTACATCTGTTGGGCAGTTTTTGTACGAGAGTGTAGTTCTCGTTAAAATGAATAACAGAATGATGAAATTTGATCCCAGTAGAAAGCATTAATAAAAAAGCAGTGGATACATTGAAATGTGAATTTATAGTAGTTCTAGTCTTTCTTTTCTATTCAATCATGCCGACGAATGGGCGAATATATAAAAAGTTGAGCTCTGGGAAGCGTCTTAGTGTGCAGATTCGGAATTCTTTCTCATTGCGTGTCTGTCGATGTAGTGGTCTAGAGTTTTGGGCGATTTTCTCCAGATGTTACGTGAATATGCGTTAGAGTCCCTTAAAAAGTCCTCCGCTCAAGCCCCCCCCTTATAGGTAGATGCCCCTCATTTAGGCTTGACAGAACACAAACACGGGGGGGGGTTAAAGGGTATATTAATAAGATAATCCATTTCATTTCCAGTGCCGACTGGTGGAAATATTTAAATCAGTTTTTCTCAGCCTCTATTTTGTCGCCTAATTGTTGCCATAAGCCAGATAAAAGGTTTCCATATTAGGCCCAAAACAGCTTCATGCTTGAAGTAATTAAAAAACTTTGTAAAAAACACACATAAGAAGTAAAAGGAAAGAGGATACGCACGTTTCGTTCAAAAAATGTTTTGAACTTCTTCAGTCCAAGCCCTTCGTCGAAAAGAACACAGGGAACTGAAGGGCTTGGACTGAAGAAGTTCAAAACATTTTTTGAACGAAACGTGCGTATCCTCTTTCCTTTTACTTCTTATGTGTGTTTTTTACAAAGTTTTTTAATTACTTTATCGTTTAACACCAGTATTTTGAGTGTTTTTTCAGCTTCATGCTTGCTCTTACTATATGTGTCTTTGTTTATGGTTCGGCTCATGCCTCGATTTTGTGCTTACAAAATTAAACACATGAAATTTATTCAACTTCAAAGCTTGCAATTTTTATTTAGATTTTTAGCACATGAGATTTCTTTCAATCACTGGTTTTATGTCTACGCGAGCGCGTCGAGTCACTTTTTTAGCACTTGAGAGTGCTATTTCTTTCAATCACGGGTTTTTTGTCTTTAATTATAATTCTTTCACAAATGAAAATATTTTTTAGATTACTTAAACTGCATTAAATTGTGATAATGTATAAACTGTACAGTATTATGTAAGTACATATGTATTTAGATATTGTTCATTAAATACGTATGTAAATTCTTCCCTTAAAATGCATATAAGTTCACATTAATTGTTGGTTTTATTTATCTGCTCCAATTATTTAACAACTAAGTGAATTATTAAATGTTTTAGAAAGATTTCTGTTTAATATGAACTCATATGATAATTTTTAAGTTCTTTTTGAAACTCCGAATATTTTGATTCTCCGGACAGGGTTAAGTCATATTTAATCCGGATGATCCATGTATTTGATCTTTTCCGTACGAATAACAGGTACACACCGATTATTCCTGTGTTTTCCTTACATATAAACTAAATACTATTCACAAGAAATATGTTTTTTACCCCAAAATTTGAAATAAACTAAATAATAATTAGTATTACGTATTATACTAATATAGCTTTAACTTTTTAAATTAACAATACATATAATTATTAGATGATATTGATAATTATTACACTTCTCAAAACAGAATGATACACAAATCCTGCGCTCTCTCATTAATCTGATAGATAATAAAATCATTAAATGTTTGATAATTCGTACTTTTGATATTTCGTAATGTTTAAAAAATGAATCATTTAACTTCTGGACCAACATAATTAATGTTCACGTGTGTCGCCAGTTTTCAAGTCACTGCCAAAAAGTTAACTTCTTTGCGACACAAAAAAGGAATAAATTGTTTTTACATATAGGTTTCGTTTATAATTTTAGTATCATTAATTTTGTCATTGAAACAGCTACAATATGAAGAAAAATATTTTTGCTCGTTTTCAAGCTATGCCTTGGAGGGTCTAAATAAAAGATGCTTAAAAATGACGAGATTAAATGAAGGTTGAAGAAAAATCCAAAAATAATAAACTAAATTCAATTTTCAAGTCTTAAAAAAAAGTTGCTACTTAAAGTATCCATATTTAATGAAATTGATCTTCAGTGTTTTTGTTTTTATGATCATTGTTAACATGTTTTTCTGTGATTGATATGAACAAATTTTATCTGTTTTAATTCTAAGCTCTGAGCAGGGGCGGCGTGGCACGGTAAGCAAGGTCTGGGTGCCATCGTCGAAAGGGGGGCCATTTCGAACTAAAACTGAGAAAATATTGATCTAGAACAGTGGTTCCCAAACTTTTTGTCCTTCTCTTCAAAAATCCTTCAACTAGTTTTTTTTTTTTTTTTTTTTTTTTTTGCGACCCACTACTACATAACGATAACCAATATAGGCTATATAAAATAATATAGTTTACTATATATATAAAATACTAAAATTTAATTTTTCCCACCCTTTTCGATCCACCGAAATTGATCCCGTGACCCAACAATGGGTCGCGGCCCATAGTTTGGGAACCACTGATCTAGAACACTGTTCTAGAGCCTTTTTTTTACGTTTGCAGAGGGGCACCAGGGGGGGGGGGTATGTCCGACAAACGTCATTCGGTTCAAACCCTATCCCCGTTTGCATGCGCAGAAATACGATTCACTTCGGATAGCAGAATGCTACTTTCGGTTTCAAACATTTTCGGCTGACTAATATTAAAATGCCTGTATCTGAAGTTCTATAAGCTAAATAGAAACAAATCCTCAAACGTATTTCGAAGGCTGAAATATTACACTTTAACACACATATGGGCAACCGCCGGCCCGTGGAACATTTGAAAACTCCGTATAAACGATTCAATATCTCATATAAATATCAATTATACGGCCCGCCACTTCACTAAAAACCGCAAGTTTGGCCCGCGACTTTTCTAATATCCTAAAGTTTGGCCCACAACTTTTCAAAAGTAGCCCATACCTGCTTTAACACTTTAAAGGGGGTCATCCCCTGAAATATTAAACGATGTCAGGACCGTCTACCCCATCATTTTTGACCATCTACCCCATCAATTCTATATCATATACAAGCCGAATCAGATGTCCTTGCACTAATTTCTTAAAATAAAAATTTAAAACATGTCTCTTAAGCGTGAAATCTGTATCAAGAGCTAGACATTCTCCAACAATATCAAAAGCCTATATATACAACAGAATCTCCCTATAACGAAATTTTTCATGGAAACGTAACTTTAAGGCTTAAATGACACTATAAACAATCTCCATATAACGAAGAGCTTATCTTCCCATAGTGAATATTTCAGATTTACCTTTGATTTTTTTTTGTTAGTTTTGAAGAAAATTTAAATTTTTGAACAGACCACTTAGTGGAAGAGTAACAGATAGTAAAAATGGAGACCAGGAAAGTGAAACTGACGATAATGAAGACACTTTACCAGTGCCGGTTATGACCAACTGGGGCAGCGGGCATTGATAGATTTGGGGGCCCCAAACTATGAAATTTGTTATATTTTTCATAAAATTTTGATATATAAAAAAGAATATTTAAAAAAAAAAACATTTAAAATTGGGGGCCCTTTCAAGTCGGGGGCTCTGGGCAAAGTCCCAGTTTGCACATATAATAATAAGGCCCTCCGCTTCACGACCAATACCAGATCAAACTTTAATGCTTCAACCTTTCAAAACCATTAAAAAGAGGTTTCCAAATGGAAGAAAATGAGCCTCACTCTATTTTCAGCGGACTTTTAAAATGTGAATATTTTTATGAAAATTTAAAATCACAGAATGCAAAACAATAAAAAATAACGGAATTTTGAAGTAAAATAAACGTAAGTGCATTACATATTTTATTCTCTAAATTCGTGGATTGAACATTTGATTCATACAATAAAAAGTAAGAAACCCATAAGTTTAACAAATTTATAATAAATACCAATTTATTTTTAATTGAAAGTCATAATTTAAAACTCGTAAACATCGAATTAACTAAAAAGTTTGTAATATTTGCTGAAATAACTGCAAAAATCTCTGTACAACAAAATTTTCTCTTTAGAGAATTTTTTAACTGGAACCGAGCGAGTTCGTTGTAGAGGAGATTCAATTGTGTGCATAAATATATGAATGACTTTTTTTTCGAGTCAACACAGTGAGAAAATAAACTTTCATAAAAGTAAACTAACTTTCAGGATATACTGGAATAAAATTATAGCCTACCTATAATACTGGAATAAAATTATAGCCTACCTCTCGACATTTGTTTTTTGCAATCTTTGCAGATAGCGTATTTAGTGTTGGGCACCAATTCAAAATGATTTAGAAGAATAGACGATTGTCCTGTTAAACTGTCATCTAACGATTCTTCGTCCATTATTTCGACCACACATGGTGATACGACATACATTTAGCGATGGTTAGAATAAAAAAAAAAATAAAAATAACACAGTTCGAAAACACTCGCACAAACAAATGTGCCAATGAAACGACGCCTCTCATCTCATTACCAAAATAAAGATTCTAGAATGATGTTGCGCCTGCGTTGTTTCTTCTGAAAAGCGAAGTATCGGTTGAAAAGTATCGGTGAAAATGGATGAAAGCAACAGAAACCGATACTTTCCCGATACTTTTAGAATCGAAAGAACCGATACCGATACCTAAAAAAATTGGAGGTATCGGCGCCGATACTATCGGTTGCCGATACTATCGGTCGATCCCTAATGCGTACGGTATACATCAGCGATACACATTTTTCTCCACGTGTTGGATTTTGTTCGATTTAATCAATAATTATGTACGCGAATTATTAGTTATCAATAATTATGTACTTACGTTGTAATGAATAGTAATCCTGTTTATTTCTAATGAATGATCTATTTATAATTCAAACTAGCTGTGTACCCTTCATACGGGAGGAAGCAGATATTTTTCTAATATACCTGATTAAAATTTATTCAATCAGAGCAAAACTATGGAATTGTTTCACTCGTAACCTGGCATTACGATAATTGGAAAAAAAACTACTTTACTTCGTGGAAATTTGTAATGTAGTTTGTTTCTTTAACGTTTAGAGTTCTACCCACAACAGAGGAAGTTATTTAAGTACTAGCTCGTCGACTATTTTCCTTTATTTTTTACCGAAAACTATGTGATAAAGTGTCAATAATGAACGAAAACAATTTCATTGATTACCACATTACACCGGACAAAAGGAAAATAAAACATCACATTTTCAGCATTTGCTATCCTGCAGATGATATTTTAGTGTTCTCTATTGAACTTCTGAGGAAATAAGTATTTTTGAAGTTTTTTTGCACCGAAAAAGAACTTTTGTTTGAAATTTAAAAGTAAATTATTTTTAATCATGGGTAAATATTGAACGATAAGCATCATCTATGAAACCATAACTCTTGGAACGCGCGGTTCGAATATTTCAGATAATAACCTACCCTCAATCGCTATCCCTGAAAGGGCTCAAACCGGGGTCGCCGCGAAGAAAGAGAGGAGAAAGCAAGAGGGGGTCTGGGTACTGGTTTTCGTGACGTCACAAGAAAGGATGGGATTTGGAACAGTTTGCATTGAGTTCAATGGAAGAAATGGAATTAATAATGCCAATAAATACGAGTAGCTTAATTTTTTATGACGCATTGAAATAGCATTCTCGTTTTACAACACTTTGTTCTTAAATAATAGTGAATCAACAATATTTTTTGTCAGAAATTAATGAAATAAATTGGTACTGAATTTAAAGCAGTTTCAGCATTGTATGCAGTATGTTTTGCATTTCGGGCTAGCAAATACATTCTAAATAATATAATGGTTACTCAATGTTATCATTTATCTAAAATAATATGTATATGGATTAAATTTATACGTTGTATAAGCATAAAGTCATATTTTTAAGTAAGTAAATATATTTTTAAGTAAAAATAACAATTTTTATTAATTTTACTTAAAAACTGAAATACACTATTTAGTTTTGCTTCGTTTTAATAAGCTTTTTGAGAATTGATGTTAAAAATATCCAGATTCATAAATAGTCATCTTAAGGCATTTCGTGACGTCACAAGAGAGGATGGGATTTCAAAGAGTTTGTATTGAATTCTATGGAAAAAATGTGATCAATAATGTCAATATGATCAATAATGTCAATAAACACTAGTAGCACGAGGAATATAATCAGAAATTTCCACAATTAATATTTTAAAAACTTGTACAATGCATACTATATATAATTATGTTATACAGACTCCTAATGTCAAATTTTATTAGAAGCAATTAAAGCACAAAAAACAAGAAAATAAAAAGTAAAAGCTTTTATTACCCAAACCTTACAAATACTATAAAGTTTTTCATGAAAGCACTACAAGTGTTTGCTTTAGTTTTTTCTATATAAGACTTTCAAATATCACACTGAGACATTTGAAATATACATAATTAAATATTTTTAAAAATTAGTGAGTATAACTCTTGAATATGTAAAACTGCGTAAATGCTCTCAGGGGGTTTTCATGTAAAATATATTGCAGTAATACATATACTTTTTTGTTATTGTTGTTAGCATTGCAGTAATACATTTTCTTTTTTGAGTTAATTTCCGAATCTGTGTTCATACTTAATTTCAGAATTTTCAACAAATTCCGATAAACCGTTTAATTGGAAATATTTCTTTAATAAATACCTTCTATATTTTTGTTTTTCTAAGTATCCAGCAAATAGATTTCTCTCTCTCTCTCTCTCTCTCTCTCACTCTCTCTTTTTTTTTAAAAATAAATAAATCAACCATGAGATCCGCATTAAACCTTAAGCTACTTGGTATGTGCAGTGGAAGGGGATCTGCGTTTAATTTATAATTAATGGTGAAATTTTCTTAACATAGAATTGCCATGAAACTCTTGATACATTTCTTAATTTGAAAAGAATTTATATTTTCCTTTGCATTATTTTTTTGGGGTTTCCTCAATATCTTTTTCCTAAAAGTTTTCTCTTCTTTTAGTAGGATCAGTTCTTTCTTGTTTTTTGGTAATATCGGATATATAGGCTGGTAAGCTCGAAAAAATGCACGGGATAGCATTCGGTTCTAATTTATAATGCTTTCTTTTTACAGTTAAAAGTGCCCCATCTGATTTTAAAATAGCATCGTCTTTTAAAAGATCTTCATCTCGAAAATGCTCAATGCAAACATACGTATTTTTCCCTGGGGACCAATTTTTTCTTGGAGTATTTTTAGTCCATTCGGCCCGCTTTTCTTCGTTTTTTGGGAAAAGTGAAAACTTTTACATTTTCTCCTCTTTTGTAATTAGCTTTATTTACAGCCTGGGACGCAGCAAACGGAAGCATAGGGATTGCTAGAACAAAAGAACAGAAATCAATAAAACTACCGCAAAATACGTCAATTTTATATTTTTATGTACTCTATAGCTTAATAACTATTATAAAGTATGTCGTATTAAGAATAGATATTGCTGACTTACCATTAGTATCCAAAAAAGGCACAAAACATCTTAGTTTCTTCTACTTTTCCGTATGATTCTAATGCTTCTAACGGAGAAAAGTCCATCCTCTTTTGTGACGTCACAACACCTCCACGCGTTCAGTACCCAGGCTCGCCTTGTAATTGTCTACTCTCCCCCTCCCTTCCCGGGGGCTCCGCTCAAACCCATATGCTCCTCCGAATATTTTGGATTTACCAACGTTTTTTAAGGGACTTCATAAAAATGTTATCACACATGTGAAGGAAATGAATTGCAAAATAGAATGGAAACAAAAATGCTATTATTTTTGAAGCACCATCAAATTAATGTTCTATTTATTTTATTTTGATGATTCTAAGACCTCCGAGAGTGTGCATTCTCAGCAAATCGTAATTCGTAATCCAATAAAATTCCGCAAACATGACTGAAGGAAATAATTTAACCTAGCCGCAATATCAACAGATTTCCGCATGCACTCGGAATCCGATTTGCTGCGAATAACCACCCTGTCCTCGCGGAAAATGGGAAAATCTTGTTCACTTCCACGAGATTTTTACAGCTAACTTAAATCATAAAGTTACGAAATTATTTTGCGCGTGATGTAATTTTTACCTGAGAGGTGATTAAGTTAAATTGGCTTTGAAAGCGAATCATAAAACTCGTGAAAGATGCTTCAATCTAACATTTTTTGCCAATTGCATAGGTTTTGCATTATTTCTAAATATTAGGGTTTCTTTAAAATATTTATTTATTCATGTTTTATTTTTCAATGCAATACAAGATATTTTATGCAAAAAAAACAAAAAAACGTTTTATTTGGTGAACAAAAGTTAATAACATTTCCCCTTTTCTTAATTGCGTTGTTCTCACAGTTTTACATCAAGTTATAATAACTGTTTTAACAGATATTTTTTTCTTCTTGCTGTATTTTTTTCATATATGAAGTTCAATATTCGATAATTTATCCATTTAATTTTCTATATATCATCATTCTTGCTTATTTCAGCAAGTTTTTTTTTTTTTTTTTTTTTTTTTTTTTTTTTTTTTTTTTTTAAGTTTATCTTAAAAGTTTAATGAGTTTTGTAAAGCAGAGAAAGAGTTTTAGAAGATATAAATTTAACTTATAAAGCTTTAAAAAAAGTATTTTGACCTTTTTCATTATAGTATAAATACTTTTTACTAATTTCATGACAATCTGGTAAACTGCTGAAGTGTATAGCTCTAGGTTTCCTGCCTACCGCGCGGCTGTTTTCTTCAGACGCGTCAGAACCCCTCAAAAATTCCTCCGCCCAAGGCATAACCTAATTAAGCAGACATCCTTCGTGTAGATCTGCCTTAACCACAAAACAAAAATAACTTTCTTGATAATTTACACTGGAAGTAAAAATTTTAATATTTTTAATATTAAATAAAAATCATAATCACTTTTAATCCCTATTATAGAGGGTCCCTAAAAAACACTGACCTAGGATATTCTTCTTTATATATTGACCTTATACATATAGAATTAATTATAAAGTTATTTTATTTTGGCGAATTAAAACTTTCAGGAGATTAAATGTAAGCAAATACAAACTTCTAATTTTTATAAAGCCCTTTTACAAAAATTCCCAATAACTAAAATATGCCTCTATACATTAATGAGGTGATGTAGAAAGTTTCAGTTTTTCTCATAAAAAGGCTTGTATATATATTTAATCAAAATTGGTGAGGGGAAATAAGCTTTGCAATACTAATAATGGTAAAAATATAATTATTAAAACTATTCCAACAAAACTAATTAAAAATTAATTTTAATTATAGTTATATATAGCCGATATTTTACATTTTAAGAAATTATTTTTAGCAAGTTTCCTTTAAAAAGAGGTTTTTTTTTTAGAATTTAGAAATGAAAATTTGTTTAAAAACATTACACTTATACTAACATTTGATTCAAAAAGTTTTTTTAAGGAAGTTTTTTTAAATTGATTTATTAATACCATAATTTAATTCTGTAAAAAAGCATGTCTAAAATAAAAGTAGTAATATTTAAATTAAATACTTTCAAAAATAAAAATATTTATATGTAAATATGCTATATACTTATAAATCATTCATTCTAAGAATTATTATTTAAAACCAAAGAGTTAACAAGATAAATTACCATGAATCAGTATAAACTCTTGCACTTATAAAAAGAAAACCAGTAATAATAAGCCATAGCTGATTACAAATCAGACTGAATGTGATTAATCAGACTGAATGTGAACATATTACAGAGAACGTGCATGTTAAATCTGTATAGTCTTAGATTCTATTTTTAGGGTTGCCTGTTAGGTGAGAGATGGTATTTAAATTTTTCGAAACTGCTGTAATTTCTCACTGAATCACTAGTTCTGGACTTTAAATTATCTGGAAAAAATTATCTGGAATAAAAAAAATCTGGACTGTCTTAAGAATACAAACAAATTGAACAATCAGTTTATTAAAAAAACGCTGAAATTAGTATTATTGTTATTATTACACCTTTGTTCATTTTCTATTTATTTTTTAATCTGGAACAAGGAGTTTCTGTAGAGTCTGTAAGGTCTTCTGTAGAGTGTAGGAGAGTCATACTGTATACTTACAAATCAGGCCACTGTTCTTGGAAATGTTGTCTGAATGGCAATTTTCAATACAGATAAAAACAAAATACACTAATGTAACTCTGTTTACGCCCACTTGTTTCTCCCATTTTTTTTTAATTCACGCCCCCCCCCTTTCTCTTCACAAAATACAAACTCATTCAATATTGTGCGGTTTTTTCCGGTGCGTTTTTTTTTCTGGGTGCGCTTTTTTCGGTGATTCTTTACATATATATGCAAAATTTCAAGCCGATCGGTCGGACGGACTGGAAGAAGTTCCTGGACAAACAAACAAACAGACAAACTTTCACATTTATACAATAGATATAATACTTTGTTAAAACATAATACATCTATTGAGGCTTTCTGTATCTGGAAGCATAATATTCTGTTAACTATACAAAAATCTTTGTCTCCTAAAACATTTAATAACAACAGCAAAAACTAACTTAAATAAACAAATAATAGATGTAAAAAGAAATTGTTATTACCTATGTTGACAAACCATCAAACAATTATGCAATGACATGTAAGAAATTATATATCACTCTAGCTTCTAATATTACAAATAATCTCATGCAGGGTAATTCCGAGACATACGCCGCAAATTTTTTTGAAATTGTGTAAAAAATTCCAGGCTGCACGTACAGTAAAATAAATCATGCTGTGCTATTTACAGTAGAATATAGAACATGTGTACTGCGACAAATAATAATAATAATAATTAATATTTTTTAACATTTTTTTTTCTAAAACATTGCACTGCGGGTGAGACGCCGCTCTTGTGCGGGAGTTATGCCGTGCCTGTCGTAAGAGAATGAAATAATAAATAAACTAGTACTTGAAAAAATATTCATATCTGGACTACAATTACCTATTTAATAACAAAAAGATGCTAAGTTAGTATAAAGAGGCGTACTGGTAGGTTTAAATCAATATTAGTTTTATTTTTTTAATGAGAACATTTCTAACAAAATCTTTAAGCAAATTAACAATTAATCCGGTTTTTAAAAACAATATTCCAATTAAGCCAGAGCGTTTAAATGCGGAAATATTATGAATTAACGACTAATAACATGTCCAACTTGGTCAGTTTGTGTAAAATGAAAAGAAAAATAAAGCTAACAACACTTAATCAAATGCAGCAAATATACTCTATTAACATAAATTCAGTAATATAAAGAATAAGACAAGTAGAGATATTAAAACTTTGTTAAATACGGCGTACCGTACAAGAGAAACTGCGGTATGTATACCGAAATGGCAGTGCGGCATCTATTCCCTTTTGTACGGTTTTGACTTAACGAATCACAGTTGCTTGTCCTCGCAACTGAAAATAGCGTAACTATTCTATACAGGTACTCTTTACAGGTTCTACACTTAGTTTTGATCATACATGGGTCAGTAATTAGTGTAAAAAAGTACTTAAGCATAACGTTTTTAAGTTTTTATATTGAAATCACGCGCTTTATCTCAAAATAAAAAATTGTATAATTACAGGTAGAACATTAAAATTGATTCAAGCTATATATTGGTTAAGGAAATCTTATTCCAAACCTATATTGTGCATTTGACTGCTATCTATCGACAATTACAAGAAATACAGGGGATGCGGCGACTCTACCGGAATTACCCTATAACCCACTAACATGACTCAACTTATGTATAGTTAAAAGATACTTCCTCTTCATAGAGTTTTATGTATTAAACATAATAATCTGAATTATCTTTACATAGTACTAGTTAAATTTCAGTAACCCCCTCTAAAATTTAGAACTGTAACAATAGTATGCTATACCTATAGTGACGTAGCCAGTAAAATATTGTTAAAAGTTCTTACAGCGATGTATGATTATCTATACTATTAAAATCTGTGCGCGTCTGTCTGTGTGTGTGTGTGTGTGTGTGTGTGTGTGTGTGTAGCATCATCACCTCCTAAACGGCTGGTAGTTGAGTTTCGAACGAGGTATCCACGAATTCGGAAAATTTCGAGAAAGAACCTCCGCTAATTTAAATTTCGAAATTCGAATTAGTTTAGGAGATATTGATAAAAAACCCCATCAAAAACGCTAATTTTTGCTCTCCGCAATTCCGTGATTGTAACCCCTGTAGTCAAAAAAGTGAGAAATAAGCATCGAGATTGCCATGTTTGGCTATTTTATTAAATTATTTAGACTCCTGCAGTAAAAATAAAAGAATAATGATTTTTTTCTGTTTAGATTATTTACAAAGTTATTTTTTAATTAAAATATTGCGTTCATGTTAAATCAGACCTGGAATTCAATGTTTTTTTATGTGTAAAAGAATAAGGGATTGAGAGATTTCCGAGACTAATATGTATATTTTTTAGTTTGGCCAAAAAAAAAAAAAAAGGCTCATTTGGCGATTTTGAAAATGTAGTAGGTTCTACCGATTTGTACAGTTTTGGGCTTGGCGCAAATTACTGAGAGCGTAATAACAAGTATAAATTTTACGGCGCTATACTTCGATTTTTCATACAGAAATAATGCAGTTATTAAGGCGATTTTAAACGATCTATAGAATTTTCACCAAATTAAGTAAACTGATTTAAGTTAGAGGAATTCCGCCAAATTTCAGAAAACTGAAATTCTCGCATTTTGTACATGGTAGTTAACGGTGATTAAAACCCGCTATAGTTAATAATTTAAGTTACAGCTCCTTATCAATAATATGCCTGCATTAAATTTTGGCGATAGAACCATATAAATGATAGATAACTATTTCCCATTTTGATTGCTGTTAAATCAATGCTTCGAATGATTCCTGAAAACAAAAAAATCTCGCAAAATGGTGTATATTGGCATTTTAGCGATCGAAGTACTGTGTAATAAATAATTGATTCTTATTTGTTAAAGCAGCGCTACGGAAGTTTCTTTTACTAGAAGCTGTTAGAAAGGCGTAATTAATACTGTCTAATATATTTTTTGTTTTACGAATTGAAATGTTTGTTGATTCCTACTTTAGTACATTTCTTAGCAAAGTTGGCGAAAAATATTCAAATGTAGTGCAACTCTGTACATATTATTAATTCCATTCCACAATTGAGATGAGCCGATGTCACTAGCGAATGCATGGATATTTTTTTTTAATGCCGCCAAACAGAGTATTGCGTATTGCCTTAGTGTCAAGTTTAATTTCTGATTTGAGCTATTTGCCATCGACTGGCGGTGTTAATTTCGCCAATATGGCAGTTCTAGCAAAGTAAACATGAATAACTCATTTCATGTTCTATTTTTAACATTGCTATAGTTTCCGTAGCAACGGAATCCATTGTTGCCACTTAAGTTGTTAAATTTTATAATTAAGTGAAACCACTCATTTCTACAGCTTTTAAGAATCGAAAAAGTGAAAACGCATCAATTGTGAAACAAATGGAACTGTAACAGACTTGCACCTTAAAAATAATCGAAGATTTTATGCAATTCTGCATACTTTTAATTTTATTTCGTTCTAGTGTGGATGTCATTTTTTACGTCATTTTTGCTGTTTTGCTGGCAGATTATCCGGACCAGCACATACCCTCTAATGTATTTGCTCCTCCGGAAGCAAGAGCGTATGTCCGGCGCGTATTTGTGTAACCCCATTGTGTTAATCAGAATTTTCTGGTGTCACATTTTTTAGACCATTTTTTTACCGCGGAGATTAAATTGATTTAGCAGGAGTAGCCAGAAATTTTTCATGGGAATGTTACGACTACTGCAACTCACATATATGTACACGTGTGTGCGATAAGGGAGTGAAGAAATACATTTTGTATGGCAAAAAACTCCGCTTGGGGGGTTGTGACCCCCCCTATCCCCTCCTTGGCTAAGCCACTGTACGCAAGCATAAGTTGTCACGTCTTGGAAAACCGTCATAGATGGCAAACTCCGAAGTTGTTCTGAGGGTTATACAAAATTAAAAATTTTTCTTTTAGTAAATTTTACTTTTGATACAGTTCGGATATTTGGTATCAATACATTTCGGCCACCAAGGTGAGATGAAATATTACTAAATACGGCAACCCAGAATTTCCTTAACTATTGAATTTGACACTATGCAACTACAGTAGATTCCCTAACACGGTAGATACGTTCTGTGTTATAGGAATCCGTGTTGTACGGGTCCTGCGCTATACTCCACCTGGAGTGCGAACTGCGCAGTATAATCGCGGCAAAACTTATTCGCGCTCCGTAAAAATGCAATGATGTTTGGTGTTGCCATTCAAAAGGAATGTTAATTACAGGAACTAAGGCGTCATAATATCAGAACATATGTCTCATTTCACCGTGCTGTACGAGTCTCTTTTAACGTGTTACACGAAAACGATCGTAATGTTTTCGTCGTGTTCTAAAAATTCGTGTTGTAGACCCATGTTATAAAGGGGTCAACTGTAATCTGTAAAAAATGAAAAATGAAATTAGTTATTTAATTAGGGTGAATTGACAGTGAGATAAACGTCACTTTTATGTAACAAGTGTGATACTGCATTAAGGTGCAATAAGGGTAACAAGTTTTTTTCTCAGAAGTTACATCCCGAACGTTTTCATTTACAAAAGCGACATGATTTTCAACGGAGCAGGGTACATTTTTGGCTTTTAAACGTAAATGATGCATCCATTGTTTCATGTAGGTTTTTTAATTTAGGTAAAATTTAATAAAGTCGTGTGTAACATAACTGCCCTAATGCATTGTCCACGCTGTGAAAAATGCAAGATAAAATTATTGTCAACATCATGTAATGTTATTTATGTGGTATATACTATATATTAATGCTATAAATTAAACCTCACAAAGAGAATTATATGATGTAGAAATCGGGCATTTTTCGAAAGAGAAAAGTTTTGTCTGCATACCATAAAGTTCTTTCTTTTTTGATCGCCAGTCATATAGACGTAGTTTTTGTGTCATGTTGCAATCGTCTAAAATTTGCACTCATGACGTCAACTTTTAGTCACGATTCAAGTATTTTTTCCCGTTTTGAGATTCCGAATTACTGAGTTTAATTCGAATTATATATGTTTAAGGAAAATATGCGTTTCCCACCGTGCGGAGAACGGGTACGCAGCTAGTTTCATAAAATATCTGATGTGGAATGTGGACACCACATGACTTCCTTGTAACGTCAATTTTAAACATTTATGCAGAAAATTTATGTTTCTGTCTATTGTTACAGAAAACATAAGGGAATATCTTAATTTGATTTGTACATCCTTCTAAATAAAAGCTGTAATCTAACTTTACAATTGTGGCAACATTAAATTTCAGAATCTATCTATACTATTAAAATCTGTGCGCGTCTGTCTGTGTGTAGCATCATCTCCTCTGAAAGGGCTCGGAGCTCAGTTTCGATCGAGGTGTCCACGGATTCGGAAAATTCCGAGGAAGGTCTTCCGCTAATTTAGATTTCGAAATTCGAATTAGTTTAGGAGATATTGATAAAAAACCTGTCAAAAACATTAATTTTTTCTCTCAAGAATTCCGCAATTGTAACCCCTGTAGTAAAAAACTGAGAAATAAGTATCAAGGTGGCCATGTTAGGCGAATTTATTAAATGATTTAGACTCTTGAAGTAAAATAAAAAGGAATTATGATTTTTTGGGGGGGTAGGGGGGTTAGAACATTTGCTAGGTTATTTTTTAAAATATCGTCTGCGTGGGAAACAGAGCAGGAATGCAATATTTTTTATACGTAAAAGAATAAGGACTTGGAGATTTCTGAGACTAATATGTATAATTTTTTTAGTTTGGCGAAAAATAAAATGGCTGATATGGCGATTTTGAGAAAGTAGTAGGTTCTACCGATTTGCACAATTTTGGGCTTGGCGCAAATTACTTAAAGCAAAATAGAATAGTATTTTTACAGGCTGTTAAAAAAAGTAGTGGCATTGGTGGTTATGATTTTAAAAAAGATGATTTTTTTACTATGTGGCATTTATTTTCTGAGACTGACTGGAATTTTCTGAATGCTTTTAATAATGTAGATGAAGCTGTGCATTGTTTTTATGTGTATCTTTATGATGTTTTAACCCATTTATGCCTAGCGTCCCTTTTTTGGGACGGCATTTTCGCTATCAGTCGAAAACGTTATTTATTTTTCCTAGCCTTTATTCGCTAGTATTGAACCTCAATTCCACAAAATATTTTAATATGGCCAAGTAGGATGTTCACATTTCAATTTTTATACATAATGATTTTAAATGAAATCATCCCTTGTTCAAAAAGTTCCAGGCACGAATGGGTTAAACCATACGATTCCTGCGAAATCTTCAAGAAAAAAATTCCCCTTTTGGGGAACTATTCCACTGAATTATATGATTAACTGAACTATTAAATAAAACTATTAAAATAATTGAAACTATTAAATTAATTAAATGTAAAAGTAAAGATTGTAGGCTTTTATTAAAAAGTGGGGATCCGATCATTTCCGATGAATTTAAGTATTTTAGATCTAAATTAAAGATCAGCATTGCTAAGGATTATGCTTTGTGGTGGAGTGAAAACAGCAGTAAAATATAATTTTGAGACTGTTTCCATGGGAAGGCCACACAAGTGGACAGTAAATTAGAAGAGGCGCCAGGCAATGGACAGTCTGGACAATATAGCACAATGAACTGTCAACGTTAAAATATTTATGGCCGAAAATGATATGCAAATTTGGCGGGGTATATTCCCCGATGTCACACCTACATGTCCGGGATTCGACGAGGGGATGCATTAATTCCCCGATACGAACAAATCAGAAACTCCAGCCAATGATGTAAGAGGGGGTAAGAAAAAAGGAAACAGCCCCGTGGGAGAAAAAAAAAAGACGACAGGACGAGTGTGCTCCAGAGAAGCAGAAGAGAGTTTGGAGAAAGTGTGTGACAAGAGAGGACGAAAGGGCTTAAAAAATGAGTGTGTGCTTCGAATCAGAGTGATGAAGTTGTGTTAAAAAAAAACAAGGAACCGGTGTTGCTTGGTGATGGCTTAAGAGAAAGAAAGCGGCCCCAATAGTGCATGCGTCGATCGTGCCCTGTGTAAAGATGGCTACCTCATCATAATGGTGAATATTCAAACTATTATTTTCTAATAGTGTCTCAAACCTTTTGTGGATACCCCTTATCCTCCAAAACCACATCTCCCCAGACATGTTATGATTTTAAAATTATTTCAATATCGTCTTTTAATTAATATTATTGGAATGACTAAGAATAAATGGAATTTATTTGCAGTTCATAGAGTCTTTAGTTTTTTTTTTTAGTGTTTAGGTGTATGTCAATCATTTTCCTTTTTTCAGCGTAATCCTAGGAGTACTTGCCAGGCAAGTTATGCGCGGCACAGTACCACTGTACGATCATCTTTGGCCTTAGTTTTCATCAAATTGTAATCATAACAAAATCAAACCACCACATGTTTCTTAATTGCAGAATACAGAAAATAAACTGATCTCTGACCCTAAAAAGTTCTGGTCTTATTTTATCTTTGCCTAACTATATTTGTTATAAAAATGTCTGCTTTAATGACAATAGTGATATCGCTAATGTTTTTGCCACCTACTTTAGCTCTGTGTACAAATCTAATTCGGATTATGACAGAAGTTCTCCCTTATTTGACAGCTCCTTGTTATGATTACATTAAAATTGATAATATTACTTTTGAGGGTGTTCTTTTGGCATTTAAGAAGTTGAAGTCTTCTTCAGTTGTTGGTGTTGACAATGTACCTTCCTTTATTGCTAAAGGTTGTGCTGATGGGTTGATTTATCCTCTTCTTGTTTTATTTAATCTTTCTTTAAAAACTTATACTTTTCCGGATGCTTGGAAGCATACTAAAATTATTCCAGTCTTTAAAAAGGGTGATATAAATGACTGCAAAAATTATCGACCTGTTGCTATTTTAAGTCCTTTTTCTAAGACATTTGAAATTATAATGCACAATAAAGTTTTTCAGCAAGTTAAAAATTTAATTTCCTCATCTCAACACGGTTTATTCCTAAACGGTCTACGCTTACTAATTTATTTTGTTTAAATAGCAATATTATTTCTTCGTTTGAAAACGGATATAAACTTGATGTCATTTATACCGATTTTTCCAACGCTTTTGACTCTATTGACATTGGAATTCTTCTTAAGAAATTAATTGGCTTGGGTTTTCACATTAATCTTACTGACTGGATTTTTTCTTACTTGTGTAATAGACAGCTTTTTGTGTATTTTAATGGTGCTGTTTCTGAGAATTTTACCTGTACTTCTGGTGTTCCCCAAGGTTCTAATTTGGGACCTTTACTTTTTATTTTGTTTATTAATGATTTGTGTTTAGTTTTGAAATTTTCTAAGTATCTTTTATTTGCTGATGATCTGAAATTATTTAAAGAGATACGGTCTGTTAATGATGGTTATCTTTTACAGAGTGATCTTAATAGTTTATATGAATGGTGCGCTGACAACAAATTACTTCTTAATATTATGAAATGTAGTATTCTTAGTTATTCTCCTAAATCTCAAACTTTAATTTATTCATATCATATTAATAATCTTCCTTTATTTCGTTCGGATTCCATAACTGATTTGGGCGTTGTTTTTGACAGGAAACTTGAGTTATCAATCCATATCTACAGCATTATCTCTAAAGCTTACAAAAAACTTGGTTTTCTTAAGTGCAAAACTACAGAAGTTTCTAACCTTCATGCATTAAAAATCTTATACTTTAGTTTGATACGCTCTAATCTTGAATATTGATAGTCTTGTTTGGGATCCGTATTATAAAAATAAAATGAAAATTCTTGAGCGGGTGCAGACTCAGTTTACTCGTTATTTATATTACAAAAGTAATCCTATTTACATTACGAAAATTTCTTCATCTTCCTTGAGAAGTGTTTTTTGGTCTTCCTAGTTTAAGTTCTCGTCGTGATCTCTTTTGTTTATTAATTTTTTATAAAGTTGTCAATAATATGGTAGACTCCAGTAATATTCTTCAAAGTATTTGTGTAAACGTACCGAACAGGTCTCTTCGTAATAGCCATTTATTTGTGGATCCAATTATAAAATATAACTACATATACTTTTCGTTATATAAATTTTATAAAATTTATAATAAGTTTTCTTTGGATTTGGATATTTTTAACATGTCTTTTAAAGTCTTTAGAGTTAAGTGTTTTGAACTTTTGCAGTCATGACTGGTATTTATTTTATCTCTGTATTTTAACTTTTTTAATTTTGTCTTATGTAATTTGTCCTTTTATGCATCACTGTAAATGGATTTTAATCTGTAGTGTGCATTTCTTTTATGAAATAAATGAAATGAAATGAAAATTTTTAATAACAAGAATACGGCGATATACTTCAATTTTTCATACAAAAATAATGCAGTTATTAAGGCGATTTTAAACGATCTATCTTCAGAATTTTCACCAAATTAAGTAAACTGATTTTAAGTTAGAGGAATTCCTTAGTTAGATGTTTTTTTTTTCTAAATTTAAACAAAAAATCAATTAAAATTAAAAAACCACCGCCACGTTCCGATCCGATCTAATAAAAGCAATCTTCTCCATCTTATGAGCCCAACTCGTAAGTAAATGAGAAAAAAAAGAACACAAAAATGCCTAGTCATCGAGCTGTGCCTGGTAGGATTTTAGGGAAAACGACAGCCTTTGCGCCTTCACGGCAAACGAAGAAAAGGGACAATTTCGCCATGTGGTGACGTCCGAAAAGTGACCTCAATGGCATCTCATTGGGGAAGTACCCCATCGTTTAAAACTGTCGTCTTTTTTGCAGTGGTCAATGATGGCGGCACTGTCGTACTTGCAACTTAGGGTACGCCGGAAATTGGGAGACGGCTAGTCCACCCTAATTGCTTTTAACTCCCCCATTTCAGTCGACCAGTTGTATAATGAATCTGCAGAACAGCTTCAGCTTAATTGCCGGTCTTTTGTGCATCAGTGGAATGTTTTTCTTAGAAAAAGGCAAATCATCCCCCTCTTGCCCTTTTACTGGATTTCGGGCACTTGGGAATAATACCATCTTTTTTTTTTTTTTTTTTTTTTTCCACGGATAAAAACGGAAACTGTACTCTTGCATGAATTTAGGAAGACTATTTTTTCAGCACATATTAAAATGTGTGGACTTAACAATTACATATACGTATACAGGGCTACACTAATCTTTGTATATAGGAAATTGTAAACTGGAGTTAGATCCTAACGGTGCGAGTATTTTAGGTCTTGATCTGTCTATAGACCGTAGTATAATCGCAAATGGATAAGCCACTAAACATCAGGACCCGATTTAGGAAATTCTTGACTATAGGCACAACTCGGGATGGGGGTACCCCTAACACTGATGTATTCACCATGCAATTTCCAAAGGTAAATTACAGCCTGACTGTGACTTGGTGTCAAGTTTGCATCCCCCCCCCCTCCAATGGCTCTCGTCTATTATTTTTCATGATGAATTTAACAAATTCAAGCTGTATAAAATACCATGAAGATTTTACAACTTTTTTCAATCCCTGGTTATAAATGCCATCCAGTTATCAAGCAGATTGACAACTTGTTTAAAATATTGTTCGAAAAAAAAGGAAAATACATATAAAAGTCTACTATTAAAAAAAGATAAACTTAAGAAAAATTGAATTGGGATTTTGTTTGTGGGGGCCCCCCGCATTCGGGGGGAATAGGCCCGGACCTACTGCGCCTAGTGGAAAATCGGGGCTTCTCAAAGATTGGTAGATAGCGGAAGTGTGAAAGCCTGAAGTTCTGGCATACCGCGCGTTTATGTTCAAACGATCTTGAGTTTTGTGCTGCTTTCTTCGGATGTAACGTGAATATGCATTAGAGCCCCTTTAAAAAGTCTTTACCTCAAGCAACCTCCCCTTAAAGCCTACAGTCCTCATGTTGGTTTTGCCGTAATAGAACAACACAGACATCAATAAACCAGCCAGGTTTAGCAATTTCTGAATTAATTGCTTAAAAAATATTTTTGATCATGTTAGTTTGAATTTAAATTGTTCGCATTTTTCTTCTAATTATTTGCCGAAACACAGTTGAAGATGGTATGTTGTAAGCAGGAGCGTAAGAATTCAATGTTTGGATGATGGAGGTGGGGGGGGTGGGGTGGTGGCTTTCAGTATGTTTCTATCGATTTTAACCAAAACAGATACCATGATTGTGCTGATTTGTGGTTACTTTATCCCTTCAACCAAGGGCATGGGATGAAAGGGTTCGAACCCTCTGAGCCCTCCTCCTTTCCTACGCCACTGCTTGTAAACTTTAAACACTACTGAAACTCCTAGAATTAGTACAAGGAACATTCCCAATTTAGACAGTAAGACATGTTTTGCTATATGTGGTCTTTTCCAATTTTTTCTTGGAGTATAAATGCTGGGGAAAAAAAAGTCGTATAAAATTACTAAAATTATGTCTCGCGTTCTCGTCTCGCGAGACGAGACGAGAACGCGAGACAATGCGAGATTTCTCGCGTCTCGCGTCCAATCCTAACTTCTCCCCGCGCCCTAGTCAGTCGTAGGCTGACGAACGATGTTCCAAGCGTTATGGAACGCTGCCACTCGTCGTGGACCTTTGTGAGGTCTCTGCCACTCGTTGCGGACTTTGAAAGAGCCGAGCGAGAGATGGAAGAAGTCGGTGCTGGCGCCATCTGTCGCTATTGGCGAGAAGGAGAATGTGTGTTCGTTATCCGGGTCATCAATGTGGAGGGAGCGTGTGGTGAGAGCTGGGTTTGAGCCCAGGGACATATGGGTGGAAGAATGAGGCGCAATCCGGCTCGGCCAAAAGGTACCCATTCAATTGGCCTTCAATTGCCGGGTGTTGTGTGCGCGGAGGTGATCTCGTGCCGCCACAAGAAAAAAACGATCAAAAATGACATAACGTATAAAATTATTTAAAAAATAAATAAAAAATTAAAAAATTCGCGCTAAATGCACATTCCGGGTAAGATTCGGAGCCCCCGTGCAAAGTTTGTGCAATTCTGTCGGATGGTTCGTCCGCCACGTGAATGACAGACAAACAGACAGACAGAATATTTTATTACATGTGCGCTGTCTACCAATAAGTATTTGGACACCTGTGATAGAAAAGAAAAACTAACTTTATTCAAAATCAATAGTTGGTAGAGCCTCCACGAGAGGCAATTACAGCGTGAACCCTCCGGTGTATACTTTCCACAAGTCATTGTATTACAGCTAGTGGTATTGTCTTGGTCACTCGGCTTGGAGTAGACATAGAAGTTCCTTCACCGCTTTTGGACGGGTAGTGCACCCCTTAATTCGGCGATCCAACTCGTCCCAGAGGTTCTCGATAGGGTTCAGGTCTGGGCTCTGGGCAGGCCAGTCCATTCGATGAACTGCATTGGCACCATACCAAGTCTTGTTCGACCTCGAAACATGACAACTGGCATTGTCGTCCTGAAAGTAACAGGGGTCCAACCCGTAAAACTGCCACAATGTAGCAAGCACATTGTCATCCATAATAGTGCAGTAGGCATCGGCGTTGAGCTTACCATGAATGGGGACCAAGGGTCCCAGTCCATACCAGGAGAAACACCACCAGACCATAATTTCCCCTCCGCCGAACTTGACTGTTGGCACAATGCATTCTGGCAGGAGACGTTCTCCAGGTAGACGCCAGACCCAGGCCCTGCCATCCGAACGGTAAAGGGTGAACCCTTATTCGTTGCTCCAAAGAGCCCGTTTCCACTGATCTACGGTCCAATTTCGATGTGCTCTGCACCACATTAACCGAGTAGCGCGGTTGGACTTTTTGATCAAACGCTTATGGGCAGCTGCACGACCATGAAAACCAAGCAGATGTGCTTCCTTACGGATGGTATTCATTGAAACAATGCTCCCGGATGCCTGTTGAAATTCCTCGCGGATGAGGGCCATCGGTTGGGTGCGGTTCTTCCGAATTTCTCTGCACAGCACTCGTCGGTCTCTATCTACCAGTTTCGTTGGTCTGCCGACTCGGGGCACATTCCGACAATCACCGCTCACCTCCCACTTCTTAATCACATAGGCCACTGTCTATTTTGAATGTCCCTTAAGGATCGGCCACATTTGTGATACCCGATAATTATACCTTTCTCGAAATCAGAGAGCTCCGAACTGCGCAGCATCTTGCATGCGACTAATGCCGATGCTGTTTCCTACACGATATATACCGGCGGAGGCCGTGACGTACCTCAGGACCGCAGATATCGTCATTTGCATAGGTGTCCAAATACTTATTGGTAGACAGTGTATAGATTGCAATGCGGCCACAAATACACAACGAATAACAAACTACACTCACCTGTCTCTGTTCGGTACTGATGACCCGAGGAACGTGCGTCCGAAGCATGGACCTTTGGTTACAGTTAAAATTCTTGCGCCCCAAAAATGATATAAATTTAATTCAATCCTCATAACTTCTTAAAGAGGCTGCATAATTCAGGAACTTGAACGTACACTTTTATTGCTTTAAAATAACGTATGATTTCTGAGTTTATTTAATCTGGTGAAATTTATATAAATCAGATACTTTATTTAATATGAGAGACAAACATTTTATTGCAGGCATTCTCTTATGTACATATATTAATTTATATATACGTATTATTTTTTATAGGGAGCAGAGCATGGATGCTTTGCAACAAAGGTCAGTTCCTTTTAGTGTCATCACGAACAGCAGCAGCTGTGGAACCCCCAGTGAATGTGGTGACAGTCATCAAATTAAATTTTCACACAAAGAAGGTTGTACTCCAACATCTTGTGCGTGTGTTATTTTAGCCATACTTTTTGTTTCCCTAGGTGCTGCGGCGGGAGTGTACTTTGGACGTAAGTTTAGTTAATTTTATTCTAGTTAGGATTTTAATGATAATTAGTATTCACTCTAAATTAGAAGTTTAGTTGAACTCGCTTATAACGAGCCCAGATTTAGCGAGAACCCGGATTTAAAGAGGACATCGGAAACATTTGGTTGATACAATGTTAAGTGTTTAGGAGAATAATTCGCATTTAACAAGCAAACCCCGGTTACAACGAGCAACCTTTTTTTTATTCTTAAAACTTTTATTGGCTTTCATTTCTCCAGCTTAGCTTATCCTTTCTTGAAAAAAATCCTTCAACATTCCGAAGTCAGCCGAACGTTAGCAATGAGTCATAAATCATGAGAACATGTCATGGTGAAGAAAGTAAATATTTGTTAGGAATTAAGACAGCTGCATTGGTCGACAGCAGGGGCGTAGCCAGAAATTTTTCATGGTGGGCGGTTACGACTACTGCAACTCACATATATGATACATGTGTGTGATAAGGGAGTGAGGAATATACATTTTGTATGGCAAAAAATTCCTCATGGGGGTTTATGACCCCTATTCCCCCTTGGCTACGCCCCTGATCGACAGTTTAAAAAAAATAAAGATGTAGAAATCCGTATGATAAATGGAGTTCAAACACGTTCTAAGAAGAAAGAAGAGAAATCGTAAGAAATCTCGAATGAAAGTTGTCAAGAGATCATTGACCTAACCGAAATCACTGATGAAAAAAAAGTATATTACCATCAACGGAGCCATTTGTTGAAACTCCTAATCTTTTGAAGGTCACACCTGAAGAATTCAAGTCAGCCCAAAGTAGAAGCGCAGAATTAAAGTCTCTAATGAAATTAGCTACAGTTAAGGATAATAGTACATTGGAATTAAATAATGAACTGTTATTTTATAAGGAAGACAAACACGGAACTTAAAGACGACTGCTAGTAGTTCCAGAGGATTATCGTGAACAGTTAATGAAAATTTGTCATAAAGGGACAGAGGATCATCTTGGAGCAACAAAAACTAAAGATGCACTCCTTAAAACTTTCTATTGGCCTAACTGTTCCCGAGATGTTGAGAATTTCATGCAGGCTTGTGACAGTTGCCAAAGAGCTGGAAAACCTCAAGAAAAGAAGAAGGCTCCTTTAAATATCGTACCAGTTATTACAGAAATTGTTACAAAAATAAACGTTGATGTTTGTGGGCCTTTGCCCGTGACACCCTCAGGACACAGATACATCATAACTGCAATTTGCATGTCTTCTAAATATCCAGATGCGCTTCCTGTGGAAAATCGCTGTTCGACCACAGTTGTAAATGAGCTACTTCAGATTTTTCGTCGCATGGGATTCCCTAAAGAATTGCAGACCGACCAGGGATCATCTTTAGTGAGTGCACTTACATCGGAATTTCTAGAAAAGTTCGGAATAAAGGTGGTGGTGCGAAGCTTCGTTTATCACCCCAAAGTAATCCAGTGGATAGAATGCACACAACTCTAAAAAGAATTCTCAGAGTCCCATGTTTCGAATCTGGACCAGACTGGGAAAATAACTTACCCCAGGCTCTTTTCGCTCTTCGAACGGTAACTCATGATAGTACCGGATTTTCTCCATCTGAATTTGTTCTCGGAAAAACTTAAGAACTCCTATCATGCTTCTTTACGAAAAGTTGAAAGGTGAAGAAGAGACAGAAAGCAGTGTAGTTGAATATGTCTTTGAACTAATGAATCGTATGAAGAGCTACCAAGATCTTGCAATTCAGCAAATGGAAAACGTAAAAGAAAAACAAAATCTATGGTATGATCGAAAAGCTACAGAACGCAACTTTGAAAAGGGAGACTTAGTACTTGTAGTGGTCCTTCAAAGCCTAACAAATTGTCCATTCAGTGTGTACGTCCTGGACAAATTATCCAACAATTATGTGAAAGAATTAATGTTATTTAATTTCCAGACAAAGAAAAAAATCATGTGTATCATATCAATATTCTGAAACCTCATTAGCAAAGACCAGAAAATGTAAATTTTTTATATACGGAACCAGATGCTGAAGAAGAAGAAATGCCATGTTTGCAGCTAAACTCCTATAAAAATGAAGAGTCAGTACTTTTCCAAAGCATAGAGTCAAACTCCCGACTTTCTGAAAGTGAACGTGAAACTCTCAGATTTCTAATATGTGAGTATTCTAGCATTTTCTCAAATGACCCAGGATGTACGGACCTTACTAAACATGATATTGAATTGGAATCCGAAAACCCAATTTGTACAAAGCCATACCGGTTGTCGCCTAGACAAAGTGAAATTTTAAAGAAAGAAATAGAAAAGATGCTGACTCGGAGTAATTCAGGAAGGGAATCCGATTTTGCATCCCCGCTCATCGTAGTTGAAGTCCCCGGGAAAGATCCCCGACCCTGCACTGGCTATAGGGAATTGAACAACGTCACTAAAACGCAGTATTTTCCGCTACCAAATATAGAGCAACTAGTTGAAAAGGTATCGAATGCAAATTATATAACTATACTGGATTTGACCAGAGGTTATTGACAAATCCCATTAACGGTAACGAGCTCAACGTTATGCTGTTTTCTGTTCCAGCTTTTGTATTTTTAAACCGTAACGGTTGCCGTTTGGACTAAAAAACGCCCTATATAATTTCAGTCGGTTGATGGCTGGACTGTTAAAAATTTTCGAAGAATTTTCCGTGCCATATCTAGATGATGTCGCCATATTTTCTCCTTCGTCGGAAGAGCATATATCGCATTTAAAAATTGTATTCGAAAAGATGAAGACAGCTAAGTTGCATATAAAACCATCAAAATGTCACTTTCCTAAAGCGACCGTGAGGTACTTAGGTTATGTAGTTGGTCAAGGACAACGAAGACCAGTGGAAGTTAAGGTCCAAGCCATAAGACCCTACTCCTTCTACGAAAACACACATTAGGTCATTTCTAGGACTGGCTGGATATTATCAAAGGTACATTCCTGAATTTTCCGTGATTTCAGCACCATTGACCGACCTACGAAAAGGAAAAAGTCGCATGTCAGCTAAAAGATGGACGGAAGCATGTCAAACTGCTTTTGATGAACTTGAAAGAAGGTTAACGGAAATACCAGTGTTGGACTGTGCAAATTTTACAAAATCGTTCCTCGTACAGTGCGACGCCTCCAATTATGGAATTGGAGCCGTCCTATCACAAGTAGAAAATGACGAAGAATATCCAGTAATGTACAGCTGCGGAAAAGAAATGTCCCACTTGCTCTTTATTTCGCCGTCGTTCGCCATACAGGAAAGTTACATATACCATTCGTTTGCAAATAATGCGTACTTTAATTTGCTACTCATTTAATTTGCATAAGGGGCCATCTTCATATTTAATTCTGCATCAACTTCGTTTTACTCAATGGCAACACTGTATTTTGACTTTATTAAACGAAAGAAAACCTTCAAATTACCCTGAATATAAATTTTCACCATTTTTCTACGATAATTTCCGGAGATACTGCGAATTATTTTTTGCGCGTTTTAAAGGGACTTTCTGCAAATTGAAAAACGCTATTCGTAGGTTCCGAACTTTTCGCCTTTCATTCATTTCGCTCAAGAGAGTTCAAAGAAATAAACATTATTTTCAAGGAAAATATTTTCCCCCTCTCTCTTAAAGTTTTTTGTAGTAAGAATATCAAGGATAGAAATTAGAATATTTAGTCAGTGGTCCAAATGACCCCTGAGTTCATAAGTTCCTTGGTTCGTACACATGATTTAAAGGAAAAATGCAAAACGACTGCTGACAATTTTGAAAATCTTTCTAATTTTGAAATTGTTATTGAGCATTTCCCTTGATGGTTCTCTTAGACAGGTGAAATGTTGCTCTGCTCTTCTGACTACAAGCATCTATTGTTACTCAGCTACGGTCAAACTTGAAGAAAGGTTTCATGATTGAAAATTCATTTGTTTAAATTCCATGTAAAAAACGCAATTACTTTTTTGCGGACCCAATATTATCACTGTGTTTGTTATTTCACTTTCTTCATTTAATATTATCGTCTGCAAAGTGCAATATTCTTAAGTCAAAGATTCCGTCAAAGATTTTTGGCGGAACTTTAATTTATATTAAGATGAAAATTTAGACAGAAAAACGTGATTTTGAATATTTGATAAAGTATGGGGAAGTCCAAAGACCCAATGTTTCCAATATTAAAAAGGGTCAAATTTATGCCTCGAATATTGAGGATGTTAGTTTTTCAGTAGTTCAACTGAAATAAGACGTTGTATTAGAAGACATATATCTACTGCATCTAATTCTATACGTGGAAAATATTTAATTTGGGGGGGATATGGTAGCGGACGCAACAATAGACGCTTTATAGATTCACCATCAAACTGTAAAAATCTCTAATTCATTTGCTTCAAAATTTGATATTTTTTAATACCGCTATCTTTTACTGTGTTTTTGCGCAAAAGAAATCTAATTTACGCTTATTTTAAGCAGTTTCCTTGGTTCATACACACGATTCAAAGGGAAAATGCAAAACAACTGCTCACGATTTTGAAAATCTTTCTAATTTTGAAATTGCTATTGAGTATTTCCCTTGATGGTTCTCTTAGACAGGTGAAATGTTGGCGGGAGTGAGAGGATGCTCTCTGCTCTTCTGACTACAAGCATGAATGTTACTCAGCTACGGTCGAACTTCATGAATGGTTTCATGATTGAAAATTTATTCGTTTGAATTTCCTGTAAAAAACGCAATTACTTTTTTGCCGACCCAATATTATCACTTTGTTTGTTATTTCACTTTCTTCATTTAATATTATCGTCTGCAATGTAACATATTCTTATAAGAATTTATGCGGTATTTTAATTTATAGTCAGATGAAAATTTAGACAGAAAAACGTGATTTTGAATGTTTGATAAAGTATGGGGAAGTCCAAAGACCTAATGTTTCTAATATTTAAAAAGGTCAAATTCATGCCTGGAATGTTGAGGATGTTAGTTTTTCAGAAATAGGACGTTGTATTGGAAAACATACATCTACTGCATCGAATTCTATACATGGAAAACATTTTATTTGGTGGGATATGGTAGCGGACGCAACAATACACGCTTTATAGAATCACCATCAAACTGTAAAAACCTCTAATGCATTTGCTTCAAAATTTGATATTTTTTAATACCGCTATCTTTTACTGCTTTTGCACAAAAGAAATCTAATTTACTTTTATTTTAAGCAATTTTCAAAAAATTGTCACTTAATAAATTTATATATGGTCTCTTAACTCATGAAAATAACATATTCTTTTAATATAAATTAAACTACTGAACGTAAAAAATTGAAATTTTGCACAGCCATGTAATATTACTTTCTGCATCTATTTCCATCGAAATTTGGCTAGGTCGCTGTTCATAATGTTTTTGAATATTAATTTAATAATTCATAATTCATATTAATATTTTATTTAAAATCATAATAACATTAAATTATGCTTGGGTCGTTTAGTTCTAATAGTACGAATAAAAATCAGCTTCTTATTATCAATATTATATGAGATATGATTTAAAGTATGAAAATTTTTTTAACATATGGGGAGGGGGATTTCGGGTGCTCATACTCACCCAATTTTCAGTTCAAATTTATTGAAAATGGGTATGCGAGGTTAAAATGAGCTAAATTTTCGAAATATGAAGTGAAATCTAGGGATCGCTATTGGGAAAAAAAAGTTGATGTGAATTTTAATATGTAGATGGCGCCTTATGCAATTTTTATGCATAGCATATTAAAGTGTACGTCAATCGAAAACGATTGGTATCTGTAACTTTGCTGTACGGTGATCGACGGCCGAAAAAAAGTACAAGTGGGACTTTTCTTCCGCAGCTGTACTTAAGTAGAAAGTTTTCTTCCGCCGAACAAAATTATAGTACTATTGAAAAGGAATGTGCAGCAATAATTTATGCTGTACAAAAGCTGAAGTGTTATCTCGATGGACAATGGAATCCTTTAGTGTGGTAAGGGAAAAACAGCGGGACTAATCCGCGAATTTTAAGATGGGCCCTAACTTTACAGTCATACAATTATGAAGTTGTTTATAAAAAGGGCAAACTTCATCAAATTTCTGACAGCTTAAGTCGCCTCCCCTAAATTAAAGGCAATTAAGAAATTATAATGTTATTATCATGTTTTGTTTGAATTTATATTTCTACTAAATTGTAAATAATTGTATTATTTGGTCATATCTTGTGGTTATTAGTGAATTTTATGTAATTCTTTTATATGTAGTTTATAATTGATTTTTTTTATTTGGAAAAAGCACTGTTCTTTAAATGGCACTGAACTGGCAATGAAAAAGGATTTGTCGGCCTTGATTAATTATTTTTATAATTTGACAAACTTTGAAGATTTTCAGGTAAAAACGTTTCCCTCCAGTCTCGTGAAAAGTTTTCCTCCGTGAGGGAAGGAGTATAGACTGTTATGACGTCACGAGCAGACCCTTCTCCAAGGGATGACGCCATACGTTGGGAACTGTGTTTTATTTTTTTCCTTCTGTTGGAGAACTAAGCAGTGGGAGGTAGAGGAGAGTCGATTTTGAAATGTGCGTATTCACTTCGACTTGCCCGCCCAGTTGAATTTGAATTATTTAACCAAGACTATATTTGTAAATGTATTTGTGTTTTTTTTTTTTTTTTGTAATATGTGATAGTGGAAATGAAATAAATCGTCATGTTCATCGTGAAGTTTCCCCCGTCTGTTAATACACGCTACCGTACAGTGGCACGCCCCTGCATTCAACGTGTTACTGCAATATATTACTCATGGTAAAGGTTTCAGTTTCACTCTAGCACAGAGATAAGGAATGTCCTTCGTAAAATGTGCAAGTTCGCTTTATTTCGTTTGTTAATTTGAAAGAAAGTCTCAAAATATAGTTAATTCTCATTCACTAGAGACATTAGTAATAACTAATCAATCACAAAGGCTGCAGGTTCCCAATCAACTAGAAACGCATCCGATTGCTTTTTTTTCGGATCGCCTGAAGAGTTGAAGTCTAACGTTTTACCAACATATAGTCAAGTTATGAAATTTTACTTGTTTGTAAGGCAACAACTGAAAACTTCATATCACGGCAAAAATCCAGCATTTTCTGATATTGCCATTGTTGTGGAGAAAGTGGTTGGTATATAGAAGAAAGCTCCGATTCCTGTGATTTCTCACAAAAGAATTGTCCGGATGCTTCAGTCTTATTATACTAAGTATAAAAATATATGGAAAAGTAAAAAAAATAACCACGTCATACAGAGACACAGTAAAGCATATTTCGGAAGACGCCGCGAAAACTCTTTTCAACATTGCCACATGCAAGTGTCACTTATTTTCATCATGCTCCTGCGTAAGGACTAGTAAGATTCCACAAATAGAATAATCGTTTCTGATTGATCAGAGAACAACCAGGCAAATGATTATAGCTATCATTGATTCAAAAACGAGTAAAAACCTACTAAATAGGCAATCCAAGATAATGTCGAGAGCTTTGAAGAAAGATATTTCATGTACTTTTACAAGTGAACAGGAGTTTCAAGACCAACAATCTACGGTTGAGTCACCTGACTTGGAGGATTGTGACAACCAAGAAAATCCTAAAATGGAAATGGATAATGATAGAGAATACTAACCTCCTCGATTCAGAGAGAAACATCCCAAAAAATCCCGGAGAAAAAACAAAATTGACAAGAAAGCCAACCAGATGAGAATAAAAATGCCAACTACAGCGCTTGCATGTGATAGCGCAAGGATTGGAGACAGATCGGCAGCGAAAATTGTTTCTGCAGTTCTGCAAGTTGTCGGATTATTAACTGCTGACGACATTCCAGTGTTACGGGTAAGAATGAAATAAGAAGAGAGCGAAAAGGAAAACGCAGGGCGTTGCAATGTCAAAGCCAAAAAGAAGATTTTGAAGTCCTCTTTTTTAATGCCCGCAAAGATAAAACCTTGACAGATAAAATCAGATGATACTAAAAGCACAGAACAACGATAACTGAAGAACATGTTGTCTTAATACAAGAAACAGGATCCCTATATCTCGGCCACGTTTCACCAGCTTGCGGTTCAGCAGAATCTATTAAGACCAGCATTATTAATTATCTTTCACAGGAGAACATTAAAACAGGATCCCTCCTGGCAGTTGGCTGCGATGGAACAGCTGTGAATACAGGTTATAGGAATTGAGTTTTATGCCTAATAGAAGAACATATTGGGAGGTCTCTTCAATGGCTCGTATGTTTGTTGTCACAAACGAGTTACCGTTGCGACACCTTATAAAGAAGTAAGTTGGACAAACAAGTGGTCCTGAAACCTTTCCGGTTCAATAGTTAAAAAACTCGAAAACTGCGAACTTAAACCGGTCGCTAATTTCAAAAAGATTGAAGTGGATGAAACCATCGCAATATCAAAGCTTTCCAAGGATCTGAGCAACGATCAACAGTACATGCTGGACATTTACGAAGCTTTTACATCAGGATATTGCTCATCTACGTTAGCAGAAAAAAAGTCAGGAAAGTTATCTCACTCCCGTTGGCTCACAGCTGCTTGTCGAATTCTGCGCTTATACATTGCTACTACAAATATGTCCGCAAATTGAAAACTCTAGTGGAATTCGTAGTTTAAGTGTATGTACCGATGTAGTTTTGATCAAGTCAAGGCCACACAGTCAAGATGGTGCTCTACACTTGTAGAGGATGATCAGTTTATCCAGTTATCTTCCAGGTAAATTGAAGAATGTTGTGGATCGAGTAATAAGCCGAAATGCTTTTTATGCTCATCCTGAAACATTCTTCTGCCAATGCTTACGCATGAAACAAGCCACATCAGAGAGCTCGCTATTAGAAGGATTTTGAAGGCCAGAGAGAATAGACAGCGGAGAATTCGGCGGTTTTTGTAACTGAGCAGCCTATGCTTAATGCTTCGTGAAATCAGCAGCAAAGATCACTCCAATATGATAAAGAAGAAAACCCCAGCTTTAGAAGAAATAAAGAAGTTTCCATGACACACTCAGGCAGTAGAAAGAGCAATTAAAATGGTTACAGAGGCGGCAGCTTCTGTGGTTGGACAGATTGCAAGGGATGTTCTGATCAGAACTCAGTTGGAATCCCGAAGACTAATTCCATCCTTCGAAAGTAAATCGAAGTACAGAAAATCACCAGCCAAACAGGCAGCAGACAAATAAGAGAATTAGAAACCATAAAGTGACCACTGTAAATATATGGTTGGGAGTTTGGGGTGGACAAGGGTGGAACTCGATATGCAGTCACCTCGTCATGGTGAGTTATGGGTTATTTCAGAGAATTTTCTCTGACATAAGCAAAGATCTGCATTACTTCATATTTGATTGCCAGCTTGGTACAGAGTAAAGCAGTAAATAGTAGTGCCGGGGTCACCAAAATATGTTGCTCACATCTGAAAAAGAAAAAAAAAATAACACGTTTATTAATCAAACCAAGAGGCAACTTTACTTCGCAGTTAACGATTTCCAAAATCCGGTAAACTTTTATTTATTCATATAGAGTACGGTTAATTTTAAAAGAGTACATTATGTAAAAAATATTTCCGTACTCGGCTGATATCAATTTCTAAAATCCGCAAAAAAATATGTTTCGGGGGAAAATACCTGTTTTGGCCAAAATTTTAAAGGTCCCGACGCCACCTGAAGAAATTGTCCGATCTAAAAAAATTTATATGGTTATTAACCAACCGAAGACATCCGCACTCGGATTATATCGATTTCGAAAATTCCCAAAAATTGTGTTTTCGGGGGTAATGTCTGTTTTGTCTCAAATTCCCTATTTTTAAGGCACCGACGCCAACTGAAGACTTTGTCCGATTTCAAAAAAATTTACACCGTTATAAAAGAATCTAAGTGACAACTTTTCCACAATAGGCTCTCATCGATTTTGAAAATCGGTGAAAAAGTGCATTTTTCGGCCTGCCTATCGCACAGCTTCGGAAAAAAGGCCCACTTGCTCTTTATTTCGCCGTCGTTCGTCGTACAGCAAAGTTATATATACCATTCGTTTGAAAAAAACGCATACTTTCATTTACTATTAATTTAATTTGCATAAGGGGCTGTCTTCATATTTAATTCTGCATCAACTTCGTTTTTCTCAATGGCAACACTGTATTTTGACTTTATTAAACGAAAGAAAACCTTCAAATTAGCCTAAATATAAATTTTCGCCAATTTTCGACGATAATTCCTGGAGATATTGCAACTCATTTTTTTTCGCGATTTTAAGGGACTTTCTGCAAATTGAAAAACGCTATTTGTAGGTTCCGAGCTTTTCGCCTTTCATTAATTTCGCTCGTGAGAGTTAAAAGAAATAAATATTATTTTCAAGGAAAATATTGTTTCTATCTCTCTTAAAGATTTTTTTGTACTGAAAATATCAAGGGTAGAAATTAAAATACTTATTCTGTGGTCCAAATGACCCGTGAGTTCATAACTTCCTTGGTTCATACACACGATTCAAAGGGAAAATGCAAAACAACTGCTCACGATTTTGAAAATCTTTCTAATTTTGAAATTGCTATTGAGTATTTCCCTTGATGGTTCTCTTAGACAGGTGAAATGTTGGCGGGAGTGAGAGGATGCTCTCTGCTCTTCTGACTACAAGCATGAATGTTACTCAGCTACGGTCGAACTTCATGAATGGTTTCATGATTGAAAATTTATTCGTTTGAATTTCCTGTAAAAAACGCAATTACTTTTTTGCCGACCCAATATTATCACTTTGTTTGTTATTTCACTTTCTTCATTTAATATTATCGTCTGCAATGTAAAATATTCTTATAAGAATTTATGCGGTATTTTAATTTATAGTCAGATGAAAATTTAGACAGAGAAACGTGATTTTGAATGTTTGATAAAGTATGGGGAAGTCCAAAGACCTAATGTTTCTAATATTTAAAAAGGTCAAATTCATGCCTGGAATGTTGAGGATGTTAGTTTTTCAGAAATAGGACGTTGTATTGGAAGACATACATCTACTGCATCGAATTCTATACATCAGGGCTTCCCAACCTGTGGTCCGCGGACCCCTTAGGGGTCCGCCGGCTCTTTCTGGGGGGTCCGTGGCCACCTTTGAACAGCGCTCGATGCGTAGAAACCTTTTACGCATGATGGAAACGTAGTTAGTTTAAAGTTGTTTCCATTCATCATTAAATCAAAGACTCTTGATTCGTCGTGGGCTCATAGAAAAAAATGGCACTTGCATTATGGAGTTTTCAATTCCAATGGGCTTCGAGCTGAATTTTACCAGTTACTGTGCGCTTAACTTACAGGGGTCCGCCGTTGATTTTTGCCTGAAAAAGGGGTCAGCCAGCTAAAAAGGTTGGGAAGCCCTGCTATACATGGAAAACATTTTATTTGGTGGGATATGGTAGCGGACGCAACAATAGACGCTTTATAGAATCACCATCAAACTGTAAAAACCTCTAATTCATTTGCTTCAAAATTTGATATTTTTTAATACCGCTATCTTTTACTGTTTTTGCACAAAAGAAATCTATTTTACTTTTATTTTAAGCAATTTTCAAAAAATTGTCACTTAATAAATTTATATATGGTCTCTTAACTCATGAAAATAACATATTTTTTTAATATAATTTAAACTACTGAACGTAAAAATTTGAAATTTTGCACAGCCATGTAATATTACTTTCTGCATCTATTTCCATCGAAATTTGGCTAGGTCGCTATTCATAATATTTTTGAATATTAATTTAATAATTCATAATTCATATTAATATTTTATTAAAAATCATAATACCATTAAATTATGTTTGGGTCGTTTAGTTCAAATAGTAAAATAAAAATCAGGTTCTTTTTATCAATATTATATGAGATATGAATTGAAGTATGAAAAGATATTGTTGCGGAATTACTCTGCTACTCCTTGGGTTCGTCGTTCTAAAGTCCTGTTGGTGTAAAAAGTTCAAGTAAAAAGTCACTAGTCAGGATGGAACACAAACTTTATTGCTTCTAGATCTTCGTAGTACAATCAGCTGTACAGAATTCACAAGCACAATCTAGCAATAACGTGCTTTTAACAATCCGCTTGGATCAGAAGCTCTCACAAATGCTGTATTTCTCACACCAAAATAAGTCACTTACACAGGCAAAAGTTCCGTAGAAATATTCAAGGGATATAGTACACAATCCCTTAAGACACAGCAATGAAGAATTTACACACAGCACTTTGAAAACAGCTTCACAAAACAAGCTAAAACACAGCTTCTATAGCACTATCAATTCACACAAAATAAACGTACCGAGAGCTATTCACACATCGAGCGTTCAGCTCGCACTGACTCTTCCGGGCGATGCGCGCTTCTATAAATAGCCGACGCAGGAGGTACAAGAGGTTTCCAGAAAAGTCAATTTCTCGAGGGTTCTACATAAAGCGTGAATTTTGATTACGTCATAGAAGAGAATTGTTAGGTTATTATGCGTTTTTAATGCAGGAAAAACAACTTCCAGGCCCCATTGGGAAAATCGCGCCAAATGACCAAAAAGTCGCCAGGCTTGGCGACTTTTGGCGAAATATCGCCAAATTTGGCGCCAAAAATAAGTCCTCAAAAATGAAGAGATCTAAGCTCTAGGACTAATATTTCTCGAGTTTTCTAGAAGCCCATAGAAAAACATATGGGAAAGCGAAACCTCCGTATCTCCGGTTCTAATTGGCCGATTTTGATGCAACAAAAAGCAAAATTTATCTATTTGAAGCGTAGAATACGAATTTTAAACCATTTTAAGCCCCAGAGCAGCGGGTTGCCCCGAAAATTCGTAACAATATTTTAACATATGGGGAGGGGGATTTTCGAAGCTCATAACTCACCCATTTTCAGTTCCAATTTATTGAAAATGGGTATCCGATGTTAAAATGAGCTAAATTTTTCAAATATGAAGTGAAATCTAGGGTTTGCTGTTGGGGAAAGAAAGTTGTTGCGAATTTTAATATGTAGATGGCCCCTTATGCAATTTTTATGCATAGCGAATTAACGTAACACGGCAACGCAACCATAGGAGTAGAGTTATATGGGCCCGTGGGGCTCGAGCCCCCCCAATAAATTGTGAATAGGGGCTGAGCCCACCCAATAATTTATCACTAAATACAGAAAACAAATTTATACTAACATAAAAAAAATGTATTCACGCCATTTACAAACGTTTAAGAAAACCTTTATTTGTACTTTTAAAATTTTTCTTCTTTTGATTTCAATCATGATTTAGTATTCATTGTGACGCCAAGTAACACACAATGTTACTATAAGCTGCCCTCGCCAGGCTCTGGTTAATTAAAATCAGATTATGCAATGTAAAGTATGAAATGAAGAAAAGTTCAGATGTGTCTAAATATGACAAGGGAGTGAACAATATACATTTTGTATGGCAAGAAATTCCTCCTGGTGGGTGGTTATGATCCCCCCTAACCCCCCTCCCTTGGCTACGCCACTGACGTTAACATATGGAGTTGTGGGGCCCGGCCCCACCAATAATTTTGAAAACTTTACGCTTATGAACGCAACACATTTTCGTATGCAGGAAGTTTAATTAATTGGTAAAGATCTTTTGTGCTTTCATATGTATTCCGTGAACTAAGCTTTGATGCCATATCACTGTTATTTGATGAGAAAAGGAAAATTGGAATTTATACGTGCATTCAACTTTCCAATGCGAAAATAGTTAAAGCATTTTTTTTTTTTTCTTTTTTGGATGTGACTAAACGCACTATCACACGATTAAGAGGGGTAAATTATAGTTGCTCCACGTGACTTAAGGGTATTGAGAATGGAATTCCAACAGCTAACAACAGAGGAAGAATTTAAACTATCCCCTCTCGCTTTCTCTTCGGGGTCACAACGGGCCTGAATAGAATTTTATGAAAAAGTGCATTTTTCGTCAAAATTACAAAATTTGATGTGCGATGTGGATGAATGAGATATTATTTAATAAAAAAAAATTTTTTTTCACATACCTTACTAAATCCAGTGGGCTCTTTTTTCCCAAATTAGGATAACAACAATGAAAAGTAATTATCTTTCCTACGCCGAGTAAAAATTGTCAATTTTTACCCAAATCTCGAATTTTTAAGATTTGGGTAAAAATTGACAATCTTACCCCAAAATGTGAGGATAGTAGATATTATCCAATCACAACAATATTTTACATCATTTTTATCGACACTTCAGAGAACCCTTTCCGCTGTATTAGAATAGCAATTTGGAAAACAATTTTTTTACGACCCACATTAATGCACACGTTATGACTTAATGCTTGTTTGCTGAGAAAATAATTTTGCCATAACTTTTTAAAAACTGAAAATTATTTATATGATGACCTTATATTTATTTTAAATGTATCTTATAGATAAAACTACGAAATTTTCTTTTTATTACGGAAAAATGAGAGTGTAGGGTTTAAGATGCCGGATACCAAACTGGGAAGCTAAGACCCGGCATGAAGCAAGCCTTGCTCCATCTCATCCAACGACCTTTGAGGAGGACTTAAAACAACAACATGTCGGACAAGAGTGTCCCAAAGATATTCAATCGCCTGGATATTGAGCTCACCATTCCATTTGTTATAAACTATTACTCTCAAGATAGTCCTCAACAACCACAGCTTGATGAAGTCGTGCACTATTATCCATCAGAATGAAATCCTTAGAAATAGTATTGGAATATGGATCAAGGATCTCATCTCGATATCTCACACCAGTGAGAGTTCTTCCATCTAACACATGCAGGTCAGTGTGATTACAGAGTGAGACCGACCCTAAACCATGAGATTTCATCACCTCTGAAACTATGTCTTTCAACAGTGTTGGATTGATAGTATCTGGAGGGTGGTTCCTTCCAGATCAGCGGATGTCCTGAAAAGCTCTCCAGTGTGAATCCAGAATCGTCTGTGAAGAGTGCAGAAGCCCATCGCTATCGCTGTCTGGTCCAGGAAACGTGTTCTCTTTCCAAACATAAGCGGGCCTTTCTCTGCCGTTCGATGAGGGCGTCCGCACAACTGGACGCCTTGCATACAGCAGACGCCCAATGCAGGTGCATAAACCTGCTTTGTGAAAGGCGACTTCGTAGCGTAGTAACGGAGATTCGCCTCCCTGAGCCCACAAATTGGTCTGCTCCGAGCTGAAGCAAGTAGTGCTTTTTCTCTTTCGGGCTGAAAGAGCTAGAAAACGGGGTCTTCTGCAGGTGTTGTAGCTCGTGGTTGGCCTAGAACATATCTTCTGGATCTAGAATCTTAGGATTGATATTTATCCCAGAGTCGTTGGACCACACTGCGAGACATGTTGAAACAACTAGATGCATCAGCCTGTGGCAACCCTATTTTCTATCCATACGACCACCCGCCATCTTAATGAATCCGGCAAACGGCTTCTACTAGACTATATATGTAATGTATAATAAAGTACTTTGGGTTTTACTATTTGGGTATTGTTCAAGCGGATACTTTCACTGTAAGTTTTGCTTTCCTGTCATCAGTGGCGGCTTTTCAGGTGAAGTAGGTGAAGTGCCTCTTCACCAAGTATTGTAAGTAACAAAAAATTGTGTAACGTAAGCAAGCCATAATCCTTTTTCAAATTTTGTTTGTAAGAATACACTGTGCTAAATCATGCTCTTACTATCAGTGAGGCCAAACTCTCTTCCCTACCCTCCCCTCCCCTTGCCGCGCGGCCAAAGAAAGTTTCAAAGACTTGTGTCACGATTGGTCCATTGTTAGAGTCACGTGGTACGCGGGTTCTGACGGGGTGAGTTGTGAAGTGCTAATGAAAAATTATCTCTTCTACTGCACTTATTTAGGGGTTGCCATGGTAACCTCAGACGCTCCATTCAGTTTTACAGCTTTACTTTCTATCAGGTGAAGAGATCCCTCAGAAAACGGTCTGTCTCTTCAAGTGAGAGAAAACCCAGCGTAATGCGTCTCCAAGAACAAATTGCTGTAGGAAAATGAAACCACGTGATTTGTTTGAGATTTTGACACATGAGATTTTTACTGCTGTCTTTTGAAAATTTTAGAGTTTCTTCTTGTGTTAATTTTAATGATAATAATAGTTAGTTTCTTTTCTGTTTATTCACCTTCCTTATGTTTCCTGTAAATGATATAGTCTGTAATGTATTACAAACACCGTTTAATCGGTGGAATGATGACGATAAAAGCGTTCTTTCTCGTGGTCGACCCAGAGCCTGATTAGCGAAAAGGCTCGAGAAGCTTCTTGTCATAATTTGAAGGGGGCCCAAAAATGACTGTAAAACGGATAAAAATTCAAAATTTTGTTTTTAAATTATCTTCTAAGTTATTGTAAAGATTTTTATTGAAGAGAAGTGGAAAGCTATTTTTAAGGTATTTTAGAAGTCTTGATACTCCATGTAGCAACATTTCTAAATTAGTTCAGTTTGCGATGTCTATACTTGGGACATTTGTTCCAGTTGAGACAAAATTTTCTATTATCAGGAACATTTGTTCGGTAGAAAGGGGTAAACTTTCAATATGTAATGCTAAAAATCGTCTAAAGGTCAAAATTAATTCTGAACTTCCATGTTGTGATTTTTATGATGTCATCAAAACGAACAAAGAATTCCCGAAAAAAGCCCCATGTCTCATGAAAAATATCCGACTAAATAAATAAAGTTTAATGTTTCAGTAGTAAGGAAATGTTTTTATTTTACTTTTTACAGTAATTTTAAAAATACTATAAAATCTCATTACAATTAAGTACACTATTGCGAAGATAATGAATAACATATTTTTATCTAAGGTAAATTTCAAATTAATGAAAAAAATATTTTTTTCAAATCAAATCATTAGAACTAATTAAATCAATTAAATATCCTTTTAACAAAGAAAATCATTAAAAACTTTACTTAATCCAAACAAAAAGGGGAAGGGGGGCCCGAAATGAGACTGAGCTCTCACTTCAAAGGTTAATCGGGCCCTGGGTCGACCAATGGAGGCATTAGGAATTAATGCATCGCTGAAAGATTAAAAATTTCTTTCCGCAGAAAGGCCTATGCCACCGCCTAATTACCATGCTTAATGGCCATGGGCGGCGGCAGCATAGGGCAAGGGGGCGATGCCCCCCTGGATTTTTGTATGCAGTGTTTTGCCTTGCTTTTTTGCTCTTTTCAACATGGTAACTATACGTTAAAGTAGTCTTTGCCCCCCTTGAGTAGTCTTTGCCCCCCTTGAGTAGCCTTTGCCCCCCCTGGGAAATATTCTGCCGGCGCCCATGTTAATGTCTGCATCAGGTGTTTATCATAATGTTTTGGTATAAGCTCTTCACCTATTTTTTTGATCACGAGCCGCCACTGCCTGTCATACTTGCCACGCGTGCTCTGGAGCTATGTTTTATTTCTTTAGTTAATTGCCAGACACCAGGTCGTCGATTCTGGGTTCTTTCCAGTGTGCACGTGTTCCCACGCCTTTGTAACCCCGGATGCAGGTCATGTTAACCTCTTCACCGCCTTGAAAAGAAAAACTTTTCTTCCCTTTTTCGCTGAAGCTTCCGCTGGGAAAACTAACAGAAAACGGCTTGGTACTCAGCCATACAAATGTTGGTTTCTCTGCTCAGCTAATGTCATCCCCCCCCCCTATTCAAATCATAGATCTTTTAAGGACTAGATAGGAAATTGCCATGCTTTGCTTCGACCACCAGGTCATGTGATTCGTAATCCCCACCCTCGAGTTGAGGACTGGGTTAATTGGCGGTAAAGCCTCTTTGCGTAGTTTGAGTGACAGCTTGTTCAGCAAATAGCTTTCAAGGCTTTCAACCTTGCTGGTATGATTGATGGCGATTACGTGCGTTTGAGTTCGCAGAGCCAGGTGAGAAGGAGGAAAAGAAAAAAAGAAAAAAAAAAGATTATTTAGGTAAGATGCAAAGTGAAATGGCGTAGCTCGATGATAATATTTATGTAGAATAATAAATATTTCAATCATATTTTTTAATTTTCGATCGTAAATTTCACTACATATTTTTCAAATAAAATGCTGCAGAGTATTTTTGTATTTATCACCCTAATGTTTATATTATAGTATTTATTTATAGTAACGTGACCAAAATTTCTATTTTGAGGCAGCTAGTTAATTTTTAAAAGTCAAATAAAAGCTGAAACTAGTGCAATACAGTATTCTATTTTAAAGTTTTTTTATAGACGAAACAGTTTTGTTTTCATTGAAGGAACAATTACTATTCATAGTGTTCTTGGTATTTAAATATTTGCTTTCAGTATTCAAGGCGTCCTCGAAAATAAAGAACATCTGCTCATTATATTTATAGTGAGATCTTCACTTTGCTCCACTAAGAAAGTTATTTCCTTTTATATGTTCCGACTGAAAATCAGCTGTATTAGTTTCGGCGCGATCAACAAAAATCGCTACTTTTGACAAGCACCAACGTTAAGTTTGCTCTGAATAATGGCCTGACGACACTGTGCTGTTTAGCTAAAAAATGTATGGCTATACCGTAGTCGCCCTCACATAATTGTCGCACCCCCATTTTGAAGCAGAAAAAATAGCTTTAGAGTTCCAATATTATGTACTAGATTTTCCCCTCATAATAGTCGCACCTAGACTTTCACCATGAAAAACTGGCAAAAAAATGCGATTATTACATGAGTGAAGATGTTAATGCTATCGCTATGAAACATAACAATTATTATTATTACTATTATTTTTCATAAAATTAGTCTCTCTCTCTCGTATTTTAAATTGATATCAAAATTTACAAATTTTTAAACTTAAAAGGTAATTTTTCTTAGGATTGCCAGTAGGGCAGTGATAAAATCACAGAAATAGAAACGGACATTTATTTTTTCTGTACCAAAATTTGAAAAATTGATGGCATTAAAAAATATACATAATTAAAAAAAATAAATTATGAATTTCCCACAGTACCATATACGAGCCTCACCATGGCACAGTGGTTATATCACTGAAATGGTAGACGACCGAAGTGTGAAGGTCCTGGGTTCGGGTCCCATCGCGCGGTCGTCAATCAAACGGTCTGGAGTTTAGGTAGGTTTTCTCCAAATGTAATGTGAATACGCGTTAGAACGCCTTAGAAAGTCCTCCTACCAAAGCATCCTCCATCTTAGGCAGATACCCTTCGCGCAGGTTCGCCCTAATCACACACAATCCAAAATCTACCATGTAGATGGAAAAACGTTTCTGCTCCCTTTTCCTAGGACATTCTTATTACATTTCTTTGCTACATTTTGAGTGGTCCTATGAAAAATTGTGATGCAAGGTCTTTTATCAGATGACAGGTCTTTAAAATATTAATCATTGAAAAATTTATGTCGTAGTTTCTATAAACTGATTCATTATCGACGTAATTTATAGCCGATTACAGAATTATAAAATTAAAATGATATTTTTTCTTCAAACCTTTTGTTTTTACTAATAAATTTATGTAGAACACACTTTGTTAGCAATTTCTTGTACGGTGAGGATCATACCTGCCAACGACATTCTTCAGAGATTTAAGTTCCACGAGTGAAATAGCTAGAAATTAAAAACTGCAAAACAGTGAAGTCGTAGATTTGAAAGAAAAGTCTTCATGTGCATGTGCTTAAAGCTGTTTTGTAATATAGCAATGCCTGAAAAATATTTATTTCAAGAACGCCGAACGATCAGAATAAATCGAAAGAATCAGATAAGTTACTCCTTTCAACTCTACCGCTGCTTTTGTGAATATTCTTTCAATTACTTTTAAGTAGACAAGCCAAACAGAAAAATCCACTATACTCTATTAAGTGCATCCCATGTATTCATAAAAAAAAGTACCATTTTAGTGAAAACCATAGAACAGAAGATCTATGGTGTAAACGTGCTATGTACAAAAGAGTCGTAGTCGTTTGTCAACCAACTAACACACGAAGCGGCAAAGATGTTTAACAAGTACTTGAAAGAGATCATTAGTCATATGACAGCCTAAGTAAAGGGTAATATGCTGCAGGCACACACGAACGTGCAAAGACGAGCTTATAAAAGCCTATTGTGTATAAAAATCATTAAAGTAGTATGGTAAGAATTACCAGTACACTAGTGTATCGTTGCGCCCTGCGATGCTGAATGCCAGCATAGGATGCCGACATAAACAGTTGCACTTCAACACAATGTGATTGCCGTACAATATGTTTTCGAGTTGTTTAAAAGGAGACCTTCAAGTTCAAGCAAGGGTTTACATACACATACTGCTGTAGACATAATCCAACATATTGTCGTGGGCCATCGACGACTGAGGACTAACTCAAATTATTTTATTCAAAAATCAATAGTTAATTTTACTTAATAATATTTTTTCTTAACGACTAATCTCTAAATGTATCCATTTGTTAATCAAAATTTTTAAAAAAAACTTGATTATTATCAATCTGCTGAAAAATACCAACTTCAGTTTGGAGCCTATTCATTTTCATTTTTGGATTTCCACATCATTTCATTTCAAAAGTACACCCTCCCAAAAAAGTATTCAAGTGTAAACGAAATTTCCTATTTTGTGCTTGCGAATGTTGAATCAGTTTAAAAAAAAATACCCAATTCGACAGAAATATGAATATAATAATTTAAGCAAAACCATTTTCTGATAAAGGATTTTTAAAAAGGAAGATTTGACTTTTAGTCGAATACTTCTTTGAGAAAGTGTACATAGACATAACGTTAATATCTACTGCATCAAAACAGTTATCATATATACTCATATATTCCTGTTGACAGAATGGCTTTTCTGAGTAACTTTTGTAAGTTAGCTTTTCTTTGAATATGTTTATGTGCTTCATTTTTTTTCTTTTTCTTTCTATTTTTTTTTTCTGGCTTTTCATTGGGTGTTTAGAATTAGAATTAGAATTTATTTTAAATTGTGGGATTAAAAGTGAGATAATACTCCCAAAGAAATGGTCATAAAAACCCCCTTTTTCCCCCTTTCTTTCCTGATTCAGAAATTTTGACTCCTCGTAATTTGCGAGCATAAATTTCAAATGCAAATTTATTGTTGATGTAAAAGAAACAAAGTATTTTCAGATTTTTAGAGTAGCGCAGATTATTTTCTTTATTTTAATTTGCGTGAAAATTTTCAAGTAAACTGTGTAGATGTATTATGTTGTAGGTCTTTTTTTCTTTAGAACTTCTTAATCTTTTTGGAGCCAAGGTGGTAAAAGTTTAATTTTGGAATGGTCGCCCGGAGTTGTTAGAGAGTCAATGAATCAGTGAGTCAGGTATCAGTGTAACTATCCCTTTTAGGATTTATCGACCACTTGAGAAGCCTGAACAATAATTATTAGGATATAGATAACATTTTGTGTGCGCTGATATATTATTAAAATGATCGCTGAATTTCGAAATCAGTTTACCCCTCCAAAATTCATAGATATAAGTATATATGATACTCCCATTTGAAATTCTTACATGGTCATTAAATACTAAACAGTTGTATTTTCTTTCATATCATTAATATGTTGCAATAGTTCGATTACTTTTATTTTGTATACATCATAAAACAGACTAAATACTGAAATAATACTGGTACCAAATTTGAATGAAGTATAACCGATAGTTTGATACACTATCAGTTTAATATGGTTGCGGTTAACCAGATAAGAGAAAATTGGTATCTGCAATTACTCTTCATTCGTTACACTGGTTACATCCCAGTACACTGGTTACACCGTTACACTAGTCACACCGTTACACTGGTTACATCACATTTCCGTTTCACATTCTCCAATGATACTGTAAAAAGGCACTTCTCGGGAAGAAATAAAAAACTGAATTTAACATTATGGATGCTTTTAATTTATGAATGTAATTGTGTCCTTTATAAATTATGAAATGTATGTATGCAATTCTGTGTGTAATTTTGTTGTAAAAATGTGAAAATAATATAATAAACACGTACAGATACGAGAAAAAAAAAGGCGTAAATACTTGTTTCTAATTATTTTTACGTGATTTCTGACAGATAACATTTTTTTTTTTAAATATAACAATTTGTAAAACAAATTCTGTATATTATATGGTTTAATAAATTGTATTCCAAGCCATGTTCACATCAGATAATATGCGTCATGTTTTCTCATATGCATTTCTATAGATTTGCAAAAAGGGGTGAGAGTCATAGAAGGATTACGGGTGAAAAGAGTGGGTCTTTTCAGTTTTTATTCAATTGGAAATCTCAATTACTTCTGTGCTTTTTGACACCAATTTGTGCAATTGTTTAAATTACAACCTAAAATGCGCCCCCCCTCTCTCTATTCTAAACTGTAGTTTTCTAAAATGCGTTGTCAAATTTCGTCGATTTATGCTTGCTATTAGCTGATTTTTGTTGAGTAAGATTTTATTAAATCTCATGAATGTTAAATAAACGCTTGTTTTCTTTTTTGTAATAATATTTTGCATGACAAACATTCTTTAATAATATTTTAAACTCCAACCGAATAAGGGGGGGGGCAGAATTTTGGAAAGGAATGTAAAGATCAATTTACGCGCACCCACGGGCAAAATGATCCTGCATTTGAAAACAATTGTACATTATTTTTTACAGTAAAATATTTAAAAGTGATTATGAATGTACATACATAAAAATTATAATTTCGCTTTCTTTACTTTGGCAACATACTACATCCATTCTGTGTACTCCTACAATGCTGACGAAAGTTCTTACTTTTTGGAAATTTGCATTTGGAAATTTTGGAAATTTGCCGTCAAGGACGGGTACTTCAGCTAGTAATGAAATAAAATAAGTTTTACAATCATATAGTATGTGCAATTTATTTAATGAAAATTTTAAAATTAAAAAGCGTCGTAAACAAGAAAGTGGAATATTTCAAAATTAAAATTTTAAAAATTATGGCTTGTGTTAAAAAAAGGCAGATTTGTAAGATATATTAATCTGCTCAAGTTAGCGCGCCTTGCAAATACAATCCTGACAAACTAAGTTATAAATAAATGAGTTCTTATTTTAAAAAAAGATAAAAAGTACAAATTAAACTTAGGTTACTGAAACTTATGCTAAAAACAGTAAGGTAACTTTAAACCGTGCCTACTCAAAAATAATTTTTCATAAACTGTCTATAACAACCAAATTTCTCTGTATGTGTCTTATTTTAATGAAACTTTCCAAGTTGTAACTGGTGTTAATATAAATGGATTCATATTAAACCTGGACGAGAAAAACGTTTAAAATGTTTACAATCGTATGTATTAATATACATATGTAATCATGATCTTTTAAATTACAATTTGAAACCAAACAAACAACAACAAAAAAAAATACTAGATATGTGCTTATTTTTAAAAGAAATCCTTCATTCTGTAAAACATATATTTCACTTCATTTGCAATTTTAAGTATATTTAACTATAAGTATACATGCATTTTAAATTTGATTTTTCCTGCGCATAGGGAAATGCTCCATTTAAAAAAAAAAAAAAAAAAACAGCCAAATTTTTACCTTTCCTCAAATCTATGAAAGAAATTGAGTCTTATCTCAAGATCTGAAATGTGTCACAGTGTATCACTATAGAAAAAAATAATAATAATCATGCTACTACTATTAATTTGATCCAAAAAGTATAAAACCGCAAATGTCTAAAATACACTTTCTTCGTCCCTCTAATCCCATGCACTTTTTGCGGCGAAGAGCGCTTTTCTAGTCCTTTAGTGATAAATGATCGATACACCGTGACAGCTGTCTGAAGGGAGATCTGGAAAACGGAAAACGCCCACCAGTAGGAAATCTGTCCCTCCTTCCGCCCGTCCTCCCGTACGCTTTGCGGTCGGAATCTCCATACTCATTTCTCTTCTACGTCCCCATCCTAGTTCTATGATTCAAATGTCAAGAACTTACACGGCACAACCCACCCACACTGCACAGAGTGAGCGGGGAGATTCACCCCCAGTTTTTCAAGGAATTCTGTGGTTTTGAGAGAGGGCGAGGGAGGGGGGGATCATAGGAGGAGCAACTTTCACCGGGGAAAAGATTATGAAGTGTCAAGCATTCGCTGATAAATTTTGTAAGGCTTTATTGCAATTAAGTGAATTTTTATTGTGTGATTTAAATATTAAAGCCGTTTAACCAAAGTTTTTTGATAAATGTGTTGGCCGTGATGAAAATCACGCGAGATGCAAAAAAAAAAAAAAAAAAAAAAAAAAAAAAAAAAAAAATCGAAAATGTTTACTTACAAGTGTACATTTGTAAAAACTATAAACCTGGAAAAGCAATAAATTTTTAATACTCTTAAATATATCACGGCTCAGAGGTTATTCGGTGAAATAATATTTTTAAAATCCTTTCTTCCTAGTAGTTCAATAAATTTTACTAATTTAGTACGTAATGCACCTTAGGTGCGAACATTCTGACTGTCTGGAAATATCTGACGGTGTTTATTTTTTACTCTGGTTAAAAGTTAAGAGACTATTTTAAAATAATATTCTTCAATGAAATAAAAATTACAGATTCTCCCTTCCAGGAGAATATTAGGAATCTTAACCGTAATTAAATAATTAAAAGAGCAATGCGCTCTTTACTTTTAGTTTCGGCTGTACGTCAAAGAAGAGCACTTAATATCTTAGAAGAGCTTATTCAAAGCTTTTAAACAGTCCCTTGTTCATTGTGCAAGTTTTTCCTATGAAAACCGAGGTCCGATATATATAAATATATAATATGCTAATAAGCAAGGCTGTAGCCAGCGGGGGAATCATTGGGATTTAAAATTTAGTCAATGCATTAGTAGTGTTTTACTTACGATGACTCTTACTGTAGAGATATTCTATGAAATTTATATGCAGAAACGAACCTTTTCCCTTTAAAAAGATTCTTGTTGTTAAAAGGACACAAGTATGTGATGAATTAAAAATAACAATAATTATCCCCCAAACCATAGTGGTAAATCTGGGAAAATCAAGTTGTAGTCAAATTAACAAATTCGTTCTGTGTATAAATAGCTCGCTGAAATTAAATTATTCTCCGTTGAGAGAAGTTTCTTAATAGCTCAGCCCCATTATATATGGCCTAGTACCAGAGGCAAGGGCTTACCGTAAGCCCTAACATTCCCCGCAATGGGGGGGGGGAGCCTCTAAGCTGAACAGGACCTCCAAAGTTTCACCTCTGTATTTTTAAAAGAGTGAAATTTAGATTTTTTTCTTTAAATAATTACCCCCCCCCCTTAACTCAGAGCCTTATTATCCCATGGGCAAATCGGGACTTTGCCCAGGGTCCCCAATTTCAAATATTTTTCTGAAATATATTTTTTATATCAAAATTTTATGAAAAATAAAACAAATTTCATAGATGGGGGCCCCCAAATTCTCCAATGCCCGGGGCCCCCGTTGGTCATAATCAGGCTCTGCCTTAACTTGTGCTATATCTTCTGCAGTTTTCCTTAACTTGTTTATAGTCTGCTTTTACTTTTGCAATACTGAGTCCATGAGTCATTCCATTTTAATTCAAATAGTAATTGCCTTCGATCACCACTACATCCTCTCCCCCCCCCCAAGTACAAAAAAAGAAAAAAATACAGAAGCCCACAAAAACCTGTGTGTATTTACTATATACATTACTTCACTTATAATAGTAAAGGTTACTCCCATTTGTATATAATGCAAATAATTATCTTAACCAAGAATAAAAATATTTCAAGTGCACCCAAAGCGATGTGATGATTATGGTTTGTACTAATGTAAACCAAAACTTTTATTGCCACGACTCCAAAAATTTAGAAAAGTTGCGCTCAAAAAACGTAATAAAATCCACCCTGTTGTTTTCAGTGGAAATGTTTCATAATTATGTAAAAAAAAAAAAATGTAGAAAAAATAATACACGCTACACAGTGGCGGATCCAGAAAGTCTGTTTTGGGAGGGACTAAATTTTGAAAAAAGCTTATTTAACCCAAACAAAATGTACAATAAAGCAAAATTTTAGTCTAAACCAATGTAAAAACTTTTGGGAGGGGCTAAATGATTAAAAAAGATCACTTTACATACTCAATGTGCATAATGAAGCAGAATGTTACCCTTTAGCAATCTCTTTTGGGGGGGCTGAAGCCCCCTAGCCCCTCCCCTGAATCCGCTACTGACGCTACATAAAAATCAGAAAATTGCCCATTCTCCGAATTTCAACATTTGTTTGGAATTTTTAAGTTAGAAAATGGTTTTATTTGGATAATAAAAATAATAGCCACATGTAGATCATTCTCAGTTGTATTAATTCGTAATTTTGGGGATTTTCAGAAAAAAATATTTTTTTATTTTTCAGTTCTTCTGGAATGTCCTTCCTACTAATTCACTATGTTCCGTAAACGTCAGTTTTTCGGGTTTTAAGTATTTCTGCTAAAGAGGGAGAATTATAAAAATTGTCTATTGTTACACAGTAGCCCTTTTCTAAATATCTGTCCAGTAAGGTCATTACGGCCTTTACACCAGTTCCGTTTTGTTTGTATCCTGGCTAGTATTTCGTCTTTTTTCCGGTGTATATCATCAAATTCGAAACGTATCCAGACGATGATTCACAGAGCACGAAAAAATTTATCCCGAATCCTGCTCGTTTAGACGGTATAATTTCCACCCGAGCCTTCCTTTGAAAATCAGAAGAGATTCATCAATTGATAAATCTCTCTCGGGTGTGTAACATTTCTGAAAATTTTTTACAATAATATGCATTACTGTTTCGATTTTTTAAAGTGGATTATTCTGGTTTTCTTCATCCACGTAGCTCTCATTATCACAAAAGTGCAAAAATTTCATGATCAGGCTAAACCTTTTTTCTCTCATATTTTTGACAAAGTAAGGCGTTTCCAAAACTGGAATTTTCGACAAGTACAGGGACTCTCGGGGTTTTTCCTGAAATCCCTCTAGAATCAGCAACGATAAAAACAGCAGCATTTCCTTTTTATCAGTGTTTGCCCATTCTGTGCATCTTGATTTTGGAGTAACATTGTGAGTATTGAAATACTGCAAAGCAAACAAATTCGTTTGTTCCACGATTTGTTCAAGAACAGCATCATCAAATAATTTTGAGAAAAACTGTAGAGGATCGGTTGGGTCGTCAATTTGAAATAAAATACCGGGTGACTCTGTGAAATGAAATCGAGGCGGGGCTGGTAACGGAGAATTAATATCTAATTTACACCAATTACGAACAGATGAGATATCCACAGAATCACTATCACTACTAGAATCAGTCTCAAAAAAATAATCAGATACGCTGTCACTGACGCACATCATAATTAAATTCAGCTGTCAGAGAACTCTTGAAAATAATCTGAAATTTACACGCGTAAGAGAAAATCGGAATTGATGTTTGAGGGAAGCAAATAGCAAAAAGAAAATGCAATATATGTCTTGCTTGTCTATTTGAAAAGGAAAGGAAACTCCATTATTTTCCCACTCCCGTACACTTTTAAATTTTTCCGAAGAGTTTTTCCACGAAAATTTACAAAAACAGTCTGTAAAGGAGCTCTCCAACCCAAGATTTCTTTTTATTAGTGACAATCACCTTGTCTAAGCTATTGTTAGCAGGCTTTACAGATAGAGTGATAACACTGGAATAGATCTGCACAGAACAGTATCTGCCGTTAAGCCTCCACAGTTATAGTTAAACATTGTAAGTAAAACAGTAAGTAAAATAGCGATTGTAGCGTAAAAATGGTGTAACTTACACCCAGACTCGAGGTCTTTGTGCAGTTCATACGATTCGTTTTCCAATGAGGAAATGCAACGGAAGTATACTTTTGTTCTATTATTACTAGGGATTGCGGGAAAGGCCACCTTTTGAGATGCTCTAAGCAATTTAGAGAAGGAAAATAAAATAATGTATTAGAGAGAGAGAGAGAGAGTACAAAACACACAATTTTCCAGGAATCGATCCAACGCTAATTACAGCTGATAAAGGTCATTTTATTATTTTTGATAACAATGATCCTCAACTTAAAAAATATTAATATCAACAAATAAAATACCTCAAAGATAAATGCATTGATTACAACGCAAGGCTCCTAAAAATCTGAATTGAGCCCTACTTTTAACTTCATAGTTTCTCGTGAATATTAAAGCTGGAGTGTATATTTAGTGTCCAGGGGGGGGGCATAGGGGCACGTACCCCCAGACGAACTAAATTTACACTGTAGAGATGATTGACTTGTTTTGTAAATTCTAGTGATTTCATAAGAAAATGCGACAAAAAATGTTTTGTGCCTCCTCCAGAATTATTATTATTATTATTATTATTATTATTTTTTTTATCCGCCATTGCGAGTATCTACATACTCTTTTTGTGCAATGCGATCACCCCTTTTGCTTTTAAAAGAATCCTTAGATATACAGTTTTATCACAATGGAAATAAATTTTATTTTCTAAATAATGTTTAGATTTTAAAGTATATATGAACTTACAAGTAAATAAAAATAATAAAATTGCTCTTATAGATTAGTTTTTATCCCGATCAGAGAGAGTTTTTAATGACTGAAATAACTTTATGTATTCGTTAATTATTCAATTTAAGCCGTAAAATTAAATCTGAAAATTATTTTTAGTTATGTGTATCATTTTAAATGATTTTTTAATACCTTATGCATTTTATATATTTGACTACATTTTAAACGCTTCCAGATAAATCATTATACTTTTTATCTGATTTCGCATTACTTTCCCTCCCCGCATAAATAAATAAATAAATTAAAAAAAATTCCAATGGACTATAGTTCTGTGTTATAATTATTTTTATTAGTATCAAAATACAACAGAGTTTCAAAATAATCGATACGAATAATATGTCATCTGTGTTGTAGATTAAGCATTAACAGAATTTCTTTATGATTTTTACATAAGCAAGCATTCCTCTTGAAAACGATCAATTAAAGAAATAATTAAAATCTTTACATAACTTAATGGATTAAATTCATCATAAGTTGCTAATTATTTTATTTGATTGTTTTTTGAACAATAACCAGAATTAATAATACCGAATCGGACCTACAGATTTAACGTGTGAGTTTCATCTGTTTTAGTTAGATCCTTAGTCCTATTTTCTATCAATAAAATGTTTCTGGCCTTTTATAAAATAAATTATATTTGTCTAATATTGGCCTTTAGACATTCAAACCCAAGCCAAGCCAACCCCCGAACAAGGTGCAGTAGTATATTTTTTTATTTTGAATATAAAGTAGTTCAAATTAAACATAACTAAAGGGTTTTATGTATTAAAAAATGGTTTTTGACCAAATATGTTATTTTATGTACCAGTTTATTTATTTTTTGCAGTTTCCTTTACTTCTTTTCCTCATTCTAAAATCTAAATATTAGTGTAATGACTTAAAACAGACTAATAATGTACTTGTAGTAATGTACAATGTACTAGTAATGATTACCCATTGAAACGCTGAAAAACTCGTAAAAATATTAAAGTGTGATGTTAAAATTCGGGTTTCGAGACTTTAAAAATTAACAGTGAAAATTTTAGATTTTGTTTTATTTTTTTATTCATAATTTTAATTAAAATATTTGTGTTTAGCCTTCGAACAAATGAAAAAACAAAAGAAAACCCACAAAGATAATGCATATTTACCGGACATAAGTTTCCAATATATTTGTAAATGAGAAAAGGCCAGAGAGAGAGAGAGGTATTTGTCTTGTAAATGACACTTTGCGCTTCTCTTTTTATCAATTCCTCAGAAAAACTCTCACGGCAGTGGAGCACTGTCGAAAGAATTCAGAATCTTCTTGATAGAGGGTGGTCAAATTAGGGGAGAAAAGAGCAGTTGCTGGGCGATAAAAAGCGGTCATCTTACTTCTTATCTTTTGTGTGGGTCATTTTCCCTAAATGTCCTGTACTTTTTCCCCTTGCTTTTTTTCTGTTTTTTTGTCATAGTACAACCTTTAACCCCCACTCCCAGTAAAAAATTTAAAAATTTCATCTGCGTATTTGCATTAATGGTAAAATTCAAAATATTATTTGGGGGGAAAAAATAATAATATAATGTACTTTCCCATAAAAAAAAAGAAAAAAGCTTGAAAAAATGAAGCCGATAATTTTGGCTGTTGCTAACAATTTTACACTTACTGTTATATTCCCTCCTTTCAAATACCAATATCGAATTTTTAAAGTTTCGAATTTCTGAGCTATTTCAAATGCATAAGATTACAGAAGAAAAGCGTGAGAAATTATAGAAATCAAAAGAAAACTTGATAAGTTAGTATATTTGTGTATATATTTCGATACAAAATTACACTTTCCATATATTTTTTAGCAAGGAGTTGTTTACTAGGAAGTATGCAAATTCATTAACATATATATAAGGTTAATCTAAACTCTTGGGCTAAACTTTAAGGGGTGGTAACGCGTATTCACGTTAGATCTAAAGAGAACAGCACCAAACTCCAGACGGTTAGATCGATAGCCGTGCGAAAGGCTAGAACCCTGGACCTGTACACCTCAATCATCTCCCAATGTTCAGTGGTTTTATCCACTCGGCCATTCTTCGGCAATGCAAGTCAAAAGCTGCGATTGTAATATGGGCATTTTAAACTTCTTCAAAATGCCAAAATGTACTTTAAATTCTAATATTTTATGTGTTGTTAAAAAACCTTAGTTTACAAATTATGATCATATAATATGTAAAATATGTTAAGTAAATTATGTTAACTTAAAAGACTTGAATGCCATTAGAGGATAGTTCATGTCATCGATAATGTCGTTTAGAGTTTATTTCTCCCTTCCCGAAGATTCCCTCTAGAAACTGCTAATAATCATTGAGAGGATTTTTAAATTGCGAATTACATGCGTACCACGTGTCCACCATTGTTTCAGTTTTAGTTCGGGAATCGAACTTGCAAACCTAACCTATGGTTACTAATTCGATATCTCAATGAATAGCTTGAGGAAGAACTTCTAAAACAATTGACAGTGTTTAGAATTTTAATTTACTAGCGTAAAAAAAAAAAAAAAAAAAAAAGTTTCAGGAACCGGTGGTTTATCAAACTTCTATGAGTAAATTTTTCTTAATACTTCTGAATTATATTTTAATAAAAACAATTATTAGAGCGACTAATTTTTTAACCGAATCCGAAAGGTTTTGAACTCGTGCATATATGATTGAAAATTATACTTATGTACCTAGTAATTTTAAGTGATTCATAGGTATTTTCAATTTATTTTGAAAATAGTAACAACAAGAATAAAATTAATAATGTTTCTTGTACTTTTTTTTATTTGAAAAGTATTTTGTACTTCTGTGTCGATGGTGATGGTGTTTTGAAGATGTATTCGAATTTCTGTGCCTATGCTTGAACATCCGCTTATAAATCCACGTCAACGAAAGACACAAACACATGGGGGAGGGGGGCGCAAATATCTTAGGTGGAGACTTTTCTGCGCACCTAATGCATATTCATGTTACATATGGAGAAAACCACACAAAACTCTATACCGTTAGACTAACGGCCGCGCGAGAGATCAGAACCCTGAATCTCCACTTAAGCCATCTCCCAATGTTAAGAGGCTGTTTTGCTCTCTCTGTCATTAATGTCTGCCAGTCTTCTTAATTTTTTTTCTTAAATTTCTTTTGTTGCTGAGCTTATTCTTGAAACTAATATTTAGCATACAACATTTCATACTTTTTGAGCTCTTTTCAAAGGTTTCTACCTATCATAATCTCCTTAGGACAAAAAAAAAAAAAAAAAAAAAAACTTCTTTTGTTAGCATACTTTTATAGCAGCTAGTTTTAAAATTTATTAAACTGTATTGTTTGCAGCTGTATCACCGATTATATACCCGATTGTTTGGCAAACGAAAGAAGCTATTTCGCTTTGCAAAATTTTGCACCTTGCAATACATAGAAGGTTGTTTAAACATTAAAAATTTGAAAATAAAATAATTCTACGTGCAGTTTAAATGTACACAGAATGCATTAAACAAAGCTTTAATGAGGTCTTTGCTTATACGAATATACACACAGTTTATTTTTTAATGTATGCTATCTTAACATAATTTAAAAGAATAGGCAAGCGTATGAATTCAAACATTATTTCAGACATTTTAAAAGAACATCATTACATTAAAATTCATCTTCAAGAACTGCATTGAAAATGAACTCAAAACACAAGCTTTACCGAGGGAAAAATTTTCAGGATATTTTGAAGGATGAAGGGATTGGAGAGTTCTTTCGCCGCGTTCTTCGAAAAGCTGTAAATTAATGAAGGACAGATTCGCGTCCAAAAGCCCCATAAACGGGGGAAGAGAGACTCGTCCAATTGCCCCCTCTGAAACCAGGAAACGATTTCTTCGGTTTGGCATTTCAGAGGTGGGGAGAAGCTCGCGTCCAAAAGCCTCATAAACCCTCTTCTAGCCCAGGATAGCTATGAATGGAACGTAATAAATAACATTCGTTTTACTTGACCAAACAAACGGGGGAAGGAACGAGACAGAATTGAATGCGCCTGCGATTTAGACTCGGGGCTGCCGAAAAACGTACGGTTGCTTCTTGACGAAATAGATCGTCAGAGCCGAAAATCGTAGGGTCTCAGATGACGGATACATTCGGGGCAGCCGGTCAAGGGGTTAATAAATGTATATAATTCGATTAGAGATGAGAGAAACGCGGAGTTATGCCTTAGCAACCCACGTGGTATATGAGCGTAACTACGCCTGCACTTCGAAAATCGAGAGACTTCTGCCACTAGAACTGCTTACTTAATCCACGCGGATTTTCGTACCCGTCTCCCCTCCCCTCTTCTCACTCTATATTGTAACTTAAAGATAAAACTCAATAAACCGTTTTACCTGCCTTAACTCTGAAACTTTACGGCAATATCTGACACACACACACACACACACACACATATATATATATATGTATGTATGTATATATATATATGTATATGTATGTCCAGTGGGTGTGTAAGCCCGAGACGCGCTGTTCCTAAGTGGCTCTGGTCGAGGAGAGCTGCCTGACGGGTACGGGTGCGGAAGTCTACCGGGGCTTTGGGGTGGGCTGCCGGCTGAATTCTGCGATCTCGCGCCTGGATGATGGTTCGAATCGACTAACCTACAGACACACTTTTCATTTAATTACTGACTTTTCTTCAACTCGCCGGTGGACTTTGCTCAACATCAAGCTGTAGTTTTACTACTTCTACACAAACTGGATTGAATCACCGGCCCGAGGACTGTTTGGAGTGAAGCCTATGTTTTCCTGGACCCAACTTCTGCGACTGATGGTCGGTTTGTGAGTGGCAGCCGACCAACGGTGAGATGTTTCTCCCGAAGCTGTTGGTGTTTCCGATAAAGAAGAGCTGCAGACCCAGGGCAATATGCCGTAGCAGGGCATCTTCGGCTGGTGGAGGATCGTCTCTTTAAGGATGTAGCACCTTTTTAGGGCGACGTTGGGCACCTGCCTCAGTTCGTTTGCTTGGTTTCGTCCCGGAAGATCATCGTAGATCCGTTCCTACGATTGAAATGGACCTTTTTTCTTCTTTTTTTGGAAGATTTTTTCTTTCTCCACACTCGGATTTTTCTTGTTTATTTTCCATTTTTGGATTGTCACACTGTTACTTTGTAACATTTTTATTTTGGTCGAACTAAGCAACTCGTTCAATGAAGACCGTGTTTACACGAGGGGAGAACGGGTCAGTTTTCATGTCTCTCTTCGTTTTTGTTGTCTCGCTGCTCCGCAGCTCGCCACGTGCTTCGCCGCTCTTGCGCGACTGGACTCGACATTTCCATCTGCCTGCACCGTTCGATGCTGACATGACTGAATTTTGCCCGGACTGTTTGGGCCTCATTACAAGATTTCAACAACACACTTTAACTACATCTCTGGAGATAAGCGCTACGCGCAGGTGCTCCCGTAAATTCCCTCTTCAGTCAGTCAGTCATATATGTATGTATATACCGGGTGTTTCAAAAATGACCCTTTATATTTGAAAAATCAATAAAAACTAAACGGGCAGCGATAGAAATAAACCGTTGGTTGCAGTATGCTTGGGACAACAGTAAATTTTCAGGCGACAAACTTTCAAAATTAGTTACAATGTTCCACAACAGATGGCGCCGCAGTCTGGAAAATCTGAACTACGATGTTTTCCACATATCCACCATGCACAGCAATAATATGGCCCATATGTGCCAATTCTGTTTAGTGACGAAGCCGTCCAAGTAAGCTTCGTCAGTAAACCAAGCTTCGTCAGTAAACCAAATGCTGCGCACATGGATATCGCCGTCATCAATCCTTTGCACCATATCGTTAGCGAATGTCTCTCCTACATTAATGGAAGCAGCGCTGAGTGGTTGACGAGTTTGAATTTTGTATGGATAGAGGTGTGAACTCTGGCGCATGAGACGATACGTGAACGTTGGCTTAATTTGGACCGCAGCTGCCACACGGCGAATAGAAACCTGAGGCCTCTGTTGGATCACCTGTTGCACAAGCTGAGCATTGCCCTCTGTGGTTGCCGTACGCGGTTGCCCTACCTTTTCAGCACGTTCATTCTTTATGTTCTCAGTCCGTTGAAATTTTTCAAACAGATCCTTTATTGTATCGCTTTTCGGTCCTTTGGTTACATTAAACTTCCGTTGAAATCTTCGTCCTGTTGCAACAGCACTGTGTTTCGGTGGAATTCCAACAAGAAAAATCCTCTGTTCTAAGGAATAAACTATTTTTTCACAGCAAACTTGCAATTTGTGAACAGCACACGCTTACAGCAGAAGGGCGACTATGCGTTTTCTTCTATATATTTCAAATCGCCTGCAGCGCCATCTGTTGTTGAAAATTGTAACTAATTTCGAAAGTTTTTCTGCCTGAAAATTTACTGTTGTCCAAAGCATATTGTAACAAACAGTTTATTTTTATCGCTGCCCGTTTAGTTTTTATTGATTTTTCAAATATACCGGTCATTTTTGAAACACCCGATATATATTTTATACTATATACAGGGTGTCCCATAAACCCATAAGTACCGCCCAAACTCTGCACAGTCAGATTTGTCGTTAGGAGTACATAAAAAATGCCCAAAGAACTATAACTGTACGGTCCGTAGTTTTCAAGAAAAGTGCGAGGAAAAAGCAGAAACGTCATTTCTGGTGCACGAAAAGCGATTTTATTGGAATCATGAACATAGTTTTCTTTGCATATGCTTTCAGAAAATGATGCTTAAATGTCCACCGTGCATATCGAGGCCTGCATGCGTGCGCAGTGTAATGGCCAACTGCTTATGTTCCATCTGGTACCCACATAAATACACCAGAACGAAGGGGAGGGACTGAATCACTATTTGTTGTAATTAGGACTCGATAGATCAATTCTTTCAATCGTTTTCATTGAAAGCAATCCATAGGTGCCAGATTGTAGCGGCCATAACACCAAGTCCTCCATATGTAATCCAATATCCAATTTAATATTTCTAGTTGTTTTTCCTCCTACCGGATGTGACGTCATATTTTTTTTCCTATTTTTCTAGAAAATTATGGATCGTACAGGTACAGTTCTTAGAGCATTTTTTATGTACTCCCAGCGAGGAATCTGGTTCTGCAGAGTTTGGGCGGTATTTATGGGACACCCTGTATATAGTATAAAATAAAAGGGGTAGCTATCTTTTTAGCGTAAAGTTTGTTATTATCATTTAAATAAACTATGAATTTTATTGTTACTGCCACTTTTTTATGATGAGCTTCGAAAACATGTTGTACCTTAACTTTCAGAGGCCAGCATACAACACTTTAAAAATTTTATATGTATTTTGTATGTATTTAGATAACACATGTATTTTGTATATTTTGTTCTTTCAGTTAAGGAAGTATTTTGTATTTAATATCATTTAATATTCGAATGAATGTATCTTGTACTGTGTATTGAAAATAACTTTCGATGTATTTTACCCAGCTCTGGTAGAAAGAAGCTTCTTTCTTTAGAATTGGAGATAAACGAAACGAGGCGGTGCTTCATTAAAACCTTACTTCTGTTCTGTTATTAGAAGCGAAATGCTTAAAATTTTCAAAGTTCAGTTGAAATGATACATCTGTAGATACGCGGCAGAAAAAGAAGTAAGGAAGAAAAAGAAAGAGAAAACGTTATGTTGAGAGCTCGATCGAAATATATTCAGAGACTATGTTACAGAGAGGTGCTTACTGGGTATGGGTAATTTAGACAGTCGAAGATATTTATGACCAGTACATGAAAGAATGAACTTAATGAGATATTTAAAAATGTTACTTATCCGGAATCAAAACATATTAAAATGCCCAAGGGGATTTATGGATCAATTAAGAGCAATTTTAAAATGTATAGAATATCCAGGGGATGTGCTGGATATGGATATGTTCATTTTCATTAAATGAGGTTTAGACAGAAAAATATTTTTGGGTGGCAAAACATGTAATCTCACACCAAAGTGCTGGCATCCGTGTTATCTTGAACACCTTTTATTACACTCACCTAGTTGATTTTCAAACCGATCGGAAGATTTAACTCCATTTCAGATAATTTTAAAGGATGTTTCTCATTCACATATTATTTGGATACATTTTTAAACAGCTAACTTCTTGGAGTGCGATTTGTTCTCTATTGAATAATATATTTAAAAGAATTTCCATCTACATATTTTCTATTTCATTATACAGAGAAAACGATTGGTCATCATAAATGCTTTGAAAAAGGATCCTTAAAAAACTCATAAATGTGATACAGTGAAAGAAAATGGAATTTTAGCATTATGTCTGACAAGGTATAGAGCATTATTTCCCAGGAGTTGAATGGAAGCTCAATACTATTAGCGCTATATACAATAGTTCGAAAACGCTACTATCTGTGGAGAAATCTACAGTATATTTATGATTCTGAAGATACAAAAGAAAATAGCTCAAATGATGAAAGTAATCTCAGTGATGTTAACAGTGAACTTTCTACAAATGATGATTCAATTTTCTCAAGTTTGAAGCCAAATTACCAAAGAGGGTGGTCACACAAGTTAAATGATTTATTCATCAAAACTCGCTTTTAAACTCCTTTTTAAATATGTGAAAATTCACCTCACTGGCCATACCTTTGCAACAATTTATGCCTCGTGCTAATATTGCGCTTCAGTACTGACCGGATCAATTTTACAGGAACCAGAAGACGAGAAATGTGCCAGTTCTTTTCAACCCGATAGATAATTTTAAGCATTAACATTTGGTGAACTGCAAACGTCCACTGTCCACTTCTGTCAGAGAAGAGACGATTGCAAAAATGCAGAAACAAAATGTGACAACGAATGTTTATAGAAAAATACAGGCTCAAAAAATAATAGATCAAGAAAAATACCATCCAGCAATGTCTTAAGGGTTGTAAAGCATGGTGAATTTTAGTCATGAAGAATTCATAAAAGAATCAAATGCAGCTCTTTCAATTTTAAAGGCAACTGCTCCAATCCACGATATTATTAAAGATACAGGGTTCGACAGATTTTTCGTACACTATTGCAGCTCTTCACAAATATATATTTAAAATGATTATTGTAAAAAGACTGTTCCGTCATTAATAAAAGTAGACGTCACTGGATATGTGTGCCAGAAAATCAAAAGGCAAAGCGGAAAATCCCAAAAGGATATTTCTACAGTGTGCCCGATGAAGTTCGTTGTCACCCCAATAATTTCTGAACTGCAAGAGCTATAGTCATAAAAGTTTGGTCTAGGTATAGTAAAGCCATGCGCTAAGTAAGAAAACTGCTTACAGCGCCACCTGGCGGCTTAATTTTGAGTCAGCGTTCTTACCTCAAAAACGGTACGAGAGGTGGAAAAAAGTCATTTACAAAGTTGTTCACCATCATCGATTTTGTTAGAAAAGATACCTTGAGCACACATGAATGTGGACAATATTGGCACAATAATGCTATTAATGAAAGGAATAAAACGTATATTTTTATCCCCTTATATATCCTTCCCCCAGGGGTGTAGTGGGGCCGGAACGCACCGGAACGATGTTCCGGTACTGTTCTGCGAGCCGGAACGGCGTTCCGGTACTTTTCTGCGAGCCAGAACGGCGTTCCGGAATTCAAATGTGATTATTATTATTATTATTGTAGATGTAAACTTATTTTCTGAAAAAAAAAAAAATATTCTCGCATAGTCTGCGCTTGCATTAGGAATCTGTTTTCATTCTATGGATACCGTAGTAGTTGAGATCATCCCAGTGAACTGATAGCGGAGTCTACTCGAGTAGGAATTCAATCCCCAGTCCTGTCAAATTAATTAAAAACTTGAAAGCGCATTATTGAAATCAGTGGTAAAATTTCAATAATAATTGATGCATCGACCACTCTGAGTAGCAAAACTACTTCCATTATGTATTTAAAATGTGAGGTGGACAATCATGTGATTGTGAACTAATTCTCACCTTCTTACATATAGTTGAACTTCTGAGATTATAACAGAAAGCTAAAAATATTTATTTCATGATAAATATCTCTGAGAAAATTTGCTAGTGATGGAGCACGTATAATACCAGGGTGTTGAGCAGAATTTGTCTCAGAAATTTCCACAGTAGTTTGGCATTGCTTAAATCATCATCTGAAACTTGAAGCTGGAGAAGCAATCAGCCAAGTCCATGGAGTCAGACATTTTCAAATATTCGTGGACAAAGTTTAATCTTTGTACGGTTGATCTCCTAAGAATCAAGTAGAGATTCCAGGGGCTGATTACCGAAAAGGCTCGGGAAGCTTGAGCTTCTCCTCTGAATTTGAAGATTGGGGGGGGGGGGGTTAAACTGCAGTAAAAATTCAAAATTGTGTTTATAAATGATCTTTTAATTGCAAAGATTTTTGTTGAAGAAAAGTGGAAAGCTATTTGTTAGGTTTTTCAGAAGCTGATACTTCATGTCGTAACATTTCTAAATTGGTTCAGTTTGGAATGTTTTTGCCTGGGACATCTGCTCTAGTTGAGAGATTTTTTTCTATTATGGGAACATTTTGTTTGCAGAAAGGGTTAGACGTTCAGTATGTTTAACATCTAAATATCAAAATTAAATCTGAACTTTGTTGTCATGACTTTTATGATGTCATGAAAACAAACAAAGAATTTCTGAAAAAAAATGTCTAATTAAAAATACGTCTAAATAAATAAAGTTTAAAACTCCACTAAGGAAATATTTTTAGTTTATTTTTTAAAGTAATTTCAAAAATACTGTATAATCTCGTTGCAATGAACTAAACTAATTAGACTTTTGTCTGTACATTTCTTGGAATTCAAAAATTTTGCGATTTCTATCCGTTTCAAGCACCTGGGAATCCGGTGCGACCCTCAAAAAAAAGTTTGTCTGTCTGTCGCTCTGTCATTCTGTCCGAGACGCTTTTTTTTTGTTCAAACATCACGTAAAAACGACTGAAGCGAATGATATGAAATTGTGTGTCATGATAGGTGTTCACTCAACTTAAAACATAGGCGTCGAATTTTTAAAAAATTTTGATTGGATTTTGAGATTTTGCGAAAATCCTTTCAAACTGCATAAATCTGTGTTCGCACATCAGGTAATAACTCCAAAGGCGAAAAAGTGATATTTGGTGAAATGATAGGTGGTCACTCATCTTAAACTATAAGCATCTAATTAAAAAAAATCGATGAGATTTCGATATTTTGCGAAAATCGTTTAAAACTGAGTGAATCTTTGTTCACGCATTACGTAATAACGACTCAAGCGAATGATATGAAATTGGGTCACATGATAGATGGTTGCTCAATATAAACTATAGGTGTCCCATAAACATTTTTTAAACATTTTTATTAGATTTTGAGATTTTGTGAAAATTCTCTCAAAATACGTTTATATTTCTTCAAGCATCATGTAATAACGACTAATACGAATGATACGAAATTGGGTGATGGGATAGGTAGTTGTTAATCTTAATTTATAGGCGTTGAATTTTAAAAATATTTTGATTACATTTTGAGATTTTGTGAAAATTGTTTTAAAATGCTGAAATTTTGTTCCAGCATCACGAAATAAAGACTGCAAGGAATGAAACGAAATTCGGTGACATGATAGGTTGTCACTCAACTTAAATTCTAGACTTCCAATTTTTCAAAAATATTGATTAGATTTTGAGATTTTGCAAAAATTATTTCAATATGCGTCAATATTCGTTCGCGCATCCCATAATTACGACTAAAGCGAATGAAATGATATTACTTAGTGACTCTCTAACCTATAATATTTTAATAATACATAAAAGTTATAACTTCGCTTTCTTTACTTTGGCATCATACTACATCCATTCTGTGTACTCCTACAATGCTGACGAAAGTTCTTGCTTTTTTGGAAATTTGCATTCAGTACTAACCCGTCAACGACGGGTACTTCAGCTAGTTATGAATATTAATGAATAAATATTTTTATCTAAGGAAAATTTTGGATAAACGAATAAAAATATTTATATCAAAGGAAATCATTAGAACTAATTAAATCAATGGAATTTCATTTTAAAGAAGAAAATATTTAAATATTTTTATCGAAGAAAATCCTTAAAACTTTACTTTTCCCAAACAAAAAGAGGAGGGGTAGGAGCGAAAAAAGGCTGAGCTTCCCTTCACATTAGAGGTTAATCGGGCTCTGATTAGAGCATCTGCAGCTAACCTCGAAACGGAAAATCAAACGAGTTTGTAAAGTAAGATGGATTGCCAATTCTCTCCGAATTGTTTCTGCAGTCTCTCTCTGTCAAAGCAAAACTATACGTTTTTTTTAAAAATTAGTTCAAATCGACTAGTTGAGACCAAAACTGGACAAACAGAAACATGTATTTTCCAAGATGTACTCAAGCTCATCTCATCAAAACAATTTCTGACAGATATGGCGCTCATGCACGACGTTTTTTAAAAACTTTTTATTCTCTCTGAGTCTTTCAAGAAAAGAAACATCACCATCGTGTATGCAATTAAGAAAAATTAGTCGAAACACTAGATTCTTAAAAATAATGTCGACAATAAAGGGAAGACATGTTAAAAGCGGAGGTAGCAATGCAGGAAATGAAATTTGGAACTGTCCACCTGAATAGTCAGTGGAGGTACCAGGGGAGGGGCTAGGAGTGTTTTAGCCTCCCCAATGCATTGTTAAAGGGCAACAATCTGCTTTATTATACACTTTGGATTGGTAAAATGAATTTTTTAAAATAAATTATCCCCTCCCAAAAATATCTACCTTGGTTTAGACTAAAATTTTGCTTTATTGTATATTTTGTTTGAGTCAATTAAGCTTTTTTCAAAATTACACACAGCCTTCTATATTGGTTATTGACAAAAAAGGCAGAGACGTTTTTATGTCAGGTTATTTTCTGAACTCCCAATTACCCCCCCCCCCCCTCCTTCCACGATGTCGTGCGTTCCGGGAAAAAAAAATTAGCACTTCAACACTGCCTTCCCCCAAAAATGGTTTTGTGGTAACAAATCATTTACAGTGCATTATACAGTTCTCACTAAATAACACAATAAAAAATTCAAACGACATAAGCACAAGAATATTTACAATGGAATTGACAACAGAAAAAAAAAATTATTTACGAAAGTCTGAAGTTCAGTGTTTCTGTTTTGTGGACAAACCCAGTCTATGCACGGGTTTTATTCGTCGACCAAATTTTGAGAATTTAGCGGGAATGCCATGCACAATGAATGGGGTCCTCTCCCGATATCTCTAGTGGATACAGTTTCTTCACCGGACGCACCAAAGTTTCATCTTTCGTTTTCACTTGGGCAACCCGAGTACAACCGTCTCGGCTCGGGTAAATCTTTTCTACTCTGGCTAAAGGCCAAAGTTGGCGCTTAACGTTGTCTTGTCTGACCAATACCACATAACCGATCTTTGGAGATAGGCTTTTTTCTCCGGCCTTTTGTACCAATTGTCCTAAGTACTCTTTTCGGAAACGAGTACGTAGTTCTTCGCGTAAATTTTGACAATGCTTGAATCGTAAGTGAAGCCTTTCTCGATCGATCGTGTCAAGATTAGGTATTCATATCTCTGTAATGTCCTGTAAAAACATGGACGGTGTAAGTTGCACGAGATCACATGAGCTATCCGAGATGTACCTAAGAGGTCTGCTGTTGATTTGTGCTTCCACGTCACATAAAAGAGTCGACAATTCCTCGTATGCCACGGAAGCGTTTCCTAACACTCGTAACAAAAGTGAATTTACGCATCGAATAAGTCGTTCCCACCAACCACCCCAGCATGCTGTAGTTGGGGGAATGAACTTCCATTTCAAAGGTTTAATACCGGCAGTACAAAGTTCAATCGTTTGCCAATCTAAGTATTTTAACGCATTGGCTGCTCCCGTAAAATTGGTGCCATTGTCAGTGTAGATCGTAGACGGTCGTCCATGTCTGGTGATAAATCTTAGCGCTTGCACAAAGGTATCCGTACTTAGAGACTTACAACGGGGCCATCGTGATTCTACCGGGCCTGCTTGTGCACTTCGATGACTCATCCAAAGAGGCCTACGGATGCTCACTTATTGGTTCCAGCACTTAGATACGTCATCTAACGGTCGAATCTAACCAATCAGGCACTGTCCGTAGGCCCCTTTCGGAGTGCACAAGCAGGCTCGGTAGAATCACGATGGCCCCGCTTACAAGCTCCAGATGTACTGCCCTGTAGACGGCACATGTGAATAAAACAATCCATGCCTTAGATCTATCTCTTAAGAAAAGTGGTCCGCATAAATCAATACCAGCGATCTCAAAAGTAGCTGCATCACGAACTCGGTCCACAGGCAAATGGATAGGCGGTATATTGAATGATTTTGAGTTGAATCTCTTGCAGACAGTACATTTGGTTATGACACTTCTAATTGCTCGTCTAGATGCGATGACGAAATAATTTACTCTCAATTTTGCAGAGAGAATGTTCATTCCAGCGTGACAATTTTTTTCATGCAATTCTCTGATCAAGCATGTGACTAAATGAGTTTTGAAGGGTAGTAAAATTGGATAACGAAAGGCATATTCGTCTCTTCGTTCTATAATTTTCGTCTTTACTCTTACCAAACCTTCATCATCTTTAACAATCATCACGCCTTTACAGCTGTTTTCAGTCTGCCCAAAGTGATTAAGCTGCACATTCTTCCAAAGATACTTTTCCGCACTTTCGGTTTCCGAGACTGCTAAGTTATTTTCTGTGGAAATTGATCGCTTACGAGCATTATTAATAAATCTTCTCATCCAGCCTAAGATTCTCACAATTTTGGAGAAGTTAGAAAACTTAGAGTACCAGTTAGTGGGTTCCACATCTATCGCGAGACTGGTGAAACTCGTCTTTTTCTTGAGCTCTTCTCTTATGGCTTCTTCGTCTGGTTGAGCCTTTGACGCAGGTCAGTGTGTATAGTCTCTATACAGCCATTCCGGCCCCTCCCACCACCTTGAATATAGCAATTGATTTGGATTACATCCTTGTGACGAGAGATCCGCAGCATTACACTCTCCAGGGACAAAGAACCATCGGTGTGGAGCTGTGAGATTGCACATTTCCTTAACTCTGTTTCCCACGAAGGTTCCCCATTCGTTATTTCGTTGTATCCAAGCAAGAGCCGTTGTGGAATCTGTCCAGTGGTACATTGGGATATCAGACGACCAAGTGCTTCTGAGACGGCTGTCGAAAGTCGCGCTCCTGTTACACAAGCCAACCCTGACAACTCCAGCCCTGGTATGGTTACCTTACTTAATGGTGACAATCGACTCTTTGCTCCAAGCTGATACTTTCCCCCAAGCTCTCATACTAAATTGATGATGTTGAACAACTTTGCAACTGACTTTTTCCCAGCATCTCCTACCATTTTTGAGATAAGAATGCTAACTCCAAATTAAGCGGCCAAGTGGCTCTGTAAGCGGTTTTTTTTCGCGTAGCACAAGGCTACTTTACTATACCTAGACCCTATTTTTATGACTATAGATTTTGCTGTTTAGAAAATATTGGGGTTACAGCGGACTTCAGTGGCCACGCTGTATATGAAATAACTGTTCCACGTAAAAAAGCGGAGAGCAGTTTTCAGCATCATATATGTTCTCTGAGAGGCATGCACAACATCAATTATTGGCTGTGTGAATGGATAAGTAGCGGAGTCGCAAAACCGCACATTGTAGTCACGGACATGTCCTTATCTCTTTCATCAGCTGAGACTAACCATACACCCAATTTTCAATTCTGATAGATGATTTAGACCATGCAATAAAATAATATTTGGAAAACAAACTCAAAGGTTTCCAAAGACGTTTATTAGATGTGATGTCGCTCATTTCATGAAATTAATATCCCAGTGGAAATAACTTCAAGGACAAATGAAGTGAACAAGACAATTATTTTTAAGAGTGATGGTTGAAGCTGTACAAGCTGACTCTATTTCTTTACTAGAGACAATTTTTCCGCTGTCTTTACTGTCACCATAAGCAAAACTGATGGAAATAATAAGAAAGGCAAACCTGTTCCTAGTGAAAAAAACTTTTATTTTTCAAGAATTTGACAAGGAGGATGCGAAACAGAAGCATATAGGATTATTACTCAAGAAATGTTTCAAGAGACGGTACAAAAAGACATAGTAAATGAGAATAACTATTTGAAATATGAGTCCACCATGAAAGACACCGATTTAATAAATGGTTGAGAGAAATAGTAATGAAGTGGAATAATAACATTCAGAACAACTTGTGAGCTAGGGGAAATTAAGAATGTCGCCCCAAAATTGAAGCTGACATGAGTTCGGTCGGAGAGTGCATTCCATTGTGGTCTGGAGTTATGCTTTCTCATTTTCTAAATACGGCGGAAAAACAGCTAGTAAAGCCGCGGTTGAAAGTTCTTCCGACAGTATAAAAACAGATTATTTTAGCAAAAAGAACTTCAAGAGCAGATAATCTTGTGAAAAAAGCACATAAAAACAATTAACGGAAGCACGAAATTACTGTTTAACAAAATAGAATGCGAAGACAACTTTTTCCAATTTTTTGAAAATAGTCAGGTAGATCATCTTCCTAATTACTGCTGTCGCAGTTTGCTAGAATGCCCGGCATGTTCTGAAGGAGATATGCCAACCACTGCACACAAATGCATTGAATGTGATTTTTCAGTGTGTATATTTTCTGAGTGCTCTGAACCTGTTCAGGGTGAAGAAGGTTATTGGCAAAAAAGAAGATGCCGAAACTGTGTTGTATAGCTCAAAATTCTGAGAAAAAGGCCAAAGCCCAAGCAGAAGCTGTTGAAAATTGAAGAGGATTAAAATTGCCTCCGAAAAAGCGATCTCCCTCATCCTATTTAGAATATGATGGAAAATAGATAGACATTAATTTATCTACAAGCAGACCAGTTTCATACATACATATAAGTTCTGAAAGATGGCTGTAATCCCTCACTTAAACCTGTTAGTCTTATGAAACTACTAATACTCGTGGTTTCGATTCAATCATTGCAGTTCTATGTACTTGAATAGCTCTAAAATTAAATTTTAAATTTCGAAAAAGGATGCTACTATAATACAATTATCAAAACATATAGCTTTATATGGAGTTAAATCCTTTACGTACCAAAAGAAGGTAGAAATATGGAACGCTTTATTCCCCACCGAACAACTAAAACGTATGTAATATTAGACACGAGACGCTGGGCAGGCCGGATTAAAGTGCTCTCTGGCGATTTGGCGTGCAGTCCTTTGGCAAGAGTCGTTTCTCCCGCTGTTATACACTCCACGCTAGGGGTTGCCGCCCGCACCGCAAGTTGATCCGCGAAAAACAGTAGAGTTAGAAATTCCACGTTCTTTTCCAAATATTTTTTTATTTTATTTGTTGATTAATTGTTCTAAATATATATTTTAATGCATTTAAAATTGCAGTCTAAAATTACAAATCTAAATTTTTTATTCATATTTAAATGCATGCATTTAAAATATGAATAAAAAATTTTAGATTTGAAGGTAATATGTTACGGAAATAAAAAAGAAACAGTGGACAGTTAAAAAGCAATCATCATTTGGCTATTTTTCTTAGAAATTTACTTTCGTATGTAATCGTATGTAAATTTCGTATGAAATTTACATACGATTAGAGAAAACCCTTCTTTATTAAATGTTTAGTCCGGGGTTTTAGAAATTAATAGATATGGATTATAGATGCAGATAAACTCTTCGGGTTTAAACCTATATGTTCCCATGGATGCAGATTGAAGCGAGGACGAAAATTGCATTACTGATTCTTGTAGGATACTGAAAGATTAATATGGGCTAGCAATAATGTGTGTAACAACAAAGAATAATAACCGCTAGTCTTTGTAACGGTAAGAAAGTAAATGTTAAACTTTGTGTAAAGTTCATTTACATATAATCTATATTTATAAAATGCTAAATTCTTTTAATCAAGCACAAACTACTAATTCAATGAAAGAAAAAACTAATTCGTATTCAAGAACGATTTTTTAAGACTTTCTTTGGACCATTTTGTTTCAGTGAAAAATTAATAAGGTAAATAGCTAAAAACTTAAAATTAAATGAGAAAGCAAATTCTAGATAATTTTTTTGCTGTTGAATTTGTTTTAAACCGCAAAAGATTTCTTATTTGTTTTAAATACAACTTACTGTAATTCAGTCAAAGTGAAAATAAAAATTATGATCTTTAGCACCAAATATTCTTTTAAAATGCTGTTAAACACTTATGGCGTGATAATATTTATTTAATCATTTATTTTGAGTATGAATTAACGTCGGTACACAGGATATAACTGATGCAGATCCCATAAATTGCATCAATCCATAATCACCCCACAGGCCTCAGCGTAAGGCAACGTTGAGCGCTCTATTTATAAATCGAAAAGAGCAGAAAAACTATTTCGTTTGCATAGATCAGCCTTTCTTAAAATGTGTTCCAATTTTAAAGTTTAATATCTCTTAAAAATCACTTATCAACACCAGTCAAAACATTGTCTATGTATAAAAACAGGAAAAAAAAAATTGAACGGTGAAATCTGGAAATTTCTTGTATTGTCAATGACATTTTCTCTTTTTTTTTTCCAATGTTAAAGGCAAGACAAGGGAAAGAAGTAAAACATCAAGAAAAAATAAAAAGATAATAAGAAAACTGTAAATAGCTGCCAGATAAAATTTCATGCGGGCGGCCCTAGCGTGCAGTGTATAACAGCGGGAGAAACGGCTCTTGCCAAAGGAGTCTGACTGCACGCCAAATCGCCAGAGAGCACTTTAATCCGACCTGCCCAGCGTCTCGTATATTAGACGGCTTAATGTGCGGACTTAGACGGCTTAATGATGAATGTGCAGTTCCTGAAATGTTGAAGAAAGTATTTTCGACAACTCAAAGCCAAAAATTTATCAGTACCTTACTCGCATCTGTGTCCAGAGTAAATGGCTTATCAGGATGAGGATACAAAAGAATCGGCGCAGATGTTAAAGCCATCATTAGTTGGATGAAAGTATTCTCACACTCTGTAGTCCATGGGAATTTTCGTCCAGTTTCAGACAATTTGTAAAGTGGTCTTGCGATATAACAGAAACCCCTCACGAATTTTCGAAAACCCAATCTTACACTAACCATGTCTTTGATTCCCTTGAAAACCTTTTACACGAAAACAGAATACATGATTAAAACAAAAGTTAGTTTTGCATGAAAAATATAATGTAACAATTGTTATGAAACTTTGTGTGTATATTCTAAAGTGATACATTTCTTAAAATAAAACTAGATCACCCAGATCCGTAAAATGTTAAAGCAAGAAATTAATTTAATTAAATAATTCCTTTGAAATGTTAAGTATATTAATTAAAGAGAAATAATACTTTTTTTTTCTTTTGCAGATAGTGGTAACCCATTTTGTGTAAATATATTTTTGTATATATTAAAGTGTTTGCACAAAGATTGTGCCACAAATGTTTAGCAAACTTGCGTGCACTAAATAATGATTAACTTAAAATATAAAACCAATTTTTCTAAATCATGTATTAAAAGAGCAACAAACTACATACCAATATTAAATATACAAGCTTTTACAAATTTTTTCACAAGCTTTAAAAGGAATAACTTACACCATTGATCAATACGACACTCATAAATACGACTACGATTAAGTGAAATACATTTAGAAAATAAACATTTACCACTAACATTACGACAGCAAATTCTAATTAGTACAAAAATACATTCATATTTTTATAACATATTTATTAAATAATCGATAATGTACTTACATCTACTAAAAGAATATTTAAACAGAAACGCTTTAACTTCAATTTCATTAGAGGAATCATAACTTGAATCATCACTAAAATGCATCACTACATTTTCATAATATGAATGTATGAACATGAACCTTCAAACTATTTCAAATTAGTCTTAGCATAAGCGATCGGAAAAAATGTTCTCTCACCACAGCAGACAAAATAAGATAGACTTATTTCATTTTACAAATGTCATATCTGACGTGACTCATCGGTTCTTATCAGCATAAAGTTGAACTCATCTCTAGATAGGAGATAAAATTCTGACCTGCGAGCTTCTGATTGGTTGAGCTGAAAATATCCGCTGCTGATAAGATAACACATGCAGGCTCATGTTGTGCAAATTAAAGTTCCTAGAAGGGATGAAGTAATCGCTACTGATGAGATAACGATTCATTATTCTTCATAAGCTTACTTTGCACGGGGATACAGAATATAAATTAAGTTTAGCATTCTTGGAATATAAATAAATTCTTGATTTTTATTTGCCTGGTTATAATTTATGCTTATGAATTTCTTTTCTATTTCAGTTCAATTCCTTGATGTAGGAAATAGAGATGGTAAGTTTTATTATAATTCGCAGTAATTGGTATTAATTTATGTAATACTTCAGCGTAACTTTTTGTACAAAGTTATAGTACAACATGCTTTAAATGGACTCTCTACTCATTTGATAGCTGTCTTTAAAGGTAATACTTAACGTCTTCTTATCCTAGTATTCCTGTCTTCAAATTCAGTCTTATGCAACTGACACCTCGCCTTAGTAGAAAATTTTTCAATTTATTTTTATTTTATTCACCTTAAAGTTTTTTTGTATTACTATTGCCAAATAATAATGTGAAAGAATTAGTTATAAAAAGTAAAATTTGAATAACTCATGTTATTGAATAATTTAAACTAAGTTTCCCATTATTTATTTTACTGTAAGTCCAGAGGAAACAAAAGTTAATACTTACACCCGTATTCACGAAACTTTCTACCAGCTGGTAACAGCCGGATTACCATAGAATCAGATGGTTAAAAAAAAGTGGTATTCACAAGGCCAAATCGGCTGGTTACATCTCGTTTTTAACAGACGAATGTAACCAGCCGAATTCGGGTGTTTACCGGCCTGTTACATTCGAAGCATGCGCTGTGAGGCTCTAATCTGTTAACAAACATGGCGGACTATAGCGCTGTTGAAGACAGAAGATATGGAAATTTTAGAATTTATTGATAGATTTGCAATTTATGTGTGAGGAGAAAGTAAACGGTTTAGAAGACTTGTGTGTCAAGGATTTTCCAATACATTACCATCAAAGTAAGTAAACGGTAAACAGGAGAAAAAGGAAATGTTTTAAATTTACAGCAAACGTGTCAATGAAATTATGGCGCTGCGGTAAAGCGAGCGATTGGCAAGCAATAGTTCCAGGATTCTGGCCTCGCAGCGGCCAAAGTTTCCCTTCTTTGTCTCTCTCTTTTTTTTTACATTTCTTAGAACATCTAAAAATATCTAAATTGTTTTGGTCTGTTCCATTATATATATATATTTTACCATGAAAATGATATCATTTATTATGTAAATGTAATTTATGAAATCTAATACAATATGTTTTTACCGACGGAAAAACAACTAGTTTTTGGTTAAGTAATTTCAACGACATCCGTTCTAAAGTTCCATTAAATACTAAAGAAATAATAAACGCTCAAAATCTTATTGTGCGTTTTAACAAATTTGTTTACTTTTATTTCACTCAAAATCTATTTATATCTGTTATTTGACTTATTAAAAATCAGGAATGCATTTCGTCAAGTCATAAGCAGCATTTTTTTCTTTTTACTTTGAAACGGTGAAAATATTATATTTAAAATTAATACTGAATTTCCAAAAATATGATCTGTTTATTTCTAAAAAAGTAAGTCCCTCTGGGATGAAGTACTTAACCATTTTAATTAGGTGTATAAATTCGACATTATACTACAATACCATCAAAATCAATAATGATCTCAATCCTGTCAGAAAAAAAGAACTAATCTTAATTTTATTAATTAATTTTTTTTCCCAGCAAGAGCATTGCAAAATTTAATAGACAAAGCCATGTGAATTAGCAGGGGTTAGCTGGGCTGGAACAGGTTTCTTTAATTAGTATTAGTCGTATCATATTAGCTGTATTCCGTATTACCAAAAACACAAGGCCGTAACCCCCGCGGGAGGGAGATCATGAGGGTATGATTTCCCACGCTCCCCCCGAAATTTTAGTCAATGTTTTTAGTAGTTTTTTTATTTGCATTGATTCTGCAGTTCAACTATAGGTAAAAAAAAATCAGCGCTACATATCCCCCCCCTCCCAATTTTTATTTGCCTATGCAAAAGCAAGAACAATGTAGCTTTGAGACAAAAATTCATTGACATTTGTTGTATCTGTTTCAAGAGGGAAGAAAATGTGAATTTTAACAGAGTCTGTTTTAAACTTATAGTATTAAATATTTATTTACATACATCCGATAAAATAGGTAATATAATTCCTGTTTTTTGCATTATCACATTAATAAAAATACATGAGAGGCATTATTCACTATTAATATTTAAATTGAATATTCTTTTTCCCCCCGTTCCTGCTTTATTTAAATAAGTTGTACACTTCGTGCTAAGTTATTACTCATAAATTAATCACGTGCAAAAGAAGTGTTATTTTAATGTCTGACTACAGAGTGATTAAAGTGTGTCTTTATTGTAGGAAAAAACTTGCAATTTCGAGTAGAGATCTGCAATTCCTTTTTTTTGGGGGGGGGGGCAAAAATTTCTAGTCCTTGATATGAAAAATCAAGAGACAGCCTAGTTCATAACTTCAGTTAAAAATTGAGTAATGACTACCTCATAAATCATTATTTAAGGTCCAGCCAGAACCATCTCAACACAATCACATTTTAATATTCACGTATATATTTACTCTTTACTGTATAAAATTACAAAAAATTGCAGAGCTGCTCTATGATCCATATTTTTGTGATTAAAGTATGGTCACCAGTAGGTTTCAACATTAGAATCATTACAATTGTATTAAAACATTGTAAAAATATTTGCTTTTTTATGCATTTGCAATTTTAATAATTGATACCAAAAAAAAAAGCATACCATCGCCTACAGTAAAACAAATAAAATATCCCCAAAGTAAGCTCTTAAGTATGTATTAACAAATTTTTAAACAATCGTACTGTTTTTGACTGTCAGATACATTAAAAAATAAAAATAGAAAACCTTCGAATACCTTTAAAAATTATTATCTTTTAAAATCAATACATCTTTTAAATTCATAGGTGTATATAAATAAAATATCTTATTAATTGCAAAAAAGTCAGCAGAAATCCCCGAAATAAATAATTGAAGCATTTTTGATTATAAAAATACATGAAAACACATTACACTCCTGCTTATTTTCAACTGTTTTGGAGCGCTCGCGAAGAGGGCTCAAGGGACGGCAATCAGCTGGTTGGATAGCCAGTGCTCTAAGCCAATCACAGACGAGCTTACAAAGCAGAATGCACAAGCACAAGTTAATCGGTGGTCAAACGTTGGTCAGGAAACCAATGGTTTAAATAGTTGGTGAATACCGTTCTGAGGTTACCGGTGTGTTACCAGCAAGTAACGGTCAAACGTTAGTTTCATGATCAGGCGGTTACTAGCCGTTTCGTGAATACGACTATTAGTCGTGAAACTAAAAATTATTGTTAGAACAGGAATGCGCAACCTTTTTCCCCTAGTAGCAATCATAGGCGTAATCTGAGGGGGGCAAGGGGGGGCAATTGCCCCTGCAGTTTTAAAAATTGCCCCCCTAGTCTAAAAAGTCAGGGGGCAAAGTTAAGGTTTTGAACACAGATCATGCATTTATAACCCAAATATACTATCAGATTCTAAAAAAAAAAAAAAAAACTTTTCCCCCTGCAAGATTCAACAAAAGATTAGAATCACAGAAGCTTTTCAACCCAACGGGAACAATGGCAGATTCTACAAAAAAGGGCCAAGGTAGGCAATTTCTCAGGAACACAAAAATCAAGGGACAGCGATTTTAAACTTGTCTGAAATCAATTGTTCAGCGTTAGAAAAAAAGACCTGTTGCTGTAAATAGTGGCCCAAAAGAGATCATTTTCACAGGCAATGCCGCAATTAGAGTTTATGTCGCCCGGGGCAACCCATAATTAGTGTCGTGTGCCCCATCCCAAGAAATTATAGCTGATTTTGGCATTCCTTTTAGAATGTCTCCCGGTGCTTGTCCCCGCTTACCTGTCACAGGTTGGGGCCAGTTTCTCATTTATATTTTAGTGAAAATAATTTTGGTGTTTGAAGGTCAGTAGCAGAGAAACAATACACTTTTATGATCGTGCCCAACTTACTTGACTTGACAGATGACTAATTGCGAATTCAAATGCGACGCAGTTTAAGAGAACAAAAAACGGTCTGCGATTTTATGATTTATATCTGCTGCCAGGGCTGAAACTAGGGGCACGTGCCCGAGACTTGGTAGGGGGCTCCAAAATAAGTTATGGTTCCACGGGAGGGGGCCGTTCTAGTTGGTTCTTCGTGAGAGACGTAAACTCTAGTTGCAGTACTATCTAAGTCAGTATTTCGATACCTTTAACTCTTTTACATTTTCATGCATTAGAAAAATATAGCAACAAATCACCTCAATACTTCCTACTAACAGCGTTGCTCCCGAGCAATACGGAGAAGCAACGTTCGACACAGAAGGGGGACCTTCACAGCTTTTGTTTATAACGATCTGCAGATGTGCATATAATTCTATTTTCTATCATTTCAAAAAATTCGTTTAAAAGTCTAGCTAAGATATTATCTCAGAATATTAGTTTTCTTTAGTACATAGTATATGTACATTCACCTAATTTATATACCCCCCCTTTTTTTTCGTGAAAACGTCTTCAAATTAAAAACTTACATACCCAGACAGCACATAAGCTTAAATCAAGCTTGACATTTCTTTGAATTTGACCTATTAATACAAGCTTGACAGTTCAATTCATTTTAAGCTTGCATCAAGCTTGGAGAAGTCATTTGAACTGTCAAGCTTGAATACAACTTGATTAGTGGATTTGGAAAGCCACATCCACATAACAAATAATTTATCATCAGTCATAAATGTATTTGACCATAGAATTAAAAAAAAAAAGATTCTATATTTCCAAATATTGAAAATTCTTCAAAATAAAATACAAATATACTACAAAATTGATTTCAAAATCAGTCGTTTGTCTCGATTTTGGCCAATATTGCCAACATGAGTGTTGCGATATTGAAAGTTTTAAAACGTGTGCTGCTTTTAAGTTTATATTATGCTTATTTCCCTATTAGTAGAGTCTATAAATCACACATAAAATTATTTTAATTTTGATTCATCCCATGGAAAAATAAAAGAAACAAATCGGCATCGGCTACTGATCAATCTCGCCAGAAAACGGCGTGATAACCATAACAGTCACTTCAAACTTCAGTCGTATCAGCGCAAGTCAGGTTGGCTGAGTGGTTAGGACACTGCCTTCCCAAACCTTAGGACTTGAGTTCGATCCCAGCCGCGAACGCTTGATGGAAACTGATTAAAGTAACTTGAAATTTCAGCGTAGAGGGGAAAATACGTGGGAAAATAAAATATGTGGGGCGAGTTCACCGACGGGCGCCCCGTGTATTTAGGAAATTTTTTGTTTTGGAAAATTTTGTAAGCTTGAATTTAAGCTTGCTATGTCAAGCTTGATTCAAGCTTGCTATGCCAAGCTTAATGCAAGTTGGGCAACTGTAAACTTGAACACTTGATTCAAGCTTGCATTAAGCTTACACGCTTGAAATTTTCAAGCTTAATTCAAGTTTATTGACTTGATAGATCAAGCTTACTGCATGTTTGCTGTGCTGTCTGGGTAATCTATCAGGGGTAGATCCAGGAATATTTTCCAGCGTCCCATTTTTGTAAAAACTGCATACTTTTGTGAATTTCAATGCTTAATTTTGTGAATTTCAGCTCTTATTTTTGTGAATTTTCAAACCAAATTTAAATAAAAGTCACTTTTTTGTTAATTGATGAAACACATTAAAATGTAGGGTAAAATGCCAATGAAGGGCAGCTATACTCGATTGTATTTTTGTGAAGGTCTTCCTTTTAAATCGATTGTAATTTTGTGAAAGGGCCACGAAACGGACCCAATTTTTGTTTGTATCGACCCCTGTCTCCCGCTTATGCCGAGCTTTAGGTTAATGAAATCACGTTAAAAGTCGTCCCAGCTCCTCAAATTGTGAAATATCTTTTTGCACATTACTTTTCTAAAAATATTTACAATACCAACACCCCCCCAAAATAAATAAATAGTTAATAAATAAAAGAAGAATATAATAAATAAATAAATTAATTAATTAATAAAAATAACGTACTGGACTCTTAAAAATTTCTGTCCAAGTCAAGGAAAAACACGAGCATTGAGCTCAGAATGCTGTAAATTTAACAGGTCGCTAACATTAACGAAAGTGCCGCGGGAAGAGAGTTTACAGAAAATAGAAAATGAGTTTCATTGTAATGTATTTCACACCTCGCAAGAAAAGCGGTTTTTTAACAAGGCATAAAATGATCGTTTTTCTGGACTTACAAACAAAACTTAAGAACATGTTGTCATCACGAAATGATCATTAAGATTCTGTGAAAAATTGGAGTGATTTAAATGCCGAATGCGGCACTTTTATCTCCCGTTAACTCAAAAATCAGTCACATCTGTGTTCACTTAAATAGACTAGGATCAGTTATCCCCGCATGCATATTGACTTCGTGAGGGAAGGAAGGTTTAAAAAATTTTGTATGTAACATGATGTTTTATATTTCAAGTCTGTTGTTAATCTTTCGCTACCTGGTTAGGGGGGAAATACCCGACGAAGAACACGGAAGATGTCCAAGAGGGTTGGAGGGATTATTGAATGAGCTGCAAAGAATGGATTACAAAGAGCTAAGCTAAATAAATGTTGTCTGCGTGTCAAGTTTGGTTGTTAAATGAATTTTACCAGCCGAATATCTGTATCCTGCAGTGAAATATTAACTTGTTTTGTGTATGAGTACAGGTAAGTAGTTTTCGTAATTTTCGTGTCAAATCGGTAAATTTTAAATAAAGATAAATTATTAGTCTGGAAAAAATACTACAATGTACTGATCATTTGGGTTTTTTTTTTGTCAGGAATTCCTTAAGGAAAAGACATCCATTATAGTTGCATTTTGAGAGGGGAAATGTAGATTTGTTTAAATAAAAAATGATGCCTCTCCTTGCTTATTGGAAAAACCCTTTGAAAATCAAAGTCGGCCGCTTCAGTTTTTGACCGTCAAATCTTTCTTGACAGTCAAGCCCTGCTAATGTCCAGTGGCTGTGGAGTTTTTTTCTTTTTTTGTAGTGAACGCATAGATTTGTAATTTCCAATTCTTCCAATGAACTTTGTTTTGGACGTACACTACACACAGACTCTACCGCTAAAAGCTGATTCGATCCCCAGTGATACCAGTGGCTGTAGAGTTGTTTTGATAAAAGGGGAAAAAAGTAAGCCCTTTTATCTATTTTATTAATTATACTTATTGCACTATTTACTTTTTGTTTTCAAGAGTTAAAAATAACTGTTCTCAAATTTCATCTGTTTTAGTACAGTATTTTTCCATTGTTATAGAAGAAATATTTTATGATTTATTAATGACTATGTCATTTTATCTCTCACACCCCTTTATTAAAAATTGTCCGAAAAATGTGTCCCAAAAATGCGACATAAAAGTAAGAATAAATTTTTGAGTATTGAATTGTTAATTTTTTTATTGTGCTAAGTACTAATTGTTAATTTTTTTATGTCTTATCCTCCTGAATGCCGTATCCCTCAATAAACATTTATCTACTTAACTGTAACTGTGCTCGCGGACGCATTCTTTTTCCTTCTTCTATACATTTTTCACTCAGCGTAAATACGGGTTAAGACCCCTTAGAAAGACCCCCACGGAGGGCACCCGACCCATCGGCCTAGAGCCCACACGTAGCTAATCGGCCGTAATCCCACAAAAACAAACAAATCTATACTTTTTCCCTTCTTGATGTTACCTTGTTATGTGATGTGCCTGTTTCTTCCGTTCTAATAAAATGTTATGTTGAAATCCCACGCTTACCAAGGTTGTGCCGTAAATATGCTAACATTTCTACAAGGTTATGGACACCAGATGGATTAATTAATTTATTTGCTTATTTTCAACGTTCGTTTCAAGGCTGCATCATTCATCCTCAAAATGGCGACTGGAACGAGGCGAATTGAAACGCTGAACAAAGATAATTACGAAACATGGAAAATGCAAATGAAAGCACTTTTAATAAAGAGTGAAGCCTGGATTTATGCATCAGGTTCAAAGCCTAAACCTGAAGTTTTGGAAAATGTCGAAAAATCGCAAGAAGATTTCGTTACGCGGATCCAAATGGACGAAAAAGCAAAAGCAGATATAATTCTATGTACACTCATGTCCATAAATTAAGGATAATGAAGTTCAGGCAAAGAAAGAGAAAGAAGCAAAACAAATTTGACTTATTTGTAAAGTCTATTTATTAAACAAAAAGTAAAGAGCAAAAAAGATGCTATATGTTTGACATAATTAATAAAAATTGCAAGTTTTACTCCCTTGACCAAATTTCAAAAAAGAACCTATTTACAAAAAACAGTATAACATGGTTAGTAGGATGGTTAATACGGAGTATGTCTCCCGGACGATGCAATACAGGCCTGACAACGCCTAGGCATGCTGAGTATCAAATGATCAATCTGATCTTGGGGAATATTACACCACTCATCAAGCAATGCACTCCGAAGTTCCGGTAGACAGGTGGGAGGGGGTTGACGGGCTGCAATTCGTCGGCCAAGCATATCCCACACATGCTCTATTGGATTCAAGTCCGGTGAGTATGCTGGCCAATGCATACGGGTGATATCCTCCGATTGAAGTCATTCGTCTACAATGTTTGCACGGTGAGGACGGGCGTTGTCATCCATAAACACAAATTCAGCACCCATGGCGCCCCGAAACAAACGTACATGTTGTTCCAGAATGACATCCCGATAGATGTGGCCTGTCATCGTTACATTCTGAACATGCAGGTCAGTTCTGGAACCAAGAATAATTCCTCCCCAAACGAGCCATCCTGCACCACCGTAACGGTGTCTTTCAATGGTGTTCTCTTGGTGGTAACGGGTACCTGACGCTCTCCAGATGAATGTCCGGCGAGAATCAGACTCGAAACTAAACCTGGACTCGTCGGAAAATATCACACAAGACCACTGTTGCGGTGTCCACAATGCATGCTCTCTACTCCAGGTTAATCGCAGGCGACAGTGAGTTGCGGTAAGTGGAACACATCTGACAGGCCTACGAGCATATAGACCAATGTGCCCTAAGCGTCTGTACACGGTCTGCCTTGAAACTGTCGTACCGGTAGCTGAAGAGAGCTGACGAGACAGGTCTGATGCTGTACTCCGTCTGTTTCTTTTGGCAGTAACTGCCAAACAGCGGTCCTCATTCGGCGTTGTAACTCGGGGGCGACCTGTGCTGTAACGTCTACTCACATTACCATCATCTTGGAATCGTTGCCAAAGCCTGAAGATGACACTCTGGGCGATTCCAAGTTCCTCTGATACTTCCAGCTGGGTACGTCCACATTCCAGTCGTCCGATAATTCTGCCTCGTAAAACATCATCCAAATGCCTCCTTTGTGCCATAACTATGCAGTTTTTGCACTGAAAGGCTTTCACAGCGCTTGTGAACAATTTTACTTCTTTGCCACCATTCCTTATATACCCCTCTCTTACACTCTCGTCATTATGACGTACCATCCACGCCATCTGGTGGTTTCCTGTAATTGCATATTCTTCTTCAAGATGTGTGTGATCATTCCACAGGTGAAATTTTTATTTTAGAGATCAATTTCTGTGTGATTCTGAATTATCCTTAATTTATGGACATGAGTGTATATCGCCATCTGAACTCAAAGAAATAAAAAATTGTGACACTTCATCAGATGTCTGGAAAAACCTGTCAGAAAGCTATCAGTCTAAAGGACCTGCTCGTAAAGCTGCATTAATGAAATCTTTAATTCAATATAAGATACCCAACTCGTCTAATGGAATTCACGACCATTTGAGAAAATTCTTCGACATAGTGGACAGACTTTCAGAAATGGATATTAAAATAGACGACGACTTGCTGATATATAGCCTCTCTACTACTTTCGACAATTTCCGATGTGCTATGGAATCAAGAGCTGAGCTACCGAAGCCAGAAATACTCAGAATCAAATGCCAGGCGTAACGATGACAGACAAGCTGAAGACTCAGGTGCTTTCGTGGCTGCTCCTGGAAAACCTGAGTCTAAAAATAAAAATCATGGAAAATACTCGGGCCAGCCGACTCATAAAATTAAGGATGCGTCAAGAATAACTTGTAAAAGGTGTAAACGCATCGGGCACAGGGCTAGAGAATGTGAAAGTGGAAAAAAGAATAATTTTAAACATAAGCCTAACAGTCCGAGATTCTTATCCATTCTGGATGACTTGCCAATAGGATTACCAGACGAAATACGGCAACCCTACTCGCTTAAAGCTCTCTCAACAATATCCAATAACGAAAAGCTAAATTTTTGGTGTATTAAGATAGATACTAAAAATTATATAAGTTACTTCAATTATCATCGACCCACGTTTGCAATTGCAGGGAAAGATCCGGAAACCCTTCTACTTCCTGTCGATGAAATAAATGTAAAGGAAGAATAAAAGAAAAACGGGTGAGAGATAAAATGACAATCAATTAATATTGTTTTAATTTGGCAATAACGAAACTAAAAAGTTAGGGGGGCTCAGGGGGTTCTCCCCTGACGAGGCCCGAAGACCGAATTTATAGTTTGTTTATATATATATATATATATATATATACACATATATATGCTTTCCCATAGGTAAGGGGGAGTCACACCTCTGAGATTTGCCTTACGCAGTTCATATTTTTAATTAATATAGAACACATTTATAAATACCTTTAAACTGTTTAAATACTTTTATATTAATCTTTGCAGAATACAGTTATGAATATAACACATTACCTTGGCAAAATCTCAGGCTGTGAGACTGAAACCTGTGGTGTAGAGTTGTGCATTTCCCCCTCTGATGAGGACAATGCATTTTATACTGTTTTGATATAATAACAGTGGCTGGCCTGGGGGGTCTTTCATTTTTGTTTACTAAGTAATATTAAACACATGTTTTCTTTTAAGCAGCTTCAATAAGCGCTATGTAACATGTGGAACCACTGTATTTTTGTTTATTTTTACATAAAATTCAACTCTCTCTCTCTCTCTCTCTCTCTCTATATATATATATATATGTATGTATGTATGTATATGTATATATGTGTGTGTGTACGGGCACGCATAATATGGACTTCCTTTAAAATGACTTTTGCCCCCCCCCCCAGTTTCGAAGCCCAAGTTACGCCCATGGTAGCAATGACTGCTTGTTTTCTGCTCGGTCGTTCATCGACTCATCGTTAACTCATCGACTCGTCGAATTCAGTCATCGGCAAGTGCACTTTTGTTTATCTGCAATAGATGAATTTTTATTCATGGATAGAAGTGATCTAGACGAGCAGTTTCGCCGATGGGAAACCGAAAAACAATATCTTATCCGAAACTGCAGCTCTATAGTCAACGGGCCTTGCAGGTGTCCCCAGTGGTTTACACTTTACCCAAATTCCTATAAATATTTGCGTAATTCAGATGTGCCTTTGCATAATCTAAGGGAAACTTTGAACAATTCTTGAATTAATCGCATAATTTACTTTAATTTTCTTGTATTGGGGTTGGGAGGGGGCAGGGGTGTGGTATCCCCCCCTTGCCCCCTCCCACAAAATTTAAATTTGAAAAGAAATATTTACCAAAAAAATGTAAGTGTTTATTATATAAAAATTCGTTTGTAATATTTAAATAATTAAAAAAAAATGTGTTTAAAAAAAAAGAAAAGAAAATCTATTTGAGCGTCAGCTGCATTATAAGAAAAACGGAAACTTCATTACAATGAGCAACTCTTTTGAAACCTCTTTAATGTAAACAGCAAAAAGAGAAATCAGTTAATTTTTAAAAGTTATCCAAGGAATATGAAAGTTAAAATCATACTAAAATTCCTATACAATTGGCAATATTGTTTTTTAATTATTAATTATGAATTTTGTTGCTACTTATACACATTGGTAAAAAGTGAAATTAATTTCTTACCAATCGAATAATTTGAATATTATTAATAATAGCTGAACAAAACTTCGTCAAAATTTCACGCAAAGTCCCAATCTGAGACTAAAATAACCTCTACTTCACACTTTGCCGTTCACATGACAAGATTGGATGGTCTAGGGGTAACGCGCTTATCTCGTAATCTGTACGCTCAGGGTTCGAGCCCGAGGGAGGAAGGAATTTTTTTTTTCAGAAAAACGGAAATTTAGCATACAAAAAACGAAAACATAATAAACAGAACGGACATTTTTGAAAATTTTGCTGCCAGTCGTTTATTTTTTATTAACAAATATATTTTTCACAGTTTATCGGTTTCTTTTCGTTATTTCATCGGAGTCATCGGGAAACGATGATCGGCTTTGTGGCTCCCCGAGCGGACATTTTGTACCAGTTGCCGATGAAATTTGCCCTTTTTTGGATGTAAAGCCGTGATCGGCCATTGCTCCCTCTCCTCGGATTTAACTCACCCGCCTCTCATCGACCGATGGGTTATTGCTACTAGGGTCAGCACCAAAACCGAAAAGGTACCTTACCTCAGGCCACTTCAGTCGTAAACATACATGCTTATTTTTCCCGTAAGGGAGGTGTCACCTGAAATAAATAGAAAGAACAGATCACTTTGATGGAAACATGATTAATTCTGAATATACAGACTTACCAGCATAGGAAAGTCAAAGGTGTGTTAACTGTGTATTTCGAAATAATCATGTGATTTAGGCACAAAAAAAGTATTGGGCCAAGCACTTCAAAATTCTTACACTGTCGCTTTACATGCTATACTGTAAACTGAAATAAAAGATAAAACTCTATGAGTTACGAGAATTTAGAAGAAAATCCTATAAATCGAAAATTTTGCAGACTGTCTTGCTCTTCGAAAAACTTTATCGTGCAGTAATGTTTTAAGGATTTTTTCTGTAAGCAATACAAAAGGCATCGTGTTCATTTATTTCAGCGTGTGTGTGGTGCAGCAAATAAAGAGTCATCCAAAATTTTTCGAATCCGTAGTGTAATTAGTTATTGTAATTTGTGAACCTAAAGTTTTCATTATATAGCATGACAGCGTTATTATTCACTTTTGAAATGTACAATATAAATGTCAGCTTTCATAAATTTTATGATGTACAGTCAAACCTCGTTAAGACGAAGTCAAACAATAGCAAAAATCTTTTCGTATTAACCAAAATTTGCGATTGAAGAACTCTTTTCATTCGTCTTAACCCTCCCACTGTCAAGCCCGAGCTAAGTCGTTCGTCAAGAATGCCTCTCAAACTGGCAAAGCCGACTATAGTCAGTAATTGAAGAGTTCTTGAGAAACGTTAAGGCCGTGTTTTCTCACTTTCTTATTTTTGCTTCTCAACACGGCAAGGCCGTGTCCGGAAATTGTCCCTTCCCCCTCTAAGAATTCGTGAGAACGGAGAGGCAATTAGCTGCCACAATGGGGGGTGTCCTGCAGGCCTGAGGGTCCACTGTAGTATCGGTGGTGGAGGTTTTTTCAATGGCCATGACAGGAGGGAGACGTTGTGTTATCAAAGGAAGACGAATGGATTCTGATCCCCTCCAGCCTAATTACTGTCAAGGTTGTCTTCAAATTTCACGTACGCATCGCTGGGGAATGTTCGTACATCCATTAATTCAAAATTAGGGAATAAGAGTTTAATTATACAGGAAAGCATATTAGTCAGATCTGTTGATTTCTTTCTTCTTTTTTAAATTACTTGCTTTTATATTTTACTTGCAAAATTTTCCACTACTGAAATAGACATCAAAAGACAAAGTTTATAGCTCCGTTTAATATCCGAACCCATAAGGGGGAAGAACGATGAGAATACACTGAAAAAATAGCCCAAAGATACAGTTTACTGGGGAAGAACGTGGAAAGTCCCGTGCGCCTTTCGATTTTTTGGAAAATCAACTGTATTGGACTCTCATCGTTCTTCCCGTGGACCCTTCATATTATATATATATATATATATATAGCTATATAAAGAGAGAGAGATTTGAAAATATTTTTTTATTCAGAAAAAAATAAGGGGGTGGAATACATAGAGAAAAATTAATATGCTATTTTACGTGCTATTTTTAGAAAAAATAGCATGTTATTTTATGTTTAGCGAGTTTCATCGTGCACATATTCAACTGTCACATGGTGTATAAGAATAAAGTATGATTGTGCATTAATATAAAAAAAATAACTCAAGTAATGTTTGAGTGATGCAGTAGAAAGATATTACACAATCAATGGAACAAAAACATTGAGTAGATCCCCCCCCCCTTACACACGCACACTTTTTTTCGGCCACCTGTGTGAGATGCAACTTTGTACACACGGCAGAACCTGCCCTAATCCAAGAAAATATTAAGAAACATGAGTTAGTTTTAATTACTTCGGAAAACTCATTTCGAAAACAAATATATTTGTTGCATCTAGATATAAATATGTCATAAAAACCTTGACTTATTTTGTAAGTGAATATGTAGTTATTCCTTTTCTCTTTATTCTGATGCGGATAACTACGCTATTATAGACATGCATAGCACTGTTATTGAATTGGATACCCTGTAAACATGGATGGCCCAGATACAGTTTTTTGTTTTTAATCATAACGGAAAACTCATTTTTAAAACTTCTTGTATTAGAAAAACTCCTGTTGTGTGTGTATGCAAGTATTAACTCAAGAACTTAAATTATTTTGGAATTGTTGGATTATTATTTATTAATCGTTATTGATGCTGCTTAGAAAAAAGATATTAAATTGTTTTGATTTAAAACAAGGAGTTTGTAGCTTTTTCTTATTACGGGAAAAAATTAAATGATATTTCATTACAAGTATATTTGATGCATGTAGATGTAAATATTTCCTAAAAACTTGAATCTATTTTAAAATTAAACGTGGTGAATTATTATCTTAGTTATCTGTTTATTCTGATGCTCCTAGATTATCAAACTACTGTTTAATTGTACTAACCCAGAAATTGGAACATTCCAGATTTTTATTATACCGAAAAACTTAATATAAACATTTATTGCAGAATATCTCTGGTTTATGTGTATGCAAAAATCTACGCAAAACTTGAATTTATGTTGGCGTTAATAAACTGTGTTGAAGTATTGCGTTGAACATTCATTGTGTTGATATATTATTATATTTATGGTTATTCTGATAAGGGAGGCTGGGGATATTTGATCCCCACGGTAGTTAGTCATTTTTTTCTGTGTTGTAAATTGCCAGTTTTCCGAAATTTTTAACCTGAACAATAGGACTTTTTTCGTTGCACGGATTATGTATTTTTTATTTCAAAATAAACAGATAATTTTACTATAACGACTTTTTTTCAATATTTTTATAAAAAGATCATGTATCCTCACACCAAGACACACACGATCCCTTTGCAGGGTATACTTGATCCCACTCAGAAATTACATAGGCTATTCATAGATAAGCAATTCATCTACATTTTTCAGTTTACTAAATAATATTTCCAAAAAATAATAGTAATTTCGTAGATAGGATAACAATATAGACATGAAATACAACATTTTTGTTTTAAATTCAACTCTGCAATTTGTAATGCAAGTTTTATAAATGTGTTATAAAGATTTTTGATCAGTTGTTACCTCTGATACAATTGTCCACGATATATTTTATAAATAAACTAAATTTTTTCCTTTTTTTGTAAAAAAGTAGTTTTATTAATATTCACTAATTTAATGAGTCTAAAATTACAACAATAGTAATTACAAAAATTAAATTATTTACTTCTTGGTATGCAATAACAAAATTAATTGGGTGTTCTTACAATTGAACTGATTATATATATATATATATATATTAATTAGTGTGACGAAAAAAAACGACTATTTTTTTTTTAGTCTCCTATGAAAAAATGTCGGTTTTTGACGTTTTAGCCCCCTCCAAAGGACATCTCAAAAAAAAAAAAAAAAAAAAATTAAGAGGTCGCTCAAAATTTTTTTTTAATTTTAAAGATCGTCAAAAATCGAATTTTTTTATTTTTAATTCTTTTTTCTCGTTACGGTATAATTTTATAGACCAAAAAAAAAATAAAAAAATAAGTTTCTGAAAGTTTCAGTTCAAAATTTAAATTTTTAAAAGTCACTCACAATTTTTTAAAATATATTAGTGCATCACTTAAGAGTTTTTCGAGCGACCTTTAATATTCAAATTAAAATTCCATACATTTTTTTCTTTTGTTTAGTACAATAATCGGTAAAAATACACCACGTGGAACTGGAAATCTTTGAACAATTTTATTATTTTTAATGTTTAATAGAGTACTCATTTAAAAATTATTTCATTTTCATGTGATAAAAAGCAGTTTCTTTTATGAAGGATTTTAAATATTATTGTTTGAAGGTGAAAACTTTTACTTTTCTATAACCTTCAAATGATTATTGTTCTAATTGAGTATTAATGTCTACAACCGGGAATTGAGATTTTATTAGGTTTTAATGAGTGCAAAGATTAAGGAATTTATCTGAATTTTAATGTACAGTTGTTAGAAAACTGCTTTTGAATATTTATTATTATTATTATTACTATTATTATTGCAACTTAATGTTTTCAACGTTCTTGCATTTATTTTTCAAATTTGACTTAAAAATTTAAAAATTGCTCGAAAAACCTTTTCGTACAAAAAAAACTAATTTGAAATAAATATCATTAATAATGCTCGCAAAAAAAAAAAAAAAAAAACGCATCATTGAAAATGTAACTCAGTTCTGCAGTTTTTAATATTTCCTTTTAGTGAGAGACGTATCAAATTTTACATTACTTATATTTAAAAAAAAAAAAAGAGTTCGGGTGTGATCAGGTAAAGTGAATTATTAGAATAAGAAAAGTCTATCATAGAGCTTTTTATTGCAATTTTGAGAAATAATTACAAATTAAAAATTGGTCATATTTTTAGTTTTTAAGTTACAGTATTAGAGCACACTTACACTACTGGCCAAAATTATTGCAAGTTTGAGAAATCTAAATATCGTTTCAAGAATAAGCCCAGAAAAAATGGACCGGAAATTTGCCCGATTTAAATATTTTTGAGAATTTATGTAGTCTTTAGTTCAATTGCATTTATTTATTATCCTCTTTTTGCAGAATAACTTGAAATTAATTCTTTATTTAATTTTATTCCGACGAGCCAAAATGGATTATGATTTCTATAAAAACCTATATATTTTTTATGCTATTTTTTCAAGAAATTAAATAATTTTTTGAATTCTTTAATTTAATGCTATCTTGTCTTTGAAGTAATTACTTTAACATGGTGACATTAAAAAATATCAATTATATTGATTTTTAATTTTGACGGGGGAGAAGGGGCTTAATCTTGAAAGGGGATAGATTTCTGAAACTTGCAATACTTTAGGCCAGTAGTGTAAATGGAATAATAATTAAAATATACGAAATTTTTTCATACAATTTTTTATTTGTAATCTTTACTCAAAATTGTAATAAAAAGATGAATGACAGGCTTTTCTTGGAAAAAAAAGGAAAAAGAAAGAAAGAAACCTCCATGAAACTGAGGAATTAAGTTCATTTTTTATAAGTAAGCACTTTTTTAGAGTGTAAGCATTTTTAATGATATTTATGTCAAATTGTTACATTGATTGTCAAATGACTGTTTGAGTAATTTTATTGAATTATTTCTGTGCTCACATCAGTAAACCTAGACATTGCAAACTAAGTATCTACAACTAAATACTCGTATACATAATAATACGTACCTTGTGGAATGGTTTTAAAATTATTAGACCACGTATACTTTTTTTTTTCTTTTAAATTGTTTTTGCAGCTGGAAATTTTAATAAAGGTATACATATGCTGAAAATTGTTATTTGATACGTGTTTGAGTGTAGTATTTTTCGTTAAAGAATCAAGTATTGAAATGAAAATTCCATTTGAAAACTGTTTGACTCTTCAACTTTACTTTGAGTTCTAAAGACCACCATACATTTTCAGATCCCGAGAAATACGGATATTTTATTACCCGTGTTAAAAGGGTGACGCAATGACTGATTTGAGGTTAGCAATTGGCTTATTTCGGTTGACGAACAAATAAATCGAAAATTATAATACTAAATGATAAACCGCAAAATGGAGAAATCCGCCTTTTTCTGACCGCAGCTCAGAGATTTATGGTGACATCTCCAACCTACAACTCTGCACTCTCACGCCACAGAACTACACTTCTAATTAGAGCGACTGTTTTTTACGTGCGGATAGGGGCAGATGGAATCCCAATACAAGAACTTAGACTTTTCTACCTTCCAGTTTGACAGGGGAAAATACGAGCGCGCGCAGGGAGAAATGTATTAGAAGATGGGTTCGTGGGGAAAAGGACTTCCAGGTTTTTAAGCAAGCGCGTTACATGGCTATTTATTAATCCTGCGATCTATTCTCGTTTTTTTTTCTTTTTGTAATTGAAATGAACAATTGCTATTACAAATGTATTGATTATATACTATGTGTGTATACTTAGACCTTTTTAAGCATGGGCAATTAATTGTGCAGTCTGTTCTCGTTTTTTTTTTTTTTTTTTTTTTTTTTGAAGGGGGGAAGGGTAATTTATATTAATAATTGTTACAAATATATTTATTATATATTTATAATAAATACATATATATGTGCGCATATATGTATTTACTCACATATAAAGTAATGTATTGTCCATAAAGTAATGTATTTATATCAGTGGCGTAGCTACAGAGGGGGTTAACCCCCCCCCCCCCCCCCGATAAGGAATTTTTTTGTCATACAAAACATATTTTCTTCACACTCGCACAACACACACACACACACACACACATATATATACACATATACATGAATCGTTGTAGTCGTAACCCCCCCCCCTCTATGAAAAATTTCTCCCTACGCCACTGGAATGAATACTTTTTAATTTACTATATACAATAACTTAGACTTAATAATGATTAGAGGTCAGAATAATTTTAACTAATATTGCAATGGCCACTATATTAAAAAGGATGTCAATAAATAAAAAGAAATAAATGAGATTACAAACGACTTCCTAAAAAAAGTTCATACATTTTTTTCATTTTTAAAATAAGGGTTACGCTTTTCAACATACGTCTCTAACCAGTCTCTTAAAAGAAGTTAGTGTATCCTTCCCCTTCTGTGTCAATCGTTGTATTGCATTTGGGCAATCGGGAAACAACGACGATCAGGGTTGAGAAATTCAAAATACTATTACCATAATCTTAGAAAACTTGACGCCAGAATTATTTAAACTACCATTGTAATTTCATATATTGAGTCTTTCACACAGCATCAAGATATTCAGTTTTTGGTACTGCTGAGACGCAACGTGTGCGTTTGGGCCATCGGGGAGCAACGACGATCAGGGATGGAGAATCGCAGCCACCATTTCTATTTGATAAGAGGTAGCAGTAGAAACAAAGGCAATAAATTATATTTTCATTCCGCCATTAGAGTGAGAGCTATTTTGTTTGCTCCTGTTAAAGTGCTTTAAATACTACACTCGCTACATTCCTGGCAGACTATATTTTTACGAACGCCATTTACTGCACAAACTCCAAAAACTCCAAAAACTAGTTATTGCTCGTGAATTTTTTCGTAAACAAGATGGTTGCCTAACCTTGCTTGCGTTAACAAGATTCAGCAGTATAGGCACCCTATAAAAAATACTGGTCCTAGGATACAGGCACGTATCCAAAAAAAAAACACTTCGGGGGAGGGGGGATCCGAAAATTTCGGGGGGGGGGTCCAAACAGTATAAACGGCAGAATTTCACACAAAAATACTATATCATTAAAAATTCCAATTTTCGAGGGGGTCTGGACCCCCTTAATCTGCCCCCTAAATACGTCCTTCAAAGGATACGCCCAAATATTTTCTGTCTTATGACTGGTTGCATTAAACAATTTATTTATAATGAAGCGGGTGCTGGAGACAGGTGAATGAGAGGGACTGTTGCACATGATCCCGTGGACATCGAAAGTCTGTGCTTAGTAAATTGAATAATTTCGAGTTTTATAGAACGAAAAATAAATAAATAAAAATAAACCAACTTTAATTCTAGTAAAAAGTAAATTTCCTTCTACCTCAAAATAAGTCTTCCAAATAAAAGTAAAATCACACCGAAGTACTGAGCGAAATATACCTTCATCCATGGGCGCCGGCAGAATATTTCCCAGGGGGGGCGAAGACTACTTCAACGCATGGTTGCCTTGTTGGAAAGAGCAAAAAAGCAAGGGAAAACACTGCATACAAAAATCCAGGGGGGCATTGCCCCCCTTGCCCTATGCTGCCGGCGCCCATGCCTTCATCTCAGATGTTGGAACTATCTTATCTTATTTACCTATCCTATTGTATCTTATTATTATCGTATATGTTCTTATCGAACTAAAACGTCAATGGTTACGATTCCCCTTCCCTGATCGTCGTTGCTCCCCGACTCCCCAAACGCACACGTTGGGTCTCAGCTGTACCAAAGACCTAATTATGTTAATTATGTTGATGCTGCATGAAAGACTCAATACATGCAATTACAACAGTAGTTTAAATAATTCTGGCGTCAAGTTCTCTAAGATTATGGTAATATTCTGAATTCCTCAACCCTGATAGTCGTTGCTTCCCGATTGCCCAAATGCAACGATTGACACAGGAGGAGAAGAGTACACTAACTTTAAGAGACTCGTTAGAGACGTATGTTGAAAAGCGTAACCATTATTTTAAAAATGAAAAAAAAAATGTATGAAATTTTAGGAAGTGTTTTGTAATCTGATTTATTTCTTTTTATTTATTGACATCCTTTTTAATAAAGTTATTGGCCATTGCAATATTAGTTAAAATAATTGTGACCTCAAGTCATTATTAAGTATTGTACTTATTATTAAGTATAAGTAAGTAACAAATTATTTATATATTCCAGTGGCGTAGACACTGGAATATATAAATATACACACAATTTTTCTGGGGGGGGGAGTGGTTACGACTACTGCAATTCGTGTATCGTAATGAGCTGTATACATATGTTGTGTATACGTGAAGAAAATGCATTTTGTATGACAAAAAATTCGTCATGGGGGGTTATAACCCCTCTACATAGTAGCCATGCCACTGATATTTTCCTATATATAAGTAATAAATGCATTACTTTATAGTAACAATCGTTCAGACATATATATATATATATATATGTATTTATAAATATATAATAAATCCATATGTAACTATTATTAATTTCTCTTCGGAGCAATCGAGACGACAGCCTCCTGGTTAAGGGTCACAATTAACAAAAATCTCAAATCAAATAAAATTATTAATTTTAATTACCAAAAGACAAGAAAAAAAAAGAGAGAACAAACTGCACAATTAATTGGCCATGTAACCGATGCTTAAAAACTTCTAAGTGTACATACATAATATATAATAAATACATTTGTGGCAATTTTTTATTTCAACTACCAAAAGAAAAAAAAAACGGGGAAAAAAAGAAAGAGAGCAGACCGCACGATTAATAAATTAGCGCGGTCCTTGCTTAAAAACGTCGAAGTACTTTTCCCCACGATTCCATCTTCTAATGCATTTCTCCCTGCGCGCGCGCGCGTTTTCCCCTATCAAACTTGTGGGTAGAAAAGTCTAAGTTTTTCTGTTAGGATTCCATCTGCCCCTATCCGCACGTCTGTTTTTTGTACTCTACAGATTGAAAACAGCACCACCTCACCGTTAGCATATTCTATTTGCGCATGCCCGCTTTTCTACAAGTTTCTGGATTAAGTTGCCACTTTGTTTGTTTGAATTGAGAATTGTTCTTGAGGTTTCTGACTGCAATCTCGAGGATGGTCTTATACCCCTGAATATCCGTTTTGACATTTATGAATTCCATATAACATTTATTAATAACAAAGAGCACAACAGATGTACAAACACAGAAGAAGGGGGTGGAAATGACAACCATGGGTTAACGGGATACGAACCCGAGACCTCACCGCTCACACTTGCGGCTAGCCCGTGAGCTGCTCCTCCGAAGAGTAAACAGAGCGAGAGCACTGCGCATTCAGTTCTGCGCATCTTTACTCCTCTTCCAAGCAGAGGAGGAATGTACAAGATTCTCTGTCCGCGTCATTTCTCTTACATTTATTTTGCATTTACTTTCGCTTTCGTGTGCGGAGGGAGGCTTTTCTTAATACGTTCGTTTTTTAAACCAGTTTTTAACCATTAATTAGTAATTAAAAAATGCACATTTTTATTTGTGCCAGACGTTAAACCAATAACATATGCCGGCTTTTAAATACAAAAAAAGTTAGTTATAAAAACAAGTACGCTGCTTGAAGAAAATATTTAATTTTTTTTAGAGCAAACTCATTAGAGCAGCGGTTCTCAACCTTTTTAACGTCGCGCCCCCCAACAAAGGCTAACTTACGGTGCCCCCCCCCACGCATTTTTCAGCATACATTCAGTTTTTTAATTTTTAACAATGAACACTTAGTCGAATTTTCTACAAAATAATGTTATCAGTAAAGTTTAGATGAACATTTTAAGCGAAAATAGGTATGTTTTTGAGGGTGTGCGGAAAAAAGCGCACAATATTGAAGGGGTTTATTTTTTCGGATGGAGTGTGTGTGTATGTGCGTGTGTGGTGGTAGGGGGGGGGGTGGCGCTTGAAATAAAAAATGTAAGAAAGGAGTGGGCATCCGAAAGTGCGCTTTTTGATGATAAAACCTAAGAAGCAAGAATTCATTCAAAGAAAAAAAAGCATGTCTAAAATAAAAGAACTAATATTTAAATTAAATACTTTCAAAAATAAAAATATTTATATGTAAATATATATACCTATAAATCATTCATTCTAAGAATTATTATTTAAAACCACAGAGTTAACAAGATAAATTACTATGAATCAGAATAAATTCTTGCATTTATAAAAAGAAAATCAGTAATAACAAGCCATAGCTGATTAGAAATCAGACTGAATGTGATAACATATTACAGTGAACGTGCATGTTAAATCTGTGGAGTCTTAGATTCTTTTTTTTTTTTTAGGGTTGCTGTTAGGTGAGAGATGGTATTTAAAATTTTCGAAACTGCTATAATTTGTTACTGAATGTCTAGTTTTGGACTTTGTCCTAAGAATACAAACAAATTCAACTATTGGGAAGGGGAAGAGGGTCATTCAGATTATGAAAAATTTAGTATAAAACTGATAAAAAATTCACAATATTAAAAAAAATCATAAAACGGAAAAGGGCAATGAGGCGTTTCGGATGGCCATGGGCTACTCTGCATAATGTATACTTACAAATCAAGCCACTGTTCTTGGAAAAGTTGTCTGAATGGCAATTTTCAATAAATACAAAATACCCTAATATACCTCTGTTTACGTCCTTTTGGACGCCCACTTCTTTCTCATATTTTTTTTTTAATTCACCCCCCACCCCCTCTTATTTTCTAAAAATACAAACCCATTCAATATTGTGCGCTTTTTTCCGTGATTCATTTTTGAATAAAAATGAGAATAAATAAGGTGATTTTTTTAAAAACAAACATCGTCATTACTTGCTCTTTGGTTTTTCTCGCCCCCCTCCCCCCGCAAACGCAATGCGCCCCCCTTAGGGGTTGCGCCCCACAGTTTGAGAAACGCTGCATTAGAGCATTGTGGTATGAAAGACATACCACTCATTCAAACTTTTTTTCTAAGCTATCACATGCTAGTATAATTTTACTACCAATTGCTATTCACCCACTTTACAAATATATTGGTAATTAGTAAAATAAAAATAAGAGTGTTTTCATTTTCAATGGCATTAGTTGCTTTGTAAATGTAAATAATTTTACGTTGCGGATAAAACAACGTTTCGTGCATCGAAGTGCTAGTAAGATCTTAATCAATTTAAAAATACTAAGCTTTGAACTTTTTGCACATTTAAGTTTAGAGAAATTTTAACTGCTATAATATTCGAATTATTATTTCTCCGGTAATACGTCTAAATCTTTTAGTCAGTTCCGTACAATTGCAATCAAATACTACTCATTCAAATCTTCAATTATATAAATCTTCTCTTCAAGTTAAACTCATGTGCACATGAATAATATGTTACATTTTAAATATTGATTTACAAATTAATAATTATCATTTGGGTTCCATTAAATTATTTTTTTTGTATAAATATTTATACATATTTAAAATGTAACATATTATTCATGTGCACACGAGGTTAACTTGAAGAGAAGATTTATATAATTGAAGATTTGAATGAGTAGTATTCATGGGCGCCCATAGGAATTTTTCTAGGGGGGGCCAAACTCCAAAAAATTTTTCTAGAGGGGGGCAAATTTCAAATTTTTAACAAATGTGGTTCTGGTTTTGCCATTTGTCTACATCATGAGATATTAACCTAAAACTCTAGGGGGGGGGAAGTGCCCTACCTTGCCCCCCTTATGGGCGCCCATGGTAGTATTTGATTGCAATTGTACGGAACTGACTAAAAGATTTAGACGTATTAACAGAGAAATAATAATTCGAATATTATAGCAGTTAAAATTTCTCTAAACTTAAATGTGCAAAAAGTTCAAAGCTTAGTATTTTTAAATTGATTAAGATCTTACTAGCTGTTCGATGTGCAAAACATTGTTTTATCCGCAACGCAAAATTATTTACATTTACAAAGCAATTAATGCCATTGAAAATGAAAGCACTCTTAGGTTTTTTTACTAATTACCAATACATTTGTAAAGTGTGTGAATAGCAATTGGTAGTAAAATTATACTAGCTTGTAATAACTTAGAAAAAAAGTTTTGAATGAGTGGTATGTGTTTCATACCACAATGCTCTAATAAGTTTGCTCTAAAAAAAAATCTAAACATTTTCTTCAAGCAGCGTACTTGTTTTTATAACTAACTTTTTTTTGTATTTAGAAGACGGCATATGTTATTGGTTTAAAGTCTGGCACAAATAAAAATGTGCATTTTTTAACTACTAATTAATGGTTAAAAACTGGTTTAAAAAACGAACGTATTAAGAAAAGCCTCCCTCCGCACCCAAAAGCGAAATGACGCGGACAGAGAATCTTGCTCATTCCTCCTCCGCGTGGGAGAGGAGTAAGATGCGCATATCTAAATGCGCAGTGCTCTCGCTCTGTTTACTTTTCGGAGGAGTAGCTCACGGGCTAGCCGCAAGTACCGCACACAGGTGGCTGGCAGAGATGGGTGCGCAAACCCTCGCAGCCATGAGATCCCCAAGAGTTGCCACTTTAATTTACAGCCCTCGTATACATCTAACTGAACAATCATAATAGCTAAAATGTGAAAACACAGCTTTTCACCAATCTAAATAATAAAAGCCCTGTTCGTAACGCTCTCCGGGAGCGATTCATCGTTCTCGGTTCTGGCGGCCATGTTGAAATTTTGATAAAAACGACATTTTTATCGCTGATTAAAAGGGAAAACTTTTTGTACAGTTCGAAAGATCTCTAAAAAATTAACCTTTTCAAAGTTGCATTTAATTTCAACTCTAAATATCTAGCGAGATATCAAAACCTTTAAAAAGCAAACACGGAGCAGAGATCTATGAGAGAAAAACGACATCGACGAGAGGTGGCGACATCTATGAATTATAATGTTAACTCCGGCGCGTGTGGAATGATTCCTCGATTCTTTGAAAAAAATTCACGGAACATAATCCCTGGCGTAGATCGATCGAGATCGATTAGATGACGTCATATACTGGCAAAAATACTCCTTTTGCATGACAAGCAATGCAATTTCTGTGTTTTTATGCGATTTGTCCCCATAATTTAAAAAAGCAATTGGGGACAATTTTTAACTACAATTTTTGACATTGTTTTGTTATTAGATTACTGTTAATTATTTCATTAATTAGAAAACGTATTTGTTGTTGTTTGTGGAAGTTTTATTTTTCTCTCAGCAGAGTGTTTTTAACCGTTAACAGCGTGGCATTTGTGAAATCCTATTTTAAAAGTGTGAGTGTTTTAGATTGTTTTGGTGGTTGATGGATTTTGATTTCAACGTTGTTGGATCTCATAGCTTTTATATAGGTTAATTTGGTGTCGTTTATTTTGTTTTTGTCGTAAATCTGTAATTACTAGCCGGCGGACAACGCGCAGGTTGCAAATTTCTGATGCGAAGAGAACCGGGTGCCGTAGGTTGCACAAGCCAGTCGCAAAGCGGCCAGTGTGCTCTAGGTTGCACATTTTGGCCGCGAAGTGGCCATCGACGGCCAAAACTGGTCACCGAAGGCAGCTGGTTTTAAATATTAGACTAGTACTTACGTTTTTCTAAAAATATGATTTTAGGTTTGGTATGCTCGGATATACATGTTCACAGCAACAACAACAACAAAGCCGTCAAAAATGCGCAGTAATATAAAGTAAAGAAAAAACAATTTTACCCCCGCTAAGCGCCAACGTTCCCATTTAAGGAACATTCTGTTTCTCTTAAATATTTTAATTTTTTGAAAAAATTTTTAGGCATTGCTTTAAAGACCATCTATGCATTAATAAAACCATCGGTTTCGTAAAAAATACTGTTAAAACATATATACGCGCTTAATGGGTTAAAAAAGTTATACATTTTAAGACAGTTTACTAAAATTATGAATTTTAGAAAGATTTAGACACTTTCGACCCTTGATCCAGGGCTTAATTTGCATAGGAGCTCATCGGAGTTCATTTCCAGTATTTATTTTTCAAGAGTGGATTTTTACATATTAGGTAAAACCCAGAAGAGCTCGCCCCGTGGAACCCTCCAAAATTTTTTTACAACTTGAGAGTCACATCCTTCCCAATTTCACACGTTCAATTTGCATTTTGAACAATTTATAGATCCGGGCAATACCTTCCCCGAGTACTCAGTCCGGAACAGCCGTGTATCGTGCTCCGGAACGTGCCAGTACATTAATTCGAAATTTTCTTCCTTTTCACTTACAAACCAATTGTAGCAGACAGTCTAATCAGGACATAAATAAGGCACCAATGCTTTAGATCTAATTTTCTCAATTAATGAGTTCGAAATTGAGCCTTTCGAAGATAGCGCCCGAGTGTGATGCTTGCTTACCTTGTCGCGCCGCCCCTACCTCTACTGTGCATTATTTAGATTTCTGCAAGCTAATTCCAGACTATTTCATTTAATTTCACTGTCCTGAGAAATAACGAAAATATGTGGTCTAATACATTGGAAAATCTTTGAATTATCATTAATAGAATGTACTATCGATCCTAAAACTTTGAGGCAAGGCGGGGGGTCTACAGTACGCCATTCAATAGGAACATTAGCTGAACCAGTAGCACGCATGCGTTTTTATTACGTAGCAAACGCGGAATCGCCTTTCGTTGCTGAAACGTCAAGCTGCAAAGCAATAAATTCGCAAAATCTATCATCGCTTTCCACCGATTTAACACCCATTCTTCCCCACTTTTTTAAAACGTTTGCCGTGACTAAAAATAGCCGATAATGCACCCATTTACTTTCTATTTTGCAACATTTTAAAACCGTTTTTGAAACGATGACGCTTTAGCAACCATTTTTAACGCTTTTAATCAGTTAAAAAAACTTTAATGCGTTATTTTAGAAACAATTTTTTAACGATTTAAAGAGTTTATTTTGTAAATTCAAACCATTCTGAAAACAATTTCTCTACATTTAGGTCACTATAATAAGTAAGACTTTTAAAGCAAAACTTACATTTCCTATGTTTTCCCAGAGAGAAGCGTTTTTTTCCCCAATAGAAAATCTATTCCATTCAGTCCAAAAATCTTTGTAAGTACACTTTAGAAGTTTGTATACATATATGATCTTAGTACTTAGTCTATATTATACAGAGAAATTCCCAGCCCCCATATTTGAATATTTGTTAGACTCTTAATTAATGAACAATTTTCGTAGGAGTGCGGCGGGGGGGGGGATTTTTTCAAAGAAAAAAAGAAACTAATTTGTGATTTAGAATAATATTTCTGAAAATTCTAATTTATTATGATGACTTAGGTTTTAAGAAAACGTTCAAGATTTAGAAATTGCAGAATAAAATTGTGTATGCATACCCAGCAAACACACTACTGCCCGCAAAATAACGGCAGGGTACCCGTCGTGCTGACAAAGTGCCGTATACCGGGAGCAAGGTAGATTGCCATCATCTGGAAGTCACTGGAGTACCAGTGTCTGAAAAATGCATATGCGCCAGTACATAACTAGTAATGGCGAAGTGCTATGTGTCTATAAAATACACAGAAAAGTTAACGGCCTGGTACTGTTTAAAATGTACCGGACCAGCACTATTTGGCGGTAATGGGCCTGGATATATTTCGTATTGTTAGCATAAAAGTTCGTTATTTTAATTAAATAATATTATTTTACATTTATATTATGTAGAAGTGTTAGGGGATATAAGTTCCGGGCCCCCAAAGCAGGGTCGCTGCTCAGATTTTATTTTCTTTTTTTTTGGGGGGGGGGGGGGGGCTCGGGGAGTTCACATTGTGCTCTCAAATATTCTTGTACTAAAAACTAAAATAATACAAACGAGTTTAATGTGCTATAAAAATGTTCACTACATCAACAGTGAACCCCCCCACCCACCCTGTACATAAACGAATATGTACAGAATTGTCAATTTTAGTCATAAAATTTTTTATAATGAATATTAATTTTTTACAATGTTGATAAAATTTTAATAAAAACATATTTGAAGACTTTTTTTCTGCGTTAAGCCCCTTTTAAAATGTGCCAAATTGGGGTGCAGAAATATGTTAGAGGGAGCATTAGACGAAGACAAGTCACGGCTTGATTTGCACGGGAGCTCAGCTCCTCTAGTTGTTTTCCATTTCAGAGAATTTTAGAAAACTATCAAAATTTTTAACAATCTTCATAACAGTTTCTATTGATAATTATTTTATTACGTTAGGTATAACAGTGGAAAACAAAAGCTTACTTAATTTTAGAATATAAATTAACATAAATTTAATATAAATTTAATTTATATGATATGAATTAAAAATTAAGTAATTCATGCTAAATTTAAAATAAAACAAATTAGGGCTCCTGCATCTAATTTGTTAGAAATACATGTTCCAATATTTTCATGTAACAGTCAAAAATAGAAAGTACGCAATTGGGTTTCATGTAGGGCTTTTTTTTTTCTTTATGTTGTTTAGATTTCTCTTCAATCGCTTGATTTCCCGCGCCCAGATACCTGGTGTTAGCATAGTGGAAGCATAGAGGGTTGCAAGATTCGAACTGTTCTCACGTGTTTGGCTATATTAATTGAGATTATCTATATTTATAAGAAGTAGAGAAATTTTTTAAGCGTTTGAAGAAGAAAATAAAAACTTACTTGTCTATTTTAATCTGAGGTGTGCAAGATAACCTTTTGGCTGTATTAATTAAGATTATTTATAAGAAGTACAAATAATTTTTTTATGGTTCGTAGAGCAAAACAAAAACTTGCTTGTCTATTTTAATCTGAGAGGTGTGCAAGATAACCTTTTACCTGTATTCACGAAAACTGGATTCAATCAATTTCGCTAAGTCTCCCATTGAGAATCACAGGACCAAACACATCGATGTAAAATATCACTTCGTGCGAAATTTATTAAACGATAAACTTTTTCAACTTAAATACGTACCTTCTAAAAACAATTTAGCCGACAGTTTCACAAAACCTTTAACAAGAAAAAATTTAAACGACCTACATACTAAACTATTTAAAACTATATACATAACAAAATTTCAAAGTCCAGATATAATTTGATTTCTGGCATGTTGTCTAACTAACGCTATAAGCATTAGTTTTGTCAGTATCCGTTTATCGGTTCTTGACGAGGTTTTTTGATTTTAAAATGAATATGATGAAAGAACTGAATTGGTGTAACTTCATTATTACGTGAAGTAAGAAATGAGGACTGAAAGATCGTCAAGTTTTGTTTGTCAAGATGACTTTATTTTTTTATTGTTTCATTGTGTAATGTATGTAAATCATGATCAAGATTGCTTTTGTAAGAAGATGAATGCTTAAATTTAGCCTTGTGTAAGTTTCCTTTAAAGGAAACCTGTACTGTAATGAACTCCGAAAAAAAAATTTTTTTTACGTTAACTTTAAAGCAAAAGTTTAAAAACCAAAAATTGTTAATTGAAATTCTTTAAGTATACGACATAGCGAGAGGCGGGCCATTGTTAGGGAAGTAGCTGTATCAATTAAAGTTATACCTGTCTCGCTACGTCGTTAATCTTTTGACATGTACCTTTTATATTGTTTACTTTCGTATCCGCAAGTTGCCGACTTGTTTCTGCCGCCTGTACGCACCTTCTGCTCTCATTGGCTGAAATGCATGGCGTCACGCTTGCGTCATGGCAAACGTTCGGTTCCCGCCGGTTTGGTGCGTTCGTTTTTCTCCTTGGTTCCTTTTAGCATTCATCTTTCATTTCCGAGCACGGAGTATGTAAATTTTATGTTTAAAAGGAAGATGTGACCGACGGTCTTTGCCTCTTCTCTGATGTCTGTTGTTGTAAACAGTCGTGTGGACTGTCCTGTAAGGAGCAGTTGCTCCCCTTTGATTTATTCATCAATATTGCTAATAAAAAGGCTTTTATCTAAAACTTGTCTGTTTAAATGCAGGAATCTACACTGCCAATGCTTTTACTCTGCTAAATGTTGGATTGCAGAAGTGTTAGTTTTTAAATCTGTAATGGGTAGTTCTTTTAAACCCAATTCTGTAGTCTAACGCAAGAAGGGTTATGGGCCCAGTACGCTGCCACTTGCGTTTTTATTTGGTTATCGCGGTAGCTTTGCTTTAACCGTGCCTCCTCAGCAATTAATTCAGTCAAAATTTTAGATGGTTTAAACTCTGCGTCTTCCCAGCGGACCTCTAAAAAGGGTTTTTTGCCTCTTCTCTGATGTCTGTTGCAAGAACTATACAAGCAAATATGTAGAGTTCTTTGCGAACTATAGCAAAGCTTTTGCTATAGTTCGAGGTTTTTTGTATATTTTTGTAATGGTTATCTCCAGTTAGAACTGAGAAAAACGAAGATCGCAGCTTCACACCTAAAGGAAAACTATTTTAATATAATAAAATTTATTATAACAGTTATTACGGGCAATTTTAAGCTGAATAATTTCTATATATATATAATGCACATACAATATGAAACACGAAGTTAATATGTTGCGTGAGGGGGGAGGGGAGAGAACCGCTCCAGTTAGATGCTTTGAAAATTGGCGAGTTTCATTGAAACGGAAGTGGCGAATTTTCGAGTGCATTAAGTTAGCAACCATTCTTTTTTTTTTGTCTTTAATTTCAGTCACATAATCTTGCATACGTTGAGCAACGAGAGAGTTATAATTGATGAATTACGAATCAAGCACACTTTTTAGGATACAAATTTTTTGCAGTTTCTCATTGTAGTACAACTTTCGAGAAAGTTAAATTGGTTTGGTGAAGCTTTTCAAGACAAATAATTTGTTTCGTCGTTTGGAGCAATATAAGAATAAAGTTGCTTCAACGTTGAAATCCTGTTAGATTATAATACAACATTTATGGATTTTACCAATATTAGAGGTAAATTTTTACTTTCACTATTTTTAATATACATTCTCGCATAGCGTACTTTAGTGTATAAAAGTATTTTTCTCCATAAAATTTGAGTTATGTAGTTATACAACAGGTACAGATGTAGAAATTTCTATTTAGAATAGCTAACATAAGAAAAATCATTTCATTTAATAACATGTACAATACAGCAAAATGTTACCCTAAAGTTATGTGCGTGTGTGCAACCATAGTGCAACTTAATTTATTATTACTTCTTGTAAGAATTTGATTAATATCCATATATATATGTAAGTATGTATATTGTAAGAAAAGTATATTTTAAGTATTTGTAAGAAAATTGCACTTTATGAAAACTGCACAGAATTCATTAATGGTGGGCGGGCATAATTTGCGAACGATGGACTAACGGATTTTACTGCTGTTCTTTGTTTTTCATTTATTGTGTAGTTTTAATCGTTCTCATCCAGAGTTATTCCCATGTGCGCTATATAAGTACAGTAAACTCTCGATTAACCGAGATCGGATTATCTGGGTTGCGGCTTCTCCGGGACTATCTTAATTTATTATGTTGATGACGCACGTAAATTTTTGTAGAGCACCGCGGGGGAAAAATCATAACGGTTGATTTTATCAAATGAAGAAAATGAAATTCTTTCAGATCACGACGATAATACAGAACTGTAAAGAAAAATCTTCTAAGATTTGAGAACGTGGGACTGTTTTAAAAGCTGAAATGCAACTATAGATTAATGTAACATTTTTTTTTTTTTTTGGAGAAATGGGGGCTGGTTAAAATATGGCTTGAATATAAATTGATTGGATAGAGACTAATAAAAGCTTATTTTACCTAAACGAAACGTACAGTAAATTCAAATGCTACACTTAAGCAATGCCTTTTTTTGAGGGGGGAGTAGGGGGGTCCCCCTAATCCCTCCCCTGGATACGATACTGGCTCGTATTTTAATTACGGCATCATTGCTGTAAATAGGCACTAAGCCGGGACAGTGCCATTATATTACAGTCACTGTTAAGATATCAGGCCAGTGGCTTTATTTTTAATAATCATCGGCACCCCGCCGTTTCATTTTAGGCATTTTAAACTTAATAGTCCAGTGCCTTTATTGTAAATGATGGCCGGCACATGCAGTAGCGCCAGCACAGTGCCATTGCCTTCCCGGGCTTCTGGCATGGTGCTTCTCGGGCGACCACTTTTGGTACGATTCAGTTACTTTTTGAAGTGCCGTGCCGGTGCTGGACGTAAAGGCAGAAAGGCACTGGCAAGGTACTCCTCCAGCTGGTGTGTGTTTGTTGGGTAGGAGAAAGTGGTGTACCTTGGAGGCACATTGATTGTGCAGCCACCAGGAGAGATAATTTTAAACTAAAATATTAGTTTCATAGATTTTTTACTAAAGGCTCATGGGAAGTTGTTCTGTGACTGATAAACATGCTGATGTAAAAACCAAAGTTTGTTTTCAGCATCAAAAAGTTACGTTTCAAGGACATATTATTTTTCTTCAATAACTCTAAGTATTATATTTTGTTTTCAACTAATGATCACAAGTTTAAAAGCATGTTTTCAGCTACATTTGTGTATATTTGAAAGGGGTTAACTCTTAACATAATAAGATATGGAAGCCATTTTGTAAAACACTTGCTTGTAGTGTACCTTGGAAGTAGCTAATGTTGTGTACCTTGGAGGTACCACCAAGATACACTTCTAAAATTAATTAATAATTATGAGTAAAAGTTGTTAGAAAGTATTTCTTTAATTTAATAACCAAAATGTTGGTCAAACAGGCCTAAATCAAATATAGGACTGTTAAATTCCCGACGTTGTAAACCTAAATATAAATTCAAAAGCAAAGTTATTTGAGCTTAGTATTTTACTGTAAATAAATATTTTAATAAATATATTAATGATTATTTATATATTATTGTTTCATGAATAATATTTTTTACAATTTTTTAACACTTTGCATTTTTAGAAAAATTTTGCACTTTGCATTTTTGAAAAATTATCATTTGGCATAAGTTTATATCACCTGAACGTGGAATAGAACTAAATGGGTTACACATAAAAGAGAAGATATTAGATAGTGGTTATTTTTATTTTACTGAACTTTATTTTTTGCCTAAACTATTCCAACTTTATTATTTTAGTTATATGAACAATTTTTGTTTTAAAAACTACAAATTCAAAACTAATTAGACTAATATTAGCCCAAAGTAGGCCTATGCAAAGTCAGATTACTGTAAACAAATAATAAACCAAATTTTCTTCCTGCTGTGTAGTACTCCATCTGTTAAAAATAAATACCTCCAAGGTACACCACTGGTGGTGTACCTTGGCTGTATTGTAAGCTATTTTTTAAATAATTAAAAATGAGTATAGAAATGTATTTGGACATTTTATAAAAATATATGTAACTCCTGATAACCTTAAATTTATGGAAAAAATGTTTTACTGATATTTTCCAAATACTTTTTTTTGTAAAAAATCAAAGTTTGAAAATACCTCCAAGGTACACCACCTTCCCCTAGTATCTAATTTGGTCAAAATAGTAGGGAATATGAAAGCATAATCGATTTCTTTTCGTTTTTGAAATCTATCTAAAACGCTGAAAAATGGTGGGATAGGTGCATTATCTTTATTTAAACAAATTTAGACAATTGAAAAATTTTCTGTAAACAGGCGCATTATATTTTCTGCAACGTTTTAAAACCGTTGCAGAATGCTATTTTAATACGTCAGTTTTAAGGTTTGAAAATGGTGGCTAATTAGGTGCATTATCGACCTTTTTCCGTTTCGGAAAACGTGTATAAAACGTGGGAAAAGCATATGCATTAAATCGGTGGAAAGCGGTGACACACTTGCGATTTCATGGCGTTGCAGCTAGACGTTTCTGCAACGGAAGGCGATTCCGTGTTTTCAGCGTTTTAAAAACGGAAGCGTTCTACTTGGGTATATTATATTTCGCGTGAGGGATGCAGCATTCTTAAGAATTAAATTGTTTATTTCTATTTTGTTTATTAAATTCAATGTATGTTTTAATAATTGAATTAATTGTACTAGTAGTATTTCCATATTTGGAAATACTACTAGTACTACATAACAAAATATGTATTGTTACGAATTTTCGGGACAACCCGCTGCTTTGGGGCTTAAAATGGTTTAAAATTCGTATTCTACGCTTCAAATAGATAAATTTTGCTTTTTGTTGCATCAAAATCGGCCAATTAGAACCGGAGATATGGAGGTTACGGTTTGCCATTCTTTTTTTAATGGAGGTTCTAGAAATCTCGAGAAATATTAGTCCTAGGGCTTAGATCTCTTCACATTTGAGGACTTATTTTTGGCGCCAAATTTGGCGATATTTCGCCAACAGTCGCCAATCTTGGCGACTTTTTGGTCATTTGGGGCGATTTTCCCAATGGGGCTTGGAAGTTGTTTTTCCTGCATTAAAAACGCATAATAACCTAACATTTCTCTTCTATGACGTAATCAGAAGTCCCGCTTTATCTGGAATCTTCGAGGAATATACTTTTCTAGAAACTGCTCGCAGCTTCTGCCTCCTCTATAAATTCCAGCGCGCTGCCCCGACAGTTCAGTGCGAGTTGAACGCTCAATGTGTGAAGAGCTCTCAGTACGCTTTGTGAATTGATAGTGCTATAGAAGCTGTGTTTTAGCTTGCTTTAGGAAGATGTTTTTAAAGTGCTGTGTGTACATTTTTCATCGCTGAGTCTTGAGAGACTGTTAGTGTTATTTCTCGTATATTTTCACTGAATTTTTGCCTGTGAATGTGACTTATTTTGTGTGAGAAATACAGCATTTGTGAGAGCTTCTGATCTAAGCGGATTGTTAAAAGCACGTTACTGCTAGATTGTGCTTGTGAATTGTGTACAGCTGATTGTTCTACGAAGTTCTAAAAGCAATAAAGTTTGTGTTCCATCCTGACGAGTGACTTTTTACTTGAACTTTTTACACCAACTGGACTTTAGAACGACGAACCCCAGGAGTAGCAGAGTAATTCCGCAACAGTATAAATAACTCTATATATCCCCTATAATAATTTGTTTGCAATTGATCCTATAACGCAAGCTGTGATGATAAAATTAAAACTTGAAGAGAATATTTGTTTACTATTATATAAAAGCTTGAATTTTTCTAAAAGACGTCTCTCTCTACGTCAACGAGTTCCAGGAAATATTGCGATGAGACATTAATATACACGTGCCTATAAATAAATGTAATACAGTAGCCACTCGTTATACCGCGCTTGTCGGGATACAAGAAAAATTCGCGATATATCCAGGGCCGGCGGGTTGGAGGGAGGAGGGAGGGGTGTAAGTGAGGAGTAAATGATAAAACTTTTCTTTTATAAACACATGCACTTAAAAAAGAATAAAACGAACGGTAAAAATATTGTAATAAAAGATAATCACTTAAAGAATAAATATAAATGTTTACCTTTAAGAATTTAGATATACAAATACATATCATATTAGCCCGAATATAACGTGATGTTTTTTTACTGACCATTTCCCTTGAAAAACCTGACTCGTGTTAAACTCGGGGTCTAAATATAGGATTTTTTTAAATTATCTTCCTGAAGAAATTCAGGGTCGCGTTATATTCAGGCTAATACAGTATTTCATTTCCTGCAAAAGAAGCCATCTAAAGTCATCTATTTTGATTTTTCTTTCATAACTCGCTTTCCAGCAAAGATCAGTGAACGAAAATTAATTACTTGCATCTCACTTATGTGATTGGAAAATCATACATTGAATTTTTCAAATGCAGCGTATGATTTTTTTTTTTTTTTTTTTTTAAGAAAAAGAGTCAGAAAAAAAGCAGACATTGAAAAAGCGCGATATATCCAAATGCGCGATATAACAAGGGAGTACTGTATTTATTTATATGTACAATTTATGTGGAAACAGATAATCATTTTCTGTTAATAATAATTTTTTTACACTTGCAGAAAGAGTCTTCAAAGGCAGTTTTGTAATTGTTAGGGGGGACAAGTACACATCTAGCCTGGCGGATACACTATCAAGTGAATTCCAAGATAGAGCACAGGCGTACAAAGCGAAGGTATGTACTTTTAATTTTTATAATAATCATGCAAAAGGTAAAATGAGTAATGCTATAGGTGTCCAAAGTATTAACCATCATTAAAAGGGTAAGAATTTACATTGTCAGTCTGAGTGCATAGTAACATCCAAGCGACTGAGTTCTCTACCAGCATGAAAATTTCACTGAATACGTGAACGTAGAAATTTCTTTTCTTTATTTTTTAAACAAATAAAAAAAGATATTAATTATGTAGTATTTTATTGCAGTGCAATCTTCAGGGGGGGGGGGGGAGGGCCGAAGTCGAGGTTTGAAAATCCATCATTCCTGTACCGTACCCCAATACGCCACCAAATATATTCTTTTGATTTTATCGATCGTCGGGAACAAAAAACAGTAAAAAGTAAATTATTGAATAAATAATCAGCATTAATTAATTTCTCATCATTTAAAAATAAAAACAGCAAAGCAAATTCATCAATAGAAGCACAAAGTCACAGAAGAGGAAAAATCTAACTTTAATCAGTAATTACTAAACTAAAAACATCATGATCACAGTGTTTTCATTTACAGTCACCTGTCTGCTTCTATAGGCTTACAAATAGTCACATAATAAAATCTAGTTTTCTTGCTTTTGGGGGGATTTCATTTATAACTTCCTACAGAGTGATGGTGACATTGCTTCAATTCAGTAGTGCAAGATCATTGAAACATTCATTATGCATGGTACTGTTGCAGAAACCTCTGCTTGCTTGTTTCCTGGGTTCGTCGCTCTAAAGTCCAGTTGGTGTAGAAAGTTCTAGTAAAGAAACCACTAGTCAGGATGGAACACAAGCTTTATTGCTTCTAGAACTTCGTCGAACAATCAGCTGAACAAAATTCACAAGCACAATCAGACAGTAATGTGATTTTTAAAAGTCTGCTTAGATCAGAAGTTTTCACAAATGCTGTATTTCCCCACAAAATAAAACACTTTCACAGGCAAAAAAATCAGTGGAAATATACGAGAGATTACACTAATAGTCCCTCAAGACTCAACAATCAAGAATTTACACACAGCACTTAAATTCAAAGCTTCATAAACAAGCGCGAAACACCCCTTATATAGCACTATCAAGCTAGACTACTCACTGAGAGAGCTTGATTCACATACTACGGGAGCTCAACTCACACTGAACTATCGGGGCAGCGCGCGCTTGTATTTATAGAAGAGGCAGGAGCTACAAGGAGCTTCCAGAAGAATCTATCCCAGCAAACACAGCCCTATCGGATAAGTTTTGGGCCGACACTGGCATGCCGGCGCAGAATGTGCCGGGGCGACATCGCTCACGCGGTACCGAAAACGACAAAATTGCGTCCGCCCGGGCGTGTGTCGGGCCGAAAGGATGGGCTGGTTCGGGTTCGGTGTCGGCAAAAACGATAACGGCGTCGGCCCAGCCCTGTGCCACTTTTGAACCAAAACCAATACGTTTTTGGTGTGGCATCGGCAACGACAAAATATCGAAAACCGGCCAGCACCTTATTGATTCCCAAAATACCCTAATTAGCTCCGTAGTTAGTTCTCTAAAGTATTAATCAACAAATTAAAGAAATAATAATTATTATTATATAAATGACTTTACACCACTAGGACTAAATTTATTAAAAATACCTAATTAGCAAATTATTTTGTTTTTAAGAAAATATTTGATGAATTTAAGAAGCAAAGCTCTTTTTAAAATTAACCGTATTATTTTTTTATGCACCAACCAATGGTTTACTTTTTTTAAACGTGTTACTATATGTTTATCAGACCATATACATTTTTTAAACAACATATTAGGCTCAACTAGACAATGTTCCTTTTTCTCTTCCACAAATTTTTTAGAAGCCAAGAAAATTTATAATTTTCTAGAACCAAAGATTATAAATAAACATTCATGCAATGCTAAAAAAAGAGAGAAAAAAATATTAAAGTTATACAACATGCTTTTTTAAAAAATGTTTTAATTTATTTTTTTGTAATGTCATAATACAAAATAAAGTTGACTTTTGATTTTATATATTATTTTAAAGAAGAATGTAAACAACATACGTTAAAAGAAATTAAAATATTGGCTGATTCTACAAATAAACGGTTAATTTCATAAAAACGTTTTCTCTTCAAAATAATTAAACATTTTCATATACAAACAAATTATTTTGTTTATACTTAATAACTAAGTATTTTGTATATTTCAAAATTAGCCCCAGTGATGTAAAGTAATTTATATAATAATAATTATTATTTTTAATAGGTTGATTAGTGCTAAACTATATATGAAACTTATAAGTATTAATAAAACCATGTTTATTAATAGAAGATACTTACTTTAAGTAAATATTTTATATATTACTGAATTTTCATAGGATTATCCTTTAGTAGAAGAAAGGAACTTTCTATAACAGAATATACTTATTTTTTTCTGTTGTTTTGAGTAATATGAAATTAAGTACTTAAGTAAATAGACACATTTTTCAATGCAGTATGTAAGTTATTTATTAAAAATACCGTCCTGCTTGTTTATTAATAGTTTCCAAGTTTGCTTATTTGAATTATAAATTTCATTTTCGCATTATTTAGAAATAATTAGCAGTTTTGAACTACATCTTATATTAGTAGTCCCTGAGATAACATAAAAAAAATCTAGCTAAGAAAAAATACAAATTCTTAATATATACTTAAAAATCACTTACCCCTTTTTAACTGTTGTGAGAACTTAGCAAAATGAAAACCAAAAAGCACTAACCACATTTAGACAACTTTAAAATTTTTGTCTAGTTGAGGTTAATACCAGTTAGTCTTTAGAAAAAAACCACAGTTTATCCAGAGAAAACTACAGCAAAGTCCGATCTAACTGACGTAAGAACTTAGCCTATTTAAAACTAAAAAGCACTAACCACATTCAGACTATTTTAAAATTTTTGTCTAGCTGCAGTCAGTGCCATTTAGTCTAGGAAAAAAAAATCGCAATTTATCCAGAGAAAAATGCAGCAATCTCACATCTTCATTGCTCTGAGAAAACTCAAAATCCACGTTACTGAAAAGTTTACGTTGCGAGATGATTTCTGTTACAGCCTTGGAATGGAATGGACAAGCAAACGAAATAAAAAAACAAACCACCAACTTCCGCTCTTCGATTGACCATGAATAGGGACCCAAATGGGAAAGGTCCATTTCGTCTTCCTGCGTAATACTGTGGTTCCTACAAGGGGTGGAAAGCTCTTAGGAATGCACTCGTCCCCCCTCACCCCCCCCCACTGCGCCTGTGCTACATGTCATGTTATGTGTACGCGGACACGGGGTAGTTGGAAAAGAAAGTCCGAGGGATTTTAGCTTTTAAATTATTCACTTTAAATTAGATCGCGTGGAAAAAAACAGAACAAATTAGTGTTATTCTACTGCAAAATAGTTTATACTTCAATATCTGCAATGAATTAATCAATTAATTTTTAGAAAGATAAAGTACTATAATCAGCAAAAAATGGTTACTTTTATTCATTTTTAAGGAGATAAGAGCATTAAATTTTATTTAATTTGTAACAGCATTTTACAATACTGTAGAAAAACATGATTTTGGCGTAATTTTTACTATTATTTTATTTGAACAGAAACATGACAAACAAGTTGTTCAAATAAATGCTATTAAATTAATTATTCATGGTGATAATTTTAAAATGAAACTATTATTATTTTTTCAATTTATAATTATTCAGTATAGTGAATTAAAACTTTTATTTATTTATTTAATTTTATTATTATTATTTTTTTTAACAACACCAGCTAATGTATTATAAAAAAAATTCCTTAACTATAAATTATACTGATATTTTTTATTTTTATGGAAATACTAATGAAAAGGTAATTTTTCTACTATTTTAATCCAATTTAATTTCAGAAAGTTTTGTGTTTTTTGTAAGGCAAAAACACAGGAGTTAAGCCTTAGGGCGTCGGTGCCCTGAGCGGAAGAAGGCTTCTAGCGTTTGTTCCAATATATAAAACAATTAATAAGCAATAAAATTGGGGTTGAACAGTAATTATAATAATTATTTGTTCCCTAATTTTATAAAAATCAACCATATTTCCTTCATTTTATAAATATTAGATAATGTTTTGAATTTATATAAAATTTATAAAATATCCCCAATTTTTGTTCCAGAATTGGGGATACAACGGTGATTTGTCCTCAATTCTATGTTCAAAAATCTGGTTAATTTATATAACTCATATTCACATTACATCTGGAGAAAATCACCCAACATCCAAACTGTAAATTGACAGATGCGCGGTAGACCTGAACCCTGGACCTTCACACTTGAACCAGCGGCGGATCCAGAAAAGAAATTCTGGAGGGTGCACAAGACAATTTTTGTTACATTTTCTTATAGAATGACTTGAATTTACAAAACAAGTCAATGCTGTATAGTGTAAACTTCATTCGTCTGGGGGGGGGGGGGCTCTGGATCCGCCAATGACTTCAACCATATTCGGTGTCTTATCCACTCGGCCATGGTGGGCTCCTTTTGTGAACTTTTAAAATGCAGCGTTTAATGTTCTGCATTGTTTTTTTATTTTTAATTAATTAATTAATTAATTTTATTATTATTTTTAAATTGGAAGTACTTAACAACTATCAGTTTATATAAAATGAAATTTATAGTCATATAATTATTTCAGAGTTGTGAATAACTAGACAGAAACTGCCCCAATTGAGGGGTGGGGGTGGGCGCTTAGAAACCCCTTCAATACTAAGCCATAAAAAACTGGTTAACTTATCTAACGCATATTCACAATACATCTGGAGAAAATCACCAACATTTAAACTGTAGATTGACAGATGCGCGGTAGACCAGAACGCTGGACAGGACCTCAGGTAAATTAACCAGATAGAATGATTGCCCCCTTTCCCTCCTTTTTTTCGCATGTGAAGGAGGCACTTGAATCCAACGGACTCAAAGCATTGTAAATAGTAACTATTGAAATCATAAATTAAAAAGAATTATTATAACAATATATATGTGCTGCTTGTGCTGGCTTTATACCGTTCAGTTTAGAAATTACACTTCTGGACCGATATCGGTTTTGACATTTGGTGCAGTACATCGCCAAAATCACATGTTAACCCTAAAAGGCTAGCCGCTATCGGACCGTTGCATGCCCGAAATCAACTTTTATTTGCCTACGCCAAATCGTTTTGCCAGCACAGAACCGACACCGTCCCAATTACCATTATGCCAATGCCGACATCGAAACGGTACTGCCGATGACGGCCCATCCCTAACCCGATACGGCTGTGTTTGCTGGGATTTATCGCAGATTCCACATAAAGCGGGAAGGTTTTTATGTGATTTTAATGCAGCAAAAGCAGCTTTACACGCCCCATAGCGCGCCAAATGACTAAAATCTCGCCAAGCTTGGCGACTTTTGGCGAAATATCGCCAAATTTTGCGCCAAGAAAGTCCCCAAAAGTTAAGTTACCGAAGGACTACGACCAATATTTTTCGAGATTTCTAGAAACTGCAAACAAATGAACTGGGAAACCGAAACCTCCGTATCTCCGGTTCTAGCTGACCGATTTTGATGCAACAAAAAGCAAAATTTAACTATTTGAAGCGTAGCATACAATTTTGAACTATTTTAAGCCCCGGAACAGCGGGTTGACCCGAAAATTCGAAACATTGCCCCCTTCCCATGGACTGCACGTTCCGGGCAGAACAATCCCCAGTTAGGAGGTCACACAAATATCTACAGTGTATTACATTTAACAAGACCTTAACGACATAATTTAAGCAAGTAATCAATAAACACACTAAGCAAATACACACTAATAACTAAAAAATCTGGAGTGACTCCATTCGACTTTCCGAACAATCACGTTTAAGATCATTACGAAGCATTTAAATAAATTTTAATCGATGAATAATTCAAACATATATACCAAACTGAAGCTCAATCGAACGCACCATTTAAACGCCAGCTCACTTACAAGAATTTCTCCACATATGCCATAATGTAAATGAAATCTTTGTCGTAGCGCTGTAGAAAAACTGTAAGTCCTATACACATCAAAATCAATACAGGTCTTACGATGGTGGTTTATAACATATATACCCAATTTGAGCTCAATCAATTGTTCCGTTTAAACGCTAGCGCATTTTCAAGAATTTCCCCCCATAGGCCATAATGTAAAAGAAATCTTTGACCTAGCCCTGTAGAAAAACTATAAGTCCTATACACATCAAAATCAATACCGGTCTTGCGACGGTGGTTAATAACATATATACCCAATTTGAGCTCAATTGAATGCCTCGTTTAGGAGCTATCGTGTTCACTCACATACACACACTTACATACACACACATACACGCACACACATACGTCTCGTAAAAATAGCAGAAATGAATTCAGAAGACCTCAAAATGTGCAAATACACCAAAATCTCGAAGTCGAATTTTTTCATGATTGCAATACTTTCTTTACATAGTACATGTTCGGAAAGTAATAATCAGCATAATAAACAAATACAAATTTATAAAAAACCATTATATTACAAATATGTACCGAGTGTCCGATGAATGACTGGTGGATTTTGAAAATCAATAAAAAAAAAAAGGCGGAATGCGATAGATATGTATCGTTGGCGGCCTTATGCTTACGAAATCAGGGAATTTTATCCTAACAAATTTCAAATTTAGTTAACATTTTCACCCCCAGGTGGCGCTGAAAACTATGAAAAAAAATCGGTATGAAAATTTTGCAAGGACTGTTGCAAAAAACGGAGCAATGACATTTTCTATGTAACCCCCATTTGCTGCAACAATGGTCTGAGGCACAGTCTGAGGCAAAAATTTCCAGACATCCGTTCAAAGATGTCATTTAGGATTGTCTCACATGCTGTACAGATGTGCTGCTTCAGCTCCTCAACTGTTTGTGGAGTTTGGCGGTGTATCAAATCTTTCAGGTACCCCCAAAGAAAAAAGTCGCAGGGCGTCAAGTCTGGCGAATAAGGAGGCTATACCATGCCACTTCCTGTATGCATGTCGTAAACCAAGGCAATTACCCACTCTCTGAAATGTTCGTTCAAGAAATCAAATACTGCAGACCCAAGCACCATCTTGCTTGAACCAGGAAGCATTCGAACAGTCCTCTAAAGCAGTGTGAATCCCCACAATTCTTCCAGAATCCCAAGATATCGTACAGCATTTATCGGTTGCTCTCGAAAAAACGGCTCTATTATTCCTTTGGAGGAAACCGCAGCCCATACCATTATTTTTGGTGAATGCAGGGATGAAGGTTCAACAATATGAGGATTTTCGCTTCGCCAAATTCGCGAGTTCTGCTTGTTGACATAGCCATCGAGGTGAAAATACGCCTCGTCTGAGAACCATATGTTGCCAACATCGAGTTCACAGTCATCCACAAGTTGCAGCATGGCGTTCGCGAAATTATAGCGTGTATTAATGGCATTTGGACTGAGGGGTTGGTGAGTCTGGATTTTGTACGGGAACATGTGAAGAATGTGTCGTATGAGACGGTGAGTGCTCATTCTTCAAAGTCCAGTACAAGATGCAACGCGGCGTACACCATCCAAAAAAAGTATTCGAGCAAGAGAGAAATTTCCTGTTTTAGATTTGCGAATAATAATTCAGTTTTTGAAAAACGCACAACCTGACAGAAATATGGAAATTCATATTTATACATAGCCTAATTCATATTCTACGATAAATAATTTGTAATATACGAAACGAACGTAGGAAATTTCTCTCTTGTTCGAATACTTTTTTTGGAGGGTGTACGGAAATCCGGGGCCGCTATTGGATAACCTGCTGTATGGCTTCAGCATTTGACTCTATAACTGAAAGGCGTCGCCGGCCGACATTTCCAATACTGTCATCATTCAAGCTCCCCGTTCGTTCGAATTTCTGGAATACGGGTCCTTATCGCATTGTCTGACGGTCCATTTCTCACATGAAATTTTCTTTGGAAACTGCGCCTCGTTGGAACAAAACTGTGTTCCAGGCGGTGGAACTCCTAACACAATAAATACCCGCTGTTCAACGGAAAAAACCATTTTGGTACAGCGGACTTGCAGTCTCGAAAGCACACACTATCAGCTTGACGACGAACTACGGAATGGCGAGCTGAAATACTTCGTTTTAACTATACCTGTTACAGATCACCTGCAGCGCCATCTCTTGGTAGAAATGTTAACTAAATTTGAAACTTGGTGGGATAAAATTCCCTGATTTCCTAAGCATAATGCTGCAAACGATACATATCTATCGCATTCCGTCTTTTTTTTTTATTGACTTTCAAAATCGATCAGTCATTTTTGGACACCAGGTAGGTTACCTTTCATGCATGTAGCATAAATGGTTCTTTTACAGGGACACCGAAAAGAATTCTAATACATTATGCTATATGGACATCTCTGTAACTACTGAACCGATTCTAAAGATTTTTTCACTGAAAGCTACACTATTCCTAAGAAACATAGGCTAAAATTCAAGCATGTAGCAATGCCCAAACAGGGAGGTACATTTTTGATTTTCCATGGAAACAATTGTACCTTCAAAAACTGTTTTTTTTATAATATGAAACTACTATGTTGATACTACATCTCGATGCCAATAGTTCTCATGTGGGAAGTCGGCGCCAGCTGTACCAATGCTTCGAAATCGCATTAATTGGCATTAAGGACCATGTTTGGGGGGGGGGGGCTTCAAAAATTTATAACAATGGATTCACTTTATATGACGGTGAATAACTGCACTGTGCAAATTTTTTTTCTGTATCACGTCAGAGCCAAGATTTAAAGCATTTTTAAAAGCTATATTTTTTATGAAATTGGGGGTATTTGAGGGGGGGGTGGTTATTTGGGGGCTCTGACTATTTTCGAGTGAATTCTCAATTTGAGATGATAATATCCAAGGTATATTATCAGATAAAAAGAAAAAATACTCTGAAACACCTCACAGCCAGGCACAGTGGAGACACTAACGTGGCAAAAATGGCCCTAAATTGTTTCTACGTCACTCCTCTGGGACACTTTTACCTCCCATAATTCCGAAACTAAAAGAGGTAAATCAAAAATATTTCAGATTTGTTCTTTCCTTGGGTAAGGCTACATAAGAAATAAAACTCATGAAATTCTGAGTTGGTGATGGAAAACCCCTGATTTATTCAGTTAAAAACATGCACGGAGATACCTTAGTATAAAGTTAAAAGCCTTAAAAACTCCGTTAAAAGTTTAAAAACAAACCATTAGCGCTTTCGGCAGCACAAGGCCGCTGCCATCTTCAAACTGGTCGAGCGACACTATTCTTAAGAAACATAGGCTAAAATTCAGTGCTCGACCAGTTTGAAGATGGCAGCAGCCTACTGCTGCCGAAAGCGCTAATAGTTTGTTTTTAAACTTTTAACGGAGTTTTTAAGGCTTTTAACTATATTTTAACTTTATACCCCTGATTTATTTGCCAGTGCAATGCCTCTTAAAAAAATTTAACAATGGAAAAGCGTTATTGTAAAATAATTTGGCAGATATAAGGTATAAATGGTAGTTCAAAAAGTAACTGTCGCTACTTAAACGAAAAGAATCTAATACGTTTCCCAATTATAATGTTGAAAAGAAAATTTTTGTGAAGATTGGATTATCAGTGAAACAATGAATTGCTCTGAAATTAAATTATTGTATTTTATCAAAATTATTAATGTGTAAACAGTTATTGACGAAATTTAATCTTAAAAATAAAAGGACAGGTGAGTTATAATTTTAATTGGAAGTAGAATTAAACAGGAAGGATATATTAAATTTGTACATGATTAAAGTCTCCATTGATAGGGAAAATGGGCCTCACCAAGACCGAGTGGATCTGTACATGGTAGATGGAAGAAGTGTGATAGTCCCGGGTTGGGACTTATCGCGCGGCCGTTAATCTAACGGTTGGGAGTTTTGTGAGGGGTTTCTCCAGATATAAGGCGAATACACGTTAGTACCCCTTAAAAAGGCTTCCGCCAAAGGCACATCCCTAGGCAGGTGCACCTCGTGTAGGCTTGCGATAACATAAACAAAAAATTAAAATGTCAGCCCCGTATCTGAGAGCAATAAAATCTATGGGATTATAACAAATAAATATGTGTTCATAGTAAAAGAGGTATAAATTGGCAACAAGTACCCATACTAGTACCTTAGACCTGTGTAAAATTTCACAGTTAAAAAGAATATAATTATTGTTGAGGAAACAGTAGTAACTGTAACAAAACAAAACGAAACAATAAAAACGAAACAAAACAAAACAGAAAACTCTTCTATCAATTCAAAGTTCTGTATTTATATCAAATTCATCAAAAATAATTAAAAATGTGCTATATAAATCTGCAATAGGAATATTAGTGAATAAATTTTCAAGGTCAACTTGTAACTTAAAAATTATGATATTGTTTAAATGTTAAATGATGATGTAACTATTTTTAATAGAGTAAAAGGAGGCATTTGAAGTGTATTTATTTTTGAAAAAAAAAATATGTAATATGAATCTTGCAAGGAAAATTTTGGAAAATTTGATTGACATTGCTACTGATTTTTTCTGGTATCAAAAATGAATCGCAATTTAACAGGACTTTTATGTAACTTAGGTGTGGAAACAAACTTACTAGTGTATTGTATCTATTTAAGTTTCAATTTTTTAGTAAAAGCACAACTTTTAATTTTTTTTTAAGTAACATAGAATGTTGATGGATAAATTTTTTATAAACATCACTGTTATTTAATTCTTCTAAACGTCATTAAAATAGAAACTTGAAAAATACAGTAGAGTCCCGCTTATCTCAGTCCTGTTAATCCGAGCTCCGCTTAATCCGAGGTAGAACTAAATTATTTTGCTCAAAAACAAAACTATTTTCGATTCATTTATAAGCATTGAACCAATTAAATGTGGTGTTATTGAAAACACATCTTTATATTTACAAATCTGTGTTTTCGTTCCCCCCCCCCTCCGATTTTATGATTTCATGTGTACTTTCATACAGGGTGTCCCAAAAAGGTGGTTACGGGCTTTAATTCTTTATCAATTAGAGATAAGTGGGTAGTGTAAATTGAAAAACTGTTCAAAATGAGGTCGGAAATACGAATCCGTTAAGAAAAATTTCCTCTAGCTAATTCTCAAAAGGTTATACTTCTTAAGTTTTATGCGAACCCGTACAAAAAAATCTTCAATGAAAAAGTTTTTATTTTCCATCCAACAAGACCAATAGAAAAAACCGCATAACCGTATCTCTAAAACTAAGAATAAACTAATCTAAATTATTACTAACTAAATATAATGTAATAAACTAAACTAAGAATAAACTAAACTGAATTAAACTAAAGAAAAAAATTGGACCTACACCATTTTTCCGGACATTTTTTTATCATATAAAAGGCTATTTTCTAGGTGAAAATAGGGTATGCAAATAAAGTATGCAAATTGATAAAGAGAATTTTTAGATCAAAAATGTGATATTGCAACTTTGAATGTTTTTCGAACTAAGCAAAATTTTTTTTGGTAAACAACTAAATCTGAAGTTGATTTTAAACCTTATAAATTAAATACAGATTTCACAAGATAAACGGAAAGCTAAAGAATATGAAAATTTTGTGAGCCTTATTACGTACACAGTTTTTTTCTTATATTTGCTTTATCGTGTTACTAATACTTATATTTATAAAACTTTTCACTGCAAATAAATACATTAAATTTACAATCAATAACATTTATGTAAATGCATGTAATTTTTAAATTAAAACATTTTTCCAAAATTAATAAGTACCTATTACGATTGCTAAATGTTCAATTTTATAAACCTTTTAGAGGGTACCACTCATATAAAAAAACAAATTTCATTAAAGATGTTAAAAATGCAAATAAAGAAAAGCAATTTACAAAGCATTTTCAAAATGTTTTCCATCAACTCCAATACATAACTGAGCTCGTCTAATAATGCTTTTGTAAATATTTTGGAGTTCTTCTCCAGTAATACTGTTGAAACATCGATTATCTTTTGTTTTAGATCAGTTGCATTTAGGGGACGGATATTATAAATTTGTGTTCGAAGCCGGCCTCAAAAATAAAAATCGAGTAGCGATAGAGCAGGGGATCTGGGGGGCCATTCTGTGACTCCTTTCAAACCAATCCACTGTTTATCAAAGTTAACATTGAGCCTGTTTGCTACATTTATACCCTTGCGTGCAGGTGCTCCATCTTGTTGAAAATACGTGCATTTTATATACGATAATGGTGCATTTTCCAAAATATCTCTTACTATACCAGCTAAAATAAGCTGCAGATATTTTGAGGCTGTAAGTGTCCCTTCATAAAACACAGAACTAACCAGTTCTCCATTCCAAATTCCGTACCAAACGGTGACAGAAAATTTTCTTTGGTGGCGTATTTCTTGCACAAAATATGGTTTCGTATTATTCCAATAATGATTGTTATGAGTATTTATTGCCCATCTTCCGTAAATAAACATTCATCCGTCCACATAATATTTTTAATAAAAATTCCATTTTTATCTTCTTGAATTAACAACCAATTGCAGAATGCTAGACGTCGAGGAAAATCAGATGGATGGAGTGCCTGCAGTCCACGTATACAAAATGGATCACAATTGTTTTTTTTAAAGAATTCTATCAATTGATGTTCTAGGTAGTCGCAAAGTCGCGCTTGGTTTTCGAATATTTGCACGTGGGTTTGCAAAACGATACGCTATAATATCCGTTTCTTCGTTTTAACCGTACAAGCGATTTCTCCCAGAGCAAGGTTTTGGATGAAAAGCATAGATAGTTCTCAATCGCCTCATCGTCCGGTAAACAAACATGCGAGAAATTCAGGCAAATTCGGATATCGTCACGAGCAGTTTCTGCATTATTTCTATTGCACTTAGAATAAATCATTGTTAATTCAAACAACTCGTCATTTGCTAAAAAAACCATTATGCAACTGGTTATACGTTTTTATTTCGAAAATATGAAACTAAATATCGCTGCATGATTTTTAATACACTGTTTATTCTAATATGTACAAGAAAAGTTTGGTTGAGTTGTTCTGCTAAGAGTTACTACTGGAAACAAATGAGTAAACTCAAAAGAAATCGTCTGCATTTCATTATGCAGTTGTTAAAAATTGTTTTACTCTAAACATTTGAAATGTTTAAATTAAGGCGACCATATTTCTTAACAGTATTTTGGGGGCAAATCAAGCATTGTCCTCGAATCCACGGAAAACTTGGGGACACTAGAAAATATTTTTGGGGACTTATTCAAGGACACAACATATTACCATGTATACCAGTACACCCATACTATAAATCTTGACTGACTTCGATACTTAAAAATGAACTCTAATAGCTTTTTATATCAATTGTGTATTCTTATTTCTAATAAATTAATGGAAGTATTTCATTCATTTATAAATATTCATTTAAACCAGAAATACTATGAAAGGAACATCATGTTGAAATATTGCAATTTATTCAAAATTTAACTCTTGGCATAGTATTTGTATTTTTCAGAAGCCATTGCTTTTTACATTGTCTCATTTTGTGATAATTTTTCATGAAACTTTGTACCCCCTCTGAAAAAAGTATTCGAGGGCAAGAAAAATTTCATACGTCAATTTCATATTTAAAGCATGATTTTTCATGAAAAGTGATTAATCATTAACAAAACTGAAATGTGAAATTTGGCTCACAGTCAAATACTTTATTGAATGTCTGTACACGCTGCACACACTATGACAACAAACGTTTCCAGAGATCGAATTTCATTGTTTCTCTGAGTAGAAGGCTCTGACTAGAAGGTATTTTAGTTCTTTTATGTATTTTTATTTCTTCAGTATTTTCTGAAAGAAATAAACTAGAATAATAAGAAATAAACTGAAGAAATAAACAGAAACTTTCAGGGAAAAAGTACAAATTTTTAAATTTGGGGACTTTTCACGTCCCCAAGAAGTCAAAGTATTTTTGTGGAAAAAATGAAAAAAAGATCTATATTTGGGGACTGTCCTCGAATTTCGAGGACGTATGGTCACCTTAGTTTAAATTAAATACCACTTACAGGAAATAAAAAATCGTCTGAGTTCGTCTGTTAGAACGTTGTTTTGAAAAACATGATAATTTTCCCCCGAAACATGAACCTACCCTAAATACGCAAAAATGGCTCTAATGTAAATATTTTCATACATTCTATCTTTAATAATCTGCCACAGATTTACATTTCTGTTTTTGTGTATGGTCCCTTTGCACTGCCTTCCATTTTCAATTAAGCATAATTCACTCGGTTTTAAATTTACATTTATGTGGTTTTTTTCTATTAGTTTTGTTGGATGGAAAATAAAAACTTTCTAACTGGGTATTGTTTCGTATGGAGGTCGTATAAAAATTTAAAAAGTGTAACTTTTTGTAAATGAACGAGATAACTTTTTTCTTAACGGATTCTTATTTCCAACTTTATTTTGAAATTTTTTTCAATTTACACCATCCACGTATCTCTAATAGATAAAGAATTAAAGCCCGTAACCACATTTTTGGGACACCCGTATGTAAAACAGAATTTTTCTCTTCGATTTTATTATCTAGTCCGTATAATCCAAATTTTCAGAAACTCGAGAAGGTGTCGTTCCTGATCAACTGGGGTTATTAGTATTCGACTGTAATAGCAAGTTGTCCGAAACTTTATTACCTAGAAAAAAATCAAAATCATTTTTATACTTAACAATATCAGATTTTTTTTTAATTTGAAATATTCCTCTGAATTATTGTTTGCGTAAGCTTTCAAAATTTTAGTTTTGAAGTTATTAAATGAATTATCTTCCATTTATAATAAGCAGGTGGAGGTGTACAATAGGGTGGAGCGAAAAACATTTTCTCTCGAAATTCCCATTGACTGAGTCATTAAATGGTGCCAAAATGATAAAAACAAATTGTCTCCAAATTTCAGCTCAAAATATTACCATCTTCAGGTTCCACACCTCAAGAGAATATATTCACAGTGTCCTTTTTAGTCTTTTATGAATTTCTATTGAAATAATTACGTTTAATTAATTAATTCAATAATTAATACTCCGATACATCTGCTCTATCAAGAACAACGGCTAGTTCGGGTATTGTGTCTGTCTTACAGTCGTATTCACGAAACGGATAGTAACCGCCTGGTCATGAAACTAACGTTTGACCGTTACTTGCTGGTAACACACCGGTAACCTCAGAACGGTATTCACCAACTATTTAAAACCATTGGTTTCCTGACCAACGTTTGACCACCGATTAACTTGTACTTGTGCATTCTGCTTTGTAAGCTCGTCTGTGATTGGCTTAGGGCACTGGCTATCCAACCAGCTGATTGCCGACTCTTGACCCCCCCCCCCTCTTCGCGAGCGCTCCAAAATAGTTGAAAATGAGCAGGAATGTAATGTGTTTTCATGTATTTTTATAATCACAAATGCTTCAATTATTTATTTCGGGGATTTCTGCTGACTTTTTTGCAATTAATAACTGATATTTTATTTATATACACCTATGAATTTAAAAGATATATTGATTTTAAAAGATAATAGTTTTTAAAGGTATTCGAAGGTTTTCTATTTCTATTTTTTAATGTATGTGAAAGTCAAAAACAATACGATTGTTTAAAAATTTGTTTAATACATACTTAAGAGCTTACTCTGGGGATATTTTATTTGTTTTACTGTAGGAGATGGTATGCTGTTTTTTTTTTTTTTTTTTTTTTTTTTTTGAGTATCAATAATTAAAATTGCAAATGCATAAAAAATCAAATATTTTTACAATGTTTTAATACAATTGTAAAGATTCTAATGTTGAAACCCACTGGTGACCATACTTTAATCACAAAAATATGGATCATAGAGCAGCTCTGCCAATACTTTGTAATTTTATACAATAAAGAGTAAATATATACGTGAATATTAAAATGTGATTGTGTTGAAATGGTTCTTGCTGGGCCTTAAATAATGATTTATGAGGTAGCCATTACTCAATTTTTAACTGAAGTTGTGAACTAGGCTTCCTCTTGATTTTTCATATCAAGGACTAGAAATTTTTGGACACCCCCTCCCCCCCCCCCAAAAAAAAAAGGAATTGCAGATATCTACTCGAAATTGCAAGTTCTTTCCCACAATAAAGACACACTTTAATCACTCTGTAGTCAGACATTTAAATAACACTTTTTTTTTCATGTGATTAATTTATGAGTAATAACTTAGCACGAAGTGTACAACTTATTTAAATAAAGCCGGAACGGGGAAAAAGAGTATTCAATTTAAATATTAATAGTGAATAATGCCTCTGATGTATTTTTATTAATGGGATAATGCAAAAATCAAGAATTATGTTAGTTATTTTATCGGATGTATGTAAATAAATATTTAATACTATAAGTTTAAAACAGACTCTGTTAAAATTCACATTTTCTTCCCTCTTGAAACAGATACAACAAATGTCAATGAATTTTTGTCTCAAAGCTACATTGTTCTTGCTTTTGCATAGGCAAATAAAAATTGGGACGAGGTGGGTAAGGGGGGGGATATGTAGCGCTGATTTTTTTTTACCTATAGTTGAACTGCAGAATCAATGCAAATAAAAAAAACTTCTAATTTCATTGACTAAAATTTCGGGGGGAGGGTGGGAAATCCTACCCTCATGATCTCCCTTCCGCGGGGGTTACGGCCTTGTGTTTTTGGTAATACTTAATACAGCTAATATGATACGACTAATACTAATTAAAGAAACCTGTTCCAGCCCAGCTAACCCCTGCTAATTCACATGGCTTTGTCTATTAAATTTTGCAATGCTCTTGCTGGGAAAAAAATAAAAAAAATAATTAATTAATAGAATTAAAATTAGTCCTTTTTTTCTGACAGGATTGGGATCATTATTGATTTTGATGGTATTGTAGTATAATGTCGAATTTATACACCTAATTAAAATGGTTAAGTACTTCATCCCAGAGGGCCTTACTTTCTTCTAAGAAAGTAAGGAAAGTAATCTTTTTATTTCTAAATAAAAAGATCATATTTTTGGAAATTTAGTATTAATTTTAAATATAATATTTTCACCGTTTCAAAGTAAAAAAAAAAAAAAATGCTGCTTATGCATTCCTGATTTTTATAAGTCAAATAACAGATGTAAATAGATTTTGAGTGAAATAAAAGTAAACAAATTTGTTAAACCGCACAATAAGATTTTGAGTGTTTATTATTTCTTTAGTATTTAATGGAACTTTAGAACGGATGTCGTTGAAATTACTTAACCAAAAACTAGTTGTTTTTTCGTCGGTAAAAACATATTGTATTAAATTTCATAAATTACATTTACATAATAAATGATATCATTTTCATGGTAAAATATATATATAAAATAGAACAGACCAAAACAATTTAGATATTTTTAGATGTTCTAAGAGATGTAAAAAAAAAAAAAAAAGAGAGAGAGAGAGAAAGAGCGGAAACTTTGGCCGCAGCGAGGCCAGAACCCTGGAACTACTGCTTGTCAATCGCTCGCTTTACCGCAGCGCCATAATTTCATTGGCACGTTTGCTGTAAATTTAAAACATTTCCTTTCTCTCCTGTTTGCCGTTTACTTACTTTGATGGCAATGTATTGGAAAATCCTTGACACACAAGTTTTCTAAACCGTTTACTTTCTCCACGCACATAAATTTTACAAATCTATCAACAAATTCTAAAATTTCCATATCTTCTGTCTTCAACAGCGCTGTAGTCCGCCATGTTTGTTAACAGACTAGAGCCTCACAGCGCATGCGTCGAATGTAACAGGCCGGTAACCACCCGAATTCGGCTGGTTACATTCGTCTGTTAAAAACGAGATGTAACCAGCCGATTTGGCCTTGTGAATACCATTTTTTTTTTAACCATCCGATTCTATGGTAATCCGGCTGTTACCAGCTGGTAGAAAGTTTCGTGAATACGGGTGTTAGAGATTTAGGGAATCTCATCGTCAGTCGTTAGTAGTAAGCGGAGTACTCCGGTAGGCGGAAGTGACGTCACGAAGGGGGCGTGGCCTAGTGACGTCACGAAGGGGCGTGACCGGAAGTGACGTCACGAGTGGTTTCACTCGTGAAAGGAGTTTCTTTTTTACGGAATGGCAACACCAAGTTTCTTTTTTATTGAGTGGCAACGGATTTTTAGTTTCGGAATGGGACTTTGAAATTTTTTTTTCTGACTTTCAATTTTTTGGATTTTAGTTTTGGAATTATTAATGAATTTTAGTTAATTAATTAATGAATTTGATTACTATCATCTGGTATTAAATTTTAGGACTCATGTGTGGACTTGGAATTATTTTTAAAAATTATTTTCTCTGACTTGCCGGCCATGGGTCTCGAACCCTGGACTTCGGTGGAGCCAATGCCTGACCACGGACGGATCCAGCTTTACTAACGTTCGCTAAAGATCAAAGTCGATTCAAGTTTCGGTATCGGACTTTGCAATTTTTTTTTCTTGAAATGTTCCTGGAGTTGTGGAAATAATGTATTCATTATTTGGATAATCTTAATGTTTAGAAAGTAATTTATTGATTATTTTAATTATCTTAATGAATTTTAATTATTCATTCATTTTAATTTTACTTTATTATTTTATATTTAAATGGGATGGAAGGGGACTCTATTTTTAAAAAGTGGTATTTTCTATATATTTTTTTTGCCTTTGCCGGGACTTGTGGAAATATTGTATTCATTATTTTAATTATCTTAATGAATGAATTTTAATTATTAATTTTAAATTAGTTTCGGAAAAATAAGAGAATTTTTTTTTTCGTGTGGTATCAAGTTTTCTTTTTTGGAACTGGCAACGTTTTCTTTTGAAAATAGGACTTGTAATTTTCTGGAAAGAAGGTATAAATTATTTTAATTATCTTAATTTTTAGTTAATTGTATTTAATTATTAATTTTTTAATAGACGATTCACTTAATTTTGGGGGAAATAGAATAATCTGAGTCCTTTTTTTATTTTACTAATAAATCATACATTTTATTTCTATAAAACGTTATTTACTATACAATCTTGAAACCAGGCATGCAATAGGAGGATTTCATTTTTTATTTTATTTATTAAATATATTTTTTTCTTTTAAAGAATTTTAATTTAACAAGTCAAATGCTATTTTTCTAATTTTTTAAGATGATTTTTTCTAATCTTAAATAATCGTACCTGTATCTAAATGAATATACCCAAATCACATGCATAGCAATTTTACGGACCAATACAATCTTAAAAAGCCCAGGCATACAAATGAAAGTAAAGTAAATAGGCGTTCAACATATCCAGATGCAAACGGCCAATCATATCGACTGATTTACTGAGCGCGAACATTTCTGCCCGTTTGTTAAATCCTTCGTAAGGATTCTTATCTGTCGTCTCGTACACATTCATGCGACCTGCCGTATCTTTGAAAAACAATTCCGACGAGAGCTGTGAAGTTTTTGCATCGTAACCGTGATTGAGTAATGTTTCAATCATGGCTCGATAAGGATACGTGTTATCACTCGATGAAACGAGTCTTTCGTTTAGACTAATGTCCACTTGCGAAAACATCGAATGCAGAAATAGGTTGACGGGTCCCACTCTACTGTCTTTTGCGAGAGGATTGCCGTACGCTTTCAATATTTGGACTTTTACATAGAGTCTGCGATAAATCCAAATATTCTTCTCCGCTTCCTGAAATATTAAATTCTACGGGGCTTCCAGAGGATACGCTGGAGAGTGGATGAAATTCAACCCATTGGCCTTTTTCTATGACTGTTTGAGTGGGCGGCAAGGTGAACAACTCCAACTCGTACTTGGCACATTCTGGAGAATCTTTTAAAAGAAAAGCCATCACGCATCAAAAATATCACGTCCTTGCACCTTTCTGGCTTTAGAGCGAATGACGCTCCTGGTTGCTTTGCGCTTGCTTTTAAACTTTCCGTGACCGATCATCTCGTCGGCTTTTTTCACAGCTTTTCTAGCCAGCGTTTTACCCGCCTCTTTACTTCTCGTTTTCAGAGAAGTTTTCAAATTTTCACCGGACAACACATCGTTGGCAAACATCGTTCCTGTACGTAAAGCTTCTTTTCCTACGGCTTTAGCCCCGCTTTTTAAAAATGGTAGGGCACTGCGAAAGAGCTTGGCAAAAAATCCGCCTATTCCATATCCTTTCTGTAAAACTGTTCCTTGATAATAAGCCTCGTATAATAATCTTCAAATTTTTGCGTACAACACGTATAAGGCACCAACATCTTGATACTTCTTATAAGGCACACACAATAAGAATGATGTTTCTTTAACAGGTATACCCCCTTTTATAGGATTTGTCGTTGACGGAAATGTGACACGAGTATCACTTTGCCTCTTTCGAAAGGTACTAACTGTCCCGAATGTAAACGCAGGTCAATTTGAATCGTCTGAAAATGTTGTCGTATAACAGGCAAGTAGAAAGGACGGGTGTAATGAACGTTGATGACCTCACCGTCTTTTCCTTCTACTTTCACAATTTTTAAGAGAGGTGCATGTATATCACCCACGACTTGAGGCTCCACGAGGTCGCAGTACACGTACATAAAGGGAAAAGCCGCATTAGGATCTGCTACAAAAGGACTTTGGACCACCCCGCTGTAGACTCCCGGTTGAAAACCTAACAGTTCAGCAATTCCTTCGTGAAGTATTACTTTACAACCCTCCTTCGTTTTAATCGTCACTCTTTTCGTAACGGCATGGTAAGAAAATTCAATTTTATTTTTGTGAAAAGACAAAGTCATAGCTTTTAACAAATCGGGTACACTTTCATAACATCCAGGTGGAATTCTTCGCCCGTTTTCTTTACCGTCTCCCTAACCAAAACCGAATAAATTGTTAGCGGATGTCACGTTGTACCAACTATGAGGATAGATAATGTTGACGAGACCTAGTTCCCATTCTCCATTCAAATCAATAGGCAATGGTAACTGGGTCGTAAACTGAGAAGTACGATTGTTTTCAAAATATTGTCTGGAGCTATCGCTGATGAGCGTCACGTAGAAAGACATCTCTATAAGTGTTCACTAATGTAATGCTGCGTTTCTATTTATATCCGTTTTACATCGGTTACCCAATCGTTGAACTTTTCTGGATAACCTTGAAATTTAACAAAGTATTCTGTTTTGCCATTGCGCTTTCTCGTTTTGAGTACTTTTTCGACCGGATAATACCCAGAATCTGTTATTTTCTGAAGTTCTTCTTTGTAAAACGTGCCTTTGATTATTTCTCCCTTCAAATCTTTTAACTGATACACGATAGGTTTTCGTTTTATAATTTTATGTATAGTAAAAATTTCTCTGGTCCAGTTTTGTTCGTATCCTTTCTCGAAACGCATTTTTGATTTGCTTATGCGGACCGTATCCCCTATTTTAAAATGGGGTTTCAGGGGTTGGTGAGGAGTATTATCGTAAAGGGTTCGCCATACTTGATCCTGATTGTTTACGGTTACCGAAGCAGGTTCTGTTTTAATACTGCGATGCCACGTAACTATGAACCAACTTATCGAGTACGTCGATGTAGCGTTTTGTATTCATTTCAGTAAAGTACTTGTACATTTTCGTTTTAAGAGTTCGATTAAATCTCTCAACAACTGACGCGTTGGTAGAATTATGGGTTGTAAAAAAGTACACGTTTTCATTTTTTAAGAAATTTTGTACAAGTCGGTTCGTGAATTCCGTACCGGCATCTGTCTGTAATGACTGTGGTTTGCGATCCGAAAATATTTTTTCTAAGGCATCCACAATCGTCTGAGACTTTTTATCTTTTAGAGCTATAGCAAAGGCGTACTTATTTAAAATATCGATACAGGTGAGTATGTACTTGTAATTGTCGTTGAATGAGGACAACGATTTCATGTCGGCTAAATCAGCTTGAAACTGTTCATTTAAACCTCCAACAATCACCCTGTTCTTAGTGAATTTATGTCTCAATGGTTTGTGTAATGTATACGAGTCCTTCGTCTGTAACCATTTCTTTATGTCTTTGTTTTTTACGCGACCTTTTAAAACACGTTGTAAAGCACTGATGCCACCAAAACTCGCAGGTAGTTCAGGTTTCCTGTATGTTTGAGTCAACACATCCATTGCAGCAAATGTTCTGATCAAACCGAGCGTTAATAATGAAATGATTAAAAAATAATTTTTCCTCTATTTATATAGCAACCAAAAATATTAGCCAACCTGATAACGCATTGTTTCTTTTCTTTTTTATTTAACGTAAAAGAATATATATAGAGAGAGATATTTTCTCAGAAAAAAAAGAAATAAAAATAAAACACACACAAAAAGTATACAGATAAATATTTTTTTTTATTAAAGTCAATATATAACAAGTACAACACTATCCAAAATATGATTTACTCTAAACATTCATAGTACTCAAAGGTGTCTGGCGGACAAAGTATACCCCGCACCTCTCTCAACACATCTTGCAATCGTACATCCTTTAAAAATTTAACAGTAATATACATTGCAGGTTTAATCAGTAATAAATTATCTTTAGGTTCCCATATTCTGAAGTAAAACCTATCAGCAATTTCATGCACATCGAGCGTCATTGCTACCGAGTTGAATGTTTCAACTTTATGAGCCCATAGCTCTTCAGCTAATGAAGCCGCATCTTTTAAATCGCCGTTGTCTTTTATACAGGCGAGCACCTAATCTCGAAGAATCTCTAAAAGAGGGGATCTCTACATCTAAAGAAGGGGGTAAATCCTCTTCGATATGCCTTTCGTCAAAAACCTTATAAGCATTTAAAAAGTCCATAGAACTGTAAATATTATCCAAAGTAGCTGCAGAGATAAAGGTGTGCTTATCGTTCATTTCAGTCCATTGCTGGGAAGATAAAGTAATATTTTTACTAAAAGTCTTACCATTTTCCGATGTTTTGTTCGTAGTAAACGTAAAATTCTCAAATTCGGCACTGTCGAACGTTATTTGATGCATAGTAGCCTTGGATAAACCTGTTAGATCCTCGGAAGTTTGGGGTAAAGTAGTTCTGTACATTATAAGATCAATCCATCCAGGATGAAAGTTTATGCCTTCCTTGGACGGATAGAATTTCTTTCCATACTTTGTAAATTGTCTTATGTGTACTTCTACAGCTCCTTTAAACGTGCTAGGATACACAAACACCGAATCTCCTATGTGGATCATTCCGTCAGGTATTTCGTCTTCCAAAAACACCAAACTCTGAAAAAAATAAAATAAACAATAAGTATAAAGTTATGTTTCAGACATGTTAAAAATTAAAGCAATTTTCATAAACAGAAATTAGGTACTTACATTAGGCTTGTCTATCCTGCTCTTCTTCGTTACGTCTCCTACACTTGCAGTATCTATTCTTTTTCGCTTGTCTTGGGAATGGATTGTTTTCATCTTTCTAAAAGTCATTCCGTCAGGTATTTCGTCTTCCAAAAACACCAAACTCTGAAAAAAATAAAAGAAACAATAAGTATAAAGTTATGTTTCAGACATGTTAAAAATTAAAGCAATTTTCATAAACAGAAATTAGGTACTTACATTAGGCTTGTCTATCCTGCTCTTCTTCGTTACGTCTTCTACACTTGCAGTATCTATTCTTTTTCGCTTGTCTTGGGAATGGATTGTTTTCATCTTTCTAAAAGTCAGACTCACACGCACACCCGTTCTATTTTTCTGTCTCGGAATTCCGTGGGTCCATGTTTGGTTCGTGGGAGGGTTCATAGTTAAGAGCGTGTTTGACTTTAATTCGATCCTTTTAGTAGCATACTTGGGTCTCTTAAACACCATAGTACGTGTTTCTCCAAAACTGAGAGAACATATGGGGTAATTTTCCTGTAAATCTGATTCATCGTCTTTATGTTGTCGAATACAGTCATTTCCATTCAAGTAACGATTCACGAGAACAAAATTAAATTGCAGTCCAGTCACTTTCTCTACACCTTCTTTGAGTTCTTGAAGAAGAGGTGACCAAGGCTCGCTTTTTAACGTGAGCCCTGAAAAAGTGTAAGACACATCAGGATCCCCAAAAGCAGCAATCTTTCTGGCAATAGGATAGGCTTTATTTTTTATAAACACTTGACATTGTTCTGGTGGCAGATAAACGATTTCCTTTTCCAGTCTTTGAAAAATTTCATCTGAAGAATTAAACACGTTTTCATAAATCACAAGATTGAGTCCGTCTTCCATTGCAATCTGTCAAAAATAACACTCGGTTTGAAAAAGATAGAGAGCACCTTCTTGGAGTAAACTCGAACAAGAAATGAGGTCGGACCGGATCGCCGTCTCTTTATACTGCAAGTCTGTAGGTGGCGCTGGTCTCCGAGCTTCCTGATTGGTCCGCATTCTCGTGACGTCATAGTCTCTGCATTCTGATTGGTCCATTTCCAGTACAGCATGGCCGCTCATCCGCACGAAAGGGGATTCCCCCTTCAAAACGCGTTCCCGCACGAAAACACGCACCCGCAAGCAGAAAACGTGTTGGGACATGTTAGAACATGTTCCCGCATGAAAAAACGCGTTAGCGCGCGAAGAAAACACGCAGTCAACTCGCTCCGTCCTGTAGAACAGGTTTTTACCCGAGCGGGTCATTCCGACAAGGGCATAGAAAATACCACTTTTTAAAAATAGAGTCCCCTTCCATCCCATTTAAATATAAAATAATAAAGTAAAATTAAAATGAATGAATAATTAAAATTCATTAAGATAATTAAAATAATCAATAAATTACTTTATAAACATTAAGATTATCCAAATAATGAATACATTATTTCCACAACTCCAGGAACATTTCAAGAAAAAACAAATTGCAAAATCCGATACCGAAACTAGAATGGACTTTGATCTTTAGCAAATGTCAGGAAAGCCGGGAGCCGTCCTGTGGACAGGGCATTGGGCTCCCAACCGAAAGGTCCAGGGTTCGAGACCCATGGCCGGCAAGTCAGAAAAAATGATTTTTAAAAGTAATTCCAAGTCCACACATGAGTTCTAAAATTTAATACCAGATGATAGTAATCAAATTCATTAATTAATTAACTAAAATTCATTAATAATTCCAAAACTAAAATCCAAAAAATTCAAAGTCCCATTCCGAAACTAAAAATCCGTTGCCACTCAATAAAAAAAAAACTTGGTGTTGCCATTCCGTAAAAAAGAAACTCCTTTCACGAGTGAAACCACTCGTGACGTCACTACCGGTCACGCCCCTTCGTGACGTCACTAGGCCACGCCCCCTTCGTGACGTCACTTCCGCCTACCGGAGTACTCTGCTTACTACTGTCGTTTACCGACATTTGGCTTCCTGACTAAGGAAATCGTCTTCATTTTCTGAGGTATATTCCTTTTCTGAATCAGATCCTAAGCCGACGTTTGCTTCTAAATCTACAATTTCCAATATTGATATGTGACAATAACGTATTAATAAAGCAATTTAATAATTAAAACGTAACTAATTATTTAATTAATTAATTTAACATTATTATTTTAATAAAAATAAGCTAGAAATATATTCGCTTGAGTAGTGGAACCTGAAGATGACAATATTTTGAGCTGAAATTGGAAACAATTTGTTATTATCAATTTTGGACCATTTAATGACTCGGGCAGTGTGAATTTTGAAATAAAGTTTTTTTCGCTCCACCCTAGTGTACAATATTAACTTGCTTTTTAAAATAAAATATAAAAAATCATCTTTAAAAAAAATCCATATGTGTAATTTTCAATTTTAATGTGGATCCTACCTCTCTCTAAATTTGACTTAAGGTAGAAGTATCCGCTACAAATTGTCATTTCTAGTGTTGTGCTACTCACTCACGAGGCGGTTCAAATGACCTATTCAGTTGGGCAAAAGAGGGAGTACCTCGTTTTCCCGATTTGAAGTGGTTCAAAAATTCCGAGTCACCTCAAAGTTTCGCGGTTTAACTTTTTGAGATACCTCAAAGATTAGAAGTGGTTCACATTCTGAAGTTGTTCGAAAATTCTGAGGAACCTCGAAGTTTTGTCGCGGTTCAACTTTTTGAAGTGCCTCGAAATTTTGTCCTTGAGGGAGAATAGGAGAAGCGTATTTGAGGGCCGGATTCAAACAAAACAGAGTTCTATCGTTTTCCGTTGCGATCGCGGAAATTTTCGACTGATTCCTACACGGTAAAAAAAATTCGGAAACGTTACCCCAAAAAATGGGGCAGCTCTTGTAGTTTAAAATTGCGGAAACATTTCCGAACCATACGGGTAAAGTATTTAGAAACATTTCTGCATATGTCGGAAACATATTTACCTATTTTCCTGCATTTTAGGTAAGGTTTCTGGAAAAGACGGGTAACGTTTCTGTATATTTTGGTAAAATATTGAGTAACCTCTCCGTGTATTTCGGAAAGGTTTCCGAATTAACGAGTAACCTTTCCGAGTTTTTCAGAAAAAAGTAACATGCACTAGATGAAGCGTTTCGAGTATCTTAAACTAGATGGCAGCACCAAACTCTGTCGGAAGGAGTGGTGAGGACTAACGACCAGAATCGAACGCTGGACCTACGCATTCGGAAGAAAGTACGGTACCACGACGCTGCGGTTTTCTTGCCGAATTTTGCTTTAAAAGGAAACTGACTGCTGCAAAAGTTATTTGTGGTACGGCTTGTTTTGGAAACTTAAAATTTTTTTGAAGTATTTTGTAAATGGAGAGAAAATACCATAATTAATAAATATAAATTAAAAATCTTAAATCTTTTTTCTTCCACATAAATTATTTTCAGGAGATAATGTGCTGTTTTATTTAAGTATTCATCCGTTTTATTTAAGTATTCATCCGGCGACGTCACCTGGTGACTGGTCACAAATAAACTTCACAGTGACCACACAGTGAAGTTACATCACTCACAAGTTACCAGACCCTTATTATCGCATGGGCAAATCGGGACTTTGCCCAGGGCCCCCAGTTTCAAATGTTGTTCTGAAATATTCTTTTACATGTCAAAATATTATGAAAAAGAAAACAAATTTTATATATGGGGACCCCCAAATTCATCTATGCCCGGGCCCCCTGTTGGTCATAATCGGGCTGTGCAAGAAGTTACAATGTGACAGTCCTGTGACAATTGTGGCCCTCTGTGATGTCACAGCGACTCTTTTGTGACCATCTGTGCTATTAGGGAAGATGCGTTCACTGTTATCCCTCTGTCTCTTGGCACTTGGCGCATGCGCGCGAAGTCCCAAATAAAGATTTCCTTTCGCCCGTAAATATACTTTACCCCGAAATATGGGTTATGTTTCCGAAATCGTGAGTTCGAGTAGAGCAACGGTAGGTTACGCTATACTTTCGGAAACCTTTCCGCTGTAAGTATGTAACGTTTCTGAATTTTTTTACTGTGTATGTTTCCTATTCAAGTGAAACCTGTCTATCGCTTTTGGATCACGTGACACTGCAATCGGTGTTTTGCTATCGCTTTTTCAAAAGCGATCGTTTTCGAGAACATGGCGAATCGATCGCCGAATGGTTGATAAGAAGATTACAAAAACAACGAAGACTCGTTATTTAAAATTACGAAGCAATCCGTTGGAATTATCAGACAGGGAATTCTGCAAAAGATTTAGGCCTGCGGAAAGCTGAATTTTCTCGCAGAACAGAATTTCTGTAGGGTTTATTTTCTGTCGGCCTTTGAGTTCCACTCTAGCAGACACTACGATGGAGGCGCCATCTATAGTCCTTACTTTAAATCGTTTATTGCACGGTTAATTTGATGTTTGAAACAGCGCAAAAAATTACATGAATAACGAATAATTTCTCGCTAAAATAAGCATCCTAGCAACCCTCCTAAACAAATACAAATATTCATACCATTATATTAAGGATGTTTTTGATTGTTAATTATACATCAGAACATAAAATATATAGTAATTCTACCCCTCCATTATAATTATAAACAGCTTCTCTGCTACAGAAAAATAAAATGTAGTAGGCAAACTAGAGACCAATTATTATTCGATAATTCGAACAATTCGACATGACAATTATGACGAACAATACTATTATTAATAATTTTCTAAAAAAAAATCTTCATAAATTAAAAATGTATTTCCATGATTATAAACATACAAAAAATATTAACCTAAACCAGTTAAAATTTTAAAACATTAACCTACAATACTGTTGGGGAAAAAAATTAAGACACAGCCTGTTGTCCGTTGCAGCTCAAACATAAATAAATAAACAGTTAGTCGTCACCATTAAAATAAAAGTTTTTTCCAGAGAAAGATGCGATTTTTTTATTGGTTAACAGCGACTTTCTACGTCACCGGAAGTTGCGTTTTCACTCTGTGGCGATAAAGTTTCGATCTAGCAAACCTGTAAGTTCGATCGCCTATTTTGTTTCACTTTGAATACATTTTTGCGATCGCTTGTAAAAGCGATCGAACTTCCAGAGAGAAAACGATCGTTTTGGAGACGACCGATTGCGTTTCGTTTGAATCGGGCCCTGAGTATCTCAAATTTTGTCGCGGTTCAGCTTCGTGGGGTAAAGGAGGGGAAGCCGGTTTTGAAGCGGCTGAAAATTTTGTACTGTCGTGGTCTGCTTCAAGAGGGGGGAACAGAAAAAAGGCGGAGGATCGTATGTTGGATGACGCGTTAGGTTACGGATGCAAGAATGAAGATTGATTTACGATTTGGGGAAGGCAGAGGGAGCTGTGCTGCGTAATGTGAGATTGCTTTTTTTTTGTCTCTTTCATAGAAAGGGCGCTGCTCCCCACCCGTCTTTCACAACATTACCTAGACATTACCTTACGACGCTACATTACCTAGAAATGTTAACTGTATTTAAATTCAAGCTGATATATTCAAAATCCTCTTTAAATATGTTCAGTTAAAAAAATACACATAAGACTTCTTTCTTTTTATTTTATTTATTCATTTTTGTTTGTTTGTTACATGCACGAAATCTTTATGAAAGGGACGATGACAGATACAGAAAACAATTTCTCATTTTTCTTAAAATAAATTTTGTCATTTTCTCATAAATTTGTCAGTACAGATATTTTTCTCCGGCACTTTTGTTTTAGATATAAATAGTTCAAAGTTAGTTCAATAGTTTTACATATAAATGGTTCAAAACCTTGTCGCGTCCGTCGACGTAACCATTGGAAGTTTTCCCTGGTTTTCTCCGAAACTTAGCGTAAATACGGGTTAGGACACCTTAGAAAGACCCCACGGAGGGCAGCCCCCCTTGTGTTGTCCATTTGACAAGGATTTATAATTAGGCTCCGGGCCAAGCACACAAATCCGAAAGTACATGTTACACAAACAAATGAAATATTTGAGTGAGGTTTGTGAAAACGAGCATCGACTGTAGTAAGTAGCACAACATTAATTTCTAATGGAATCAGTGGCACAGGAAGAGGGGCTCAAAGTGCTTAAGCCTAGCCCTTCCCATAATCTTGGAAATGGGGAGGAAAATAGCCACAGATCTACATAATATGGCGTTCCGTGCTGAAGGGGACGTTAAAATGTCGGTTTACCTCGCGTGACGTGATCTCATTGCGCCTCTGGTAATAATCCCCCACAAATTTATTGAATTGTTACGCTCCTGATTGTTTTGTGTTATGGCAAGCCCACAAGAAGGACATCTTCCTGGGGGGTAGATTTGGTCGGATGACTTTCGAAGGGGTTCTGGCGTGTATTCACGTTACATCTGGAGAAAACCACCCGAAACTTGAGACCTTTAGATCGACAGGCCCGAACCCGAGATCTTCACACTTCAGCCATCTACTATGTTCAGTGTCTTATTCACTCGTTCATGGTGGAGCCTAGTATTAGGCTCCTGAATCGAATTTTAAACCAATAGTAAGTTAAGGGGTTTGGGGGCAAACAAACCTGGATTTACTGTTTAAAACAAACTAGTGACTAGTCTTTGTTGTGTTTCTCCCTTGGGAGTGCATAGAGGGGGATGAACCCACTCCCCCTTCTTCAGGCTCTCTTAACATTCAGTTTTTTATCACTACCGACATTATTTTATGTCTACCACAATTCATATTTAATTTGCAGTCTGAAAAATATATTTCAAATGCATAAAATCCAGCATATAACATTAACTTGCAAAGGTGAGAGTGTGAAATGCATAAAATAAAAGTGTTATAGTAATGCGCGAAAGAAATATATTTATTTCTTAGGTAGAGAAATTTAACTGAAAACAAACGATATGAGAAGAGGTGGATATGAGTAACTTCTTATTTTAAATCCTTGTCCGTACAGGAACAAACTCTGACGTTTACCTCTCTTTTATGTATTTCTACATACATGCTGTGTGTTGGGCATGGGCGCCGGCAGCATAGGGCAAGCGGGGCAATGCCCCCCCCCTGGACTTTTGTATGCAGTGTTTTCCTTTGCTTTTTTTGCTCTTTCCAACATGGTAACCATACGTTAAAGTAGTTTCCCCCCCTGGAGTAGTCTTTGCCCCCCCCTGGGAAATATTCTGGCGGCGCCCTTGGTGTTGGGCGTGCTGTGAAATTTAAGATCCTATGTTGAAGGCACAAGGCCGAAGAGCTTCTTTTGATCGGATCGTATAAGCATGTGTACTTTTATTTGTAAAACACACGTGAAATGAAAGCGATAAGTTTGCATTCCAATCAAATAAATAAGGTGGTATGGTTATGAAAGATTGGGGGAGGGGTGTGGCGTGTACGTTCGGAACCCACTTGAATTTTCGTTCTCGAGGTAATAAAAATACAGAATATTTCCAATGTAGCAAATTACTGTGACGAGCTAAAGTCAAAGTCAGTGCTTCTCTTATCTCGAAGGCCATTTCTTTCGTCAGAAAGATTTCTCATTAGTGACTCCCTTCTACCGCTCTTTTAAAAGACATTAAATCCAATATAAACACGTCTGTTCTTCACTTTTGCCCCCCCCTTTAGTCCGTCAGTGGTGGTGAACCCCCCAATCGAACTGGCGCCACCACTGTCTGGCCAATCAAACGGAATTTCGGTCGGTTTTCTCCAGATGTAACTTGAATACGCCTTAGAAACACTTAAAAAGGTTCTCCGCCCAAGGCGTCCTCCACGGCCGATAATCTTCCTGCAACTTCGCCTTAGCCACTAAACTAAAATTTCGTCAGATTTAAATGCAAAAATATTGTATTGGAAAGGGTTTAATGATCAATATGCTTAGTATAATGGATCTTTCTTGTTAATGATATTCTTGCTATTTTGAATTTTATTTCTTTTGTGTACATGTGCATAGGTATATTTGAATTTGTGGCTTTTTTTTTTTTTTAATAAAAACAGTTTAACTATGGGCCTCCACAACCGTCATTTTCCCCCCTAACAAATGTCTACATTTCCGCGTCCAACTATTACTTACAGATTTTTTTATTTTTTTTATTTTTTTTACACAACGTTCATTAAATTTTTTAATGATTAATGCGTGATGCAGCACATTCTGAATATATTTATTTTCACTCATCAATCCCCATCCCGAAAAGCCATCTTGATGCCATGGCTATTAATCTGTTGAAGAATGTAACACCAACAACATTCAACAATTCCTTAATTCCCCAATAAACAAACTCCCCATCATTCGGGACGACAGCCCCAGTCCTGGCTAAAGGTCCCAAAACACCGGTAACAAACAAACTAAACAAACTCTCCGAAAAGATTTATCCCTCCCTCTGCTATCCATCGCTGCTCCAGGAAACGATTCGGACATGAAAGGGTAAGTATACACTGGTGAGCCACACCAAAGGCGAGCAATAATACAATAGCGGTTCCCAAACAAGTATCACGCCTCCCTACTGCTTAAAATGAACATGCTTACGCCTCCCTTCGGCCCAGGGCCCAGCAAGTAGTAGCAAGTGGGCTCGCCAAGCTATTGTAAAATAAAATAATAAAGACCAAAAATACATTTTCAGATGTTTTATTATAAAAATATGCTTTTACATACTTATTTTAAGAAGAATCAATGTGACGGATGAGCTTGCATGTTTTTGACAAGATTTCCAATTCTGGGTTCAATAGAAGAAAGTGCACAACGTAGATTACTAGCAATATCTAGTTTGCTTCTGTACTTTATTTTTATTGCTACAACTGCTGAAAACGCTTTTTCACACAAGTAAGTGCTTGAAAAGGGTAAAAACAATTTTAGTGCTTGCTCTGCTGTGCTGGGATAAACTTCGAGATATTTAACCCAAAATTGTGCCTTATCCATCTTCTCAAAATCATATTGGGCAGCAGAATCATTTTTGATTTCCAAAGCTTGCTCTTGTAATGCATCTGGCAGCATTTCTATGTCAACGTGAAAAGGATCGATCGCTAATCGATAAATAATATTATCGCACGGATCGGGAAAGTAGCGCTTGAATTCGTCCGTGAGTTGCTGCAAATGGTTTGATATTTTATTCTTGGTATCAATTTCATCCAAAATCTCCTTAAAGCACGCTTCTTCTGAGATCGCAAATAGTTTAGGAAAGCAGGAATCAGGGCCGGCAGAAGCGGGCCTGCAAGGCCTTCTTTGCAGGCGGGCGCCAAACACAGAGGGGCGCCAAATTGTCCCCAAAGCAAAAATTTTCAAAATTTTTTTAAAAATAGACAGATTTTAGGAAGATATTTTTTATATTAATAATGATTGCAGTGTATATATACACCGCTGGCCACCCAAATTGCAACACCAAGAAAAACAAGAGATATCACAACAAAATTTATTGTGTAGATAACATGTTGACCAAGTAACAAATGATTAAATTTACAGCATTCTATGAAGCGTGGTTCCTGCCAAAATCAGTACCCAGAGTAGCCGCCGTTGTTGGAGATCACAGCTGCCACACGCCTCGGCATTGATTCAAAGAGACTTTGAATGTGTTCTTGGGGTACAGCAGACCAAGCAGCTTCCACACGTTGCCAAAGTTGATCTGGTGTGACAGCTGGGGATGAACTCTGGGTCAGTCGTTGAGCAACCATGGACCACATGTTTTCTATCGGCGAAAGATCCGGAGAGCGCGCCGGCCAGGGAAGCAATTCAATCTGGTGATTGACGAAGAACCCTTGGACAATGCGTGCCACGTGTGGCCGTGCATTATCCTGCTGAAATATGGCTGTTGGCAAGCCCTGAAGGTAAGAAAGGACAACTGGCTCCAACACCTCGGAGATGTAGCGCTGGCTGGTTAAAGTACCGGCAATGCGTACTAGAGGAGTGCGAGAGAGATATCCGATACCGCCCCATACCATAATACCCGGTGCAGGACCAGTGTGACGGTGCATAATGCAGCTGTTCAGCATCCTCTCTCCACGGTGTCTCCAGACTCGAATCCGACCGTCGTGGTGTTGCATACAGAAGCGTGACTCGTCAGTAAAGAGAATTTCATTCCATTCTGTCGTCCACATCCTTCTTTCATCGCACCATTGGCGGCGGAGACGTCTGTGGTTCCGCGTCAGAGGTAGACAAAGCAACGGACGTCTTGCGGACAGACCATTCTGCTGTAAACGACGTCGAATGGTACGCGCAGACACTGGATGATGCGTTACAGACTGAATCTGCTGTGATATGGTTCGTGATGTGACTGAGCGGTCCGTCACTGCCATGCGTACAATCTGCCTGTCATCACGTGACGTGGTGCACTGAGGTCGATGCGGTCGATCACGTCTGTCCGTCGTACCCTCCTGCACCCAACGATCACATATCCGCATCACAGTTGTTTGGTTTCGTCCAATACGACGACCGATTTCCCTGAAAGATAACCCACAATCTCGGTATGCCACTATCCTTCCTCTGTCAAACTCGGATACTTGATCAAAAGATGATCGTTGTTTCCTACGAGGCATAATTTATCGTTTTTTTGAAAAAAAAGCAAGAAAAACACAATTGCTGTACTTGAAACCGTCGAAATCTCCAAGCCTTAAATAGCGCTTTGAGGTGGCGCCACAGGCGCGCTTGATGTGCGTCTGCGCTGAAATTCTAATCATTTGCATATCTCACCTCAGCTAATGCATGTTGTAAATTTCATATTATTTGCATGCTTCCTTCAGGGTGTTGCATTTACGATGGCCAGCAGTGTAATTTGTTTATTTGTATGATAAAATGTGTTGCATGGCCGTAGCCAAGATGGGGGAGGGGGTCAGGAACATATATTACCAGGTCCGTACCCAGAAAATAATTTTGGAAGGGGTCCGACATTTTGTTAGGGGGAGGGGGTGGTCAGTTTGATTAAATATCATCATTTTATATATCTCTCTCTCCCACATATACACTCATATAGGATATATATATAATACGGTCATTAAGGGGAGGGGCAGGGTCCGGATCCATAGGACCTACCCCCTGGGTATGGTTTTGTATATTACTATATGTAAAAGGGAAGTAAAAACTTTTAGAAAGATATATTACTATATGTAAAAGCAGGGGCGGTCATAGGACACATGCCCCCCCCTCCCTGCAAATGTAAAAAAAGGCGCCCCCTTTTACGAAGATCAACCTTTTCAGTTTTTGAGTTTAGAATGGCACCCGATCCGAAACGCCCTCCCCCCCGAAAATTCCGTTCTTCGTATTGATTTTGAAGACCCTGCAAAGTGACCAATTCTTAGCGACAGAGTGAGAATGACTTTGTCTGAAATTGGGCCTATTCAATAGAAAGGTTTAATATATCTGAAAAGTGATAATGGGCGTAAATTTAGTGATACATACTACAACAGAAAAATGGAAAACGGAGAATTAGTTCCCCGTACATGGCTATTATATTCCATGAGTAAAAATTCTGTTTTTTGCTTTTGTTGCAAGATAGTTGCACCGATTGACAGTACTAGCCTCGTAAAAGGCCATGGATAAATGTATCGAAAACCTTGCATAGGCATGAGACTAGTAGAGCACATATGAAAAATTTCTTAAAATGGAAAGATCATGAGAAAAATTTCAAAAATAAAACAGTTGATTCCGAAATGCAAGAGATCTATGAAAATGAAAAAAAACATTGGTCAATGTATTAGGAAGACTGATTGAGATCACAAAATTTCTTGGCAGCCCGAATATAGGCCTTCGAGGCTCTCTGATGGGCTGTACCAAAAAGACAAGGGAAACTTCTTAAAATTAGTGGAATTGTTTGCAAAGGTCGATCCAGTTATGGAATTTCACGTAGAAATAGCATTACGACCTAAAGGTAGCAACAGTAAAGTTCATTCTCTCATCAAGCAAATATAGTCAAAATGAAATGTTGCAAATTATTGGGAGTAGTATAAGAGCGAAAAGCCAAGTACTGTTCTATAATTTTGGACTGTACACCTGATGTTAGCAAAACTGAACAGATGAGTGTCGTCACACGTTTTGTCGTCTGCAGTGATGGAGGGGCTGAAATCAAGGAGCATTTTTTAGGCTTTATTAAAGTTGATGATTATACAGGTAGCGGCCTATGTGAGACAGTAATGCAAATGTTGAAAATGTGGAACATTCCTCTAGATGATATGAGAGGCCAGGTATATGAAAGGGAAAAAAATGGTAAATATGAAAGGGGAAAAAAAAGGTCTTGAAAATAATATCCTAAAAATAAATCCTCGTGCTTTTTATGTTCCCTGTGCCGCTCATAGCTTAAATTTAATGATTACGATGCAGCAAAGATGAATGCAGATACTGTTAGTTTTTTTTCGACAATTCAAGAATTATATATACAATTTATTTGCTTCTTCTCCTAAACGATGGGCAGTTCTTTTGAAAAACATTTCCTGTTTAACATTGAAACCCCTCTCAAACACTCGATGGGAAAGCAAAATTGAAGCCATTCGGCCTTTAAGATATCAACTAGAAGAAATATATGACGCTCTTTTTGAAATATCCGAAGGTGAATGCTTTTCAAAAGAAGTGCAACAAGAAGCACGAAGTCTGTGCGCCAAAATCAAGGATTATAAATTTATTTCTTCCTTGATACTGTGGCACGATTTGCTTAACAGAATTAATCCTGTCAGCAAACAATTGAAAGAAAAGGGTTTGAATGTCGCACTAGCCTTACATGCAATAAGTAACTTAAAATTATTCATTCAAGAACATAGAAGTGACGTCAATTACAAAAATATTCTTGAGAAAGCCAAAGAACTTAGTGAAGAAGTGGATGGTGAGCCCCATTTTTAAACTGTTGAAGAAATCCGACCAAGGAAATAGAAATGTCACTTCGATTACGAACATGCTGACGAATCCCCTCAATCTCCCTCCAGAAGAGAAATTTAGGACAAATGTCTTTTTTAGAATTTTGGATACAGCTTGGGTATCATTAAATGAAGGATTTAACGCAATGAAAAATCACGGCGATAATTTTAGTTTCTTGTGTAATTTATCGGAAATCGATAATGCAGATTTGAAAATACAATGCAGTAATTTAGAAAAATTGTTACAATATGGTGACAGTAAAGATATTAACGCAGAAGAACGTTTTGACGAAATAGTAGCTTCCAAAAGACATTTTTACAGCCGGTATGAATGACCCATTCGATATTCCGAACTTATTTGTGTCAAATAAATTGTGCTTGAATATCATATTGAAAGTACTACTCAGCATTCTTGTTAGTGTTGGTAGTAGCGAAAGATCATTCTCAAAATTAAAATTGATGAAGACGTATTTACGGTCAAGTATATCTCAGGAAAGACTCATAAATCTAGCTTTGATTGCTATTGAAAATGAAATCTGTCAAGCGATAGATACAAAAGAAATTATAGAAAAGTTTGTAAATATGAAATGCAGAAAAATTAATTTTTACCGATAAATAAATGTATTATTATTATTTTTTCAACAAATGCTTTCTTCAAAACTTATTTCTCCTGTAAAGAAAAGGAAAAAAAAAAAAAAAAAAAAAAAAAAAAACGGAGGGGGGGGGGCGATTTTAGCTTTTTTTGCAGGCTGGCGCCGGATAACCTTGCGCCGGCGCTGGCAGGAATAGTTGGAAACAAAAATTTTGCGTCTCCACAGTTGCAACTTCTCACTGTATACCGTGATAGCATCCCGATGATAAATTATGTTCGAATCTTCGCCTTGTAATTTCAAGTTCAAAGTGTTCAATGAGTCAAAAAAATCTGATAGATAAGCAAATATTACTTGGACACATAGTTTTTTAAATTCCACAAACAATTCTGTTTGTTTTTGCATTTCTAAAAACTGGATAACTTCATCTCGCAGTTCAAACAATCTTGCCAACACATTTCCTTTTGAGAGCCAGCGCACCTCTGTATGAAATAACAATGTCTTGTGTTCTGTGCCCAAATCTTCACAGAGAGCCGTAAAAAGCCACGTGTTTAATGCACTCTTCTTAACATAATTTACAATTTTAATGCATAATTTTAAGACGTCATAGAGTTCGTTTGAAAGTGTTTTAGCTGCCAAGGCTTGCCGGTGTATAAAACAGTGAATAGTAATTACGTTGGGATTTTTTTCTTTGACCAACTGCACGAATCCTGAACGAGATCCAAGCATCGCCGGAGCGCCGTCTGTGCACACACCTATCAACTTTTTCCACGACAGTTCATGTTTATCAAAGAATCCAGAGATTTCTGTCATTATATCAATTGCTTTCGAAGTTGTCGTTAACTCTGTTGAAAACAGTAACTCGTCTTTGATTGTTTCGTTTTTTATGTATCGAACGAAAACTAGCAGTTGACAGCATTGCGCCACATCCGTACTCTCATCTAACTGTATTGCAAAAAAACATGATTCTTTCACGGCCTCTACTACTTGATTTTTTATAACTTCAGCCATATCATCAATACGACGTTTCACAGTACTATCAGAAAGAGGTATTTGAAAATTTTTGTTTACTTTCTGTTCCAAGAACGATATCAGCTGCTTTCAATAAGCAGGGTTTAACGAGTGTTTCTCCGATAGTATGGCTTTTCTTGTCTTTTGCAATAAGTAGCGACAATTCATAGGAAGCTTCGACCACTTTCTCAGATGACTGAGCAAACGTTCCAGTACTATCCAATTTCATGCGCTTCAAACTTGCAGATTTTGAAGCGAAAAAATCCTTCGGCTTGTCTTTTAAATCGCTGCGTTTTGTTGACAAATGACGTTCCAAACGCGAAGGTCTCATAGCATCATTGCTCAGTACTTCATAACAAATAACACACTGCGGCTGGTCGATGCCACTTTTATTCATAGAAACAAAACCGTATTTCATATAATCATCATTATATTTGCGTCTTTTCGCAGAGCTCATGGCGAAATAAAAGAAATAATCGGTCACAGTCACTACTCTTACACACAAATAACAACAATAACACGAACACGACGCTTGTTTGTTTTTGCATCAAGTGCACACGTGTTCTCGGAAGTCGCGTACGGCGCGGGAATGCGCGGGCGTCTGGAGCAGGGACCGCTGAAACGACCCGGGCGATTCGACCAGGCCGGCCCCCTAACATCATTCGGACGCATGCAGGATATTAGTTTAGCTTGGGGGGGGGCACAAATATAGCTCAATTCTGATATCATGAACTCTCTTATAACGTTAAGATATCTATAGGTTCAATCACACACCTAAAGTGCGAACCTCGCGTACAACGCACTCGCTTATAGCGTCCTAAGTTATCTGTTCCCTTCAATGACTTTAAAATCGAGTTCATTTGCATATGGCATTATTAGAGAAAAATGTATTAAATACCCAACATTTTTTATTAAAGTTTCTTTCAAAGACAACTTTAAAAATATTTTAATTCAATAATTCAAAGTCTCTGAAGACTTTGAAGAAAATTTCATTTTGATTTTTAACTTTGGAAGGAGGAGTGATCAGACCTTTTAGTGTTTAGCCTCCTCCATGGATGCGCCTATGCCTAACATAACTTGATAATGAGAATGAAATAAAATAATACCGAGTTTTCAATATAATATTTTTTTATTATTTAATTGACCACCAAACAATAAAACCATACTAAAAACTAAACGAACAATACATACATACATAACATTTTAAATTCGTTCTTTAAAGTTAATTCAGTTAATAAAAGAATGTGAAACATAATATACATATTTACAAAAATATATAGCAAATGAGCCGAAGGTGGCCATAGTTAAACTTAAATATTAGGTGATCATAGTATTCTGGTTTGGTGAATGTGGCTTTTGTTTTATTTATTTATTTGTAAACATAGTTGGGCAACTTTTCTGCATAAAGATACTTTTGCTACGACAGTGGCAAAAACTGATAAAAATCAGTAAAGTGGAAAAAAAAATGGCAAAAATTAAATTACTCAAATTCAGCACGCAATTATTAAATACAGCATATTGTAATTGTAAAGGTGCATGTTTCGGTACATTACTTGGTGAACTAAGAATTATTACGTTTGTTTATCTGAGTTTAATTAAAATGTTTTAGCTAATCAAATACAATTAAATTATTTTAGCATGCTTTAAATTCTCAATTTAAATTTTTATCATTAGATACTTAGAAGTAGTTATATTCAGAAACTAAATTTTGATTACTGTGCAGAGTTATTGTCATTATTTTAATAGTCTGTCAAATATTTTTAATTAATAAACTGATAGGCACATAGATTAATTTCATTTAATGAGAAAAATACATAAACATACAGATCTTATATACTTTACTTACCAGCTTTCTCTGTAGGGAAAATTTGAAGTTAAATATTGATTAGAAGATTATGAAGGTAAAGTAAAATTTTAGTTGGGTAAAGAAATCGTCTAATAACTTCATTTAATTTAATTGTCTAGTGTTTAATCTACTTCGAATCAAAGTCACGAACTCAGAATTAAAAGTAAACCATAATGCTAATGAAAAAAGTAAATAATAATGAAATAGCATTTAGAAATGGCTAATGAACACTATGAAGAAATGGATCCAAACATTGTGAATCGTATTCAGGATTTCAATTTTCAAAGACTAGTAAAAGACCTTATAAAACAGTATCAATTGCCTTGGACACTATACAAAACCATTGAGCTATCATAGCAGATGCGTGCCATGTAATGGTGTGTATCTCTATCTAAAAATTTAAAACCTCATTATTCTCAAAAGTAGAAATTTGAACAAGCCATTCTGCCGTGTCATCTTGTAGTATATTTACTACACTCAATGTACAGAGGTGAATATTTAAGTTATAAGAATGAAGGGAAGCGTGGTTAAGAGAAACTAAGTCTGACTTTATAACATGAGGTATTAATTCTGAATTAAAAGAAGAAGACCCAATTCCCATATCTATTTTACAAAAAAAAAAAAAAAAAAATAGTCATAACTGCCAAGGCTGATAAATGATGAAAAGTGTGTCGAAAGTTTGTGAAATTCCTAATGATTTTTGCTCATTACCTGTACATATCCAGATTACTTGTACACCTCCTCTTCGTCCAGCAAACAATGCTGCTATAGAAATATTTTTTTCAACCTTATCATTTGTACAATTGTACAATCAAAAATTCGAAACAGACTTTCAACAAACGAAATACACTTTTAAAACTGGTTTATTGCTATGATAAGGTACCAGAAATTAGATTATGCAGAAATTGCAGAATTGAGTGGAATTTTAAATTTTAGCCAAAATAAAAAATTTTAGCATTTCCGTTTATTTCAAATTTGATGAGCTTATTTTAACTTTATCAGGTCTTACGATATGTATCTATGTATAATCCATTTTTAAATGAATTGGGTAAAATTCTTTATGATTTAGAATAATCATTAATAGTTAAAGAAAATTAGTTAAAAATTAAAAGAAAGATTGATCAGTTAGTACTCGCGCCTACTCACTTAATGGAGGCTGTTGGCGTTTTAGTTAAGGAACTTGTCTTAGATACTCAGATTACAGGCCTAGAGTTATACGGGAACATGGATGGGGCACGAGCCCCTCTAATAATTTACTCAATTATAGGCAAAATTGAAATCCCTTAACTAATTTTCTGTTTTAGCATATAAGACAGCCAATGCAAAATTCGTGTTTTGTATTTATTTGGCTTTTCTTTCCACAGACTGTGGGGAAAAGAAGAAATATTGGACTCAGCTAATTTTAAAATAAGGTTTTGAAGTATTTTTAACACCTGCAGCAAATTCTGTTTCTTCTTTTTTTAACGGGCCATAAGTAATCTAGATGCATTTTTGTGGTATTACGGCCATTTATCTACACTAGGGGTATAGACCGTTGGGAGTGCCCTTTATCTAGTTTAGATTATCTAGTTTAATTAAATTAATCTAGTTTAGATGATTTAGATCTTTATCTAGTTTAGATACCGGAGCCATTATTCAGCATGCAACATACATAGTCCCCCACCTTTCAAATGTTGCGTTGCGAAATTGCGGGTTTAGGCCCTTTGGTTCTATAGAGCACCGGCCCATTCGACCACCGGCCCATCGGGCGATCGCCCGACCGCCCGATGGCCCAGTCCGGCCCTGGTCTGGAGTAAAATCGCCGCCCGCGCCCTCCTCATCATGTCTTCGCGCCTCCCTAGTGGGGCGCGCCCCCTAGTTTGAAAATCAATGCAATAGCCCGACCCTATTGTCATTTCCCCTACCATCGCTTCGGGCACAAGGGGCTGCGTTCGTCGCCAGCGTCGGCTTCTTCAACGAGATCAAAGCTATTTACGTGCTCAGTGTGTACGGATATTTCACAGCAATTCGGGGCAGGAGCTCTAGCACGATCTTATCGGAAAGCATCCGTCACGGATAGTTCTCACTCACGGATACTGAAAATCTTCGGATAAATATCCGATACCCGCATTTTGACTCTACCACCATGGTTTCGACTAATGGAAGTGAGAATTTTTATGCCTCTTCCGAGAGTATCGGAAGGGGACGCTATCAACCAATCAAAACAAGACACTCTTTGCCGCATTCGAGCACGTAGTTTAAGTTTATGACATAGTACTTAAATAGGTACCACATCTTGTCTTATTTTGTTAGTCGATCTCTGGCTGTGTTATACCATGTGAATATACAACGTGTAAGATACTAATGCGCAGTACTCAAATACAATCAAAAAAAAAAATTAATATAGATTTTTGAACCGCTTTACCAAAACTTTAATTGTAAGTTGCGTACAAAGTTAGTTGCGCTTCGGTGGTTGAATCGGTAAGCTATGGTTTCCAAGGAGGAACGCCAATAGGAAGCGTGGCGCTTTACGGTCCATTTCAGTGCTCCACCCCTTTGCGCATGCGTTTGGCGTCGGACATCACCGTTTTCGGAGGCAGCGTCCATATCCAAATATTTAGATTTGAGCGTTGCGCCGGTACACTGCGTTCAAAACAAGATGGAGGCGATTATCTTCCTGAAAGTCTGGAAGATACTTTTCGATCTAATCCTATTTTATACACAGTAAAAAACAGAGATTATAACGATATACAGGCCATGGAGTGTTTTTGGGAGGATATTTTAGGAAATATGAATATTTCCGATAAGGAAAAACTCTGTTTTTCCTAGGAGATGAACAAGGGAAAGCTCAGGCATTGGGATCACCGATTTTGATAAAATATTGGAAGGTATTAGACAACCCCTTGTAAAGTCAAATAATAGTAAAAGCATATTCATGTAACATATTGAATGCCGTAAAAATTAAGCGCCAACGCTTGAGTATTTTCCAGGAAATTCTTTTTTAAGATTTATTACTACATATTTATATTAGTATACTCGCAACGTCTTCGCGTACGTCATGGCGCCGTGTCATCGTTAATGACTGCAGAGCCAAAGGTTGCGCGTTCGAGTCCCGTACTTTGAATTTTTTTTTTTTTTCTTTCGTTAAAAATCAATTCAAAATTATTGTCTACAAAAATTAAAGTGACTTATTGAATAAAATTGGAATTATAACTTACTTGCTTTGTACATATTTATTTACCAATACTTCTAGATGTAAATCCTCGTGAAGGATGATAAAAATAGAACAACTTCTGCCTTCATTTTGACTAATACATTTACTACTTAAGCTTACCATTCAGCTAAAACGTACTATGCACGTGTAAAATTAATATGAACAATTAGAGATTTAGCATTTCATAAAAGTGAAATCCTTTTAAAAATTTAAAATATTTATTATTTATATAGTATTTATTTTTCAGTTTATATTTTTGAATTTTTCTGAAACAATGCTAGATACAATATACCTAAATTAGTGTTCCAAATTTGGGTTTCTTCTCCTAAATTAGTTTTTCTGGAAATTTTTAAAAAGAGAAATATAACAGATTTACTCAAAATATGTATGGGAAGTTGGGGGACAATGAAACAAAATTTATTTATTTATTTCCTGTTCACAGATTTGTATGTAAAAAATGAAACACATGGACACTTTTAGTCTACTCTTTCCCCCATCTAAATGAATTTCTATGACTTAGTAAATAGATTTTTCACATATAAAAAATTACAAAAGTGAAATGTCTGTCAGTGTTCCACTGTACGCCAAATATCAAAGTACAATGAAACACTTAATAACACTTCACAAACACTCAAATAATATGAGTCATAATTCAAATTTCAGCATGTATGTTTTATATACATTTATAATATACATTAGTAAGACACAAATATGAAATTTAAATGGAAAAACCAAATTTTAAAACTGTTACAGCTTAAGATGAAAACAAAATACTTTTATTAGAGGTTAGCCTATAGTTTTTCATTTTATATTAAATTTATTTGAATCAATTTAAAAAATTAGAATTTCTGCTTTCCTTTCTGTACGACCAGGAGGAATAGGAGGTGGTAGTTCCGATACAATTTAAGTTTTTCAAAAATGTATGTTTCCAAAAAACTTACAGATTTGAAGTTTGGACTCAGTCGTTTGACGCACAGAACTTCGCATTCCGTTTGATTTAAGTTTATTATATCCCCCAGCAGAGTACATTTCTTTACATTTAAGTTGACCTTAATTGATTAAAACATAATTATTAGAGCGATACTGCTTGTGCCATACATGCTATAAGAGAATAGCTTATAATCTGTAGTGTTCGGATTGTTAGTTGAAAGACACTCTTGATTGTCGTCATCTTCAGAGTCTGAAGAAGATAGAGTACGATTTTGAAAACTTCCTTTTTAACTTTGTGCGCTCTATGGAGATCTAAATCTAAATATTTCATAGTAATATCTTTATTTTAAACGAATGCATTCACGCGGGAGTAATGGGGTACAATGAAACATATTTCATTGTACCCCATCTACAAGTGTTTAATTGTACCCCAAACTGAGGTTACAAGCTAAATGAATTTTTACTAATTCTTAATTTTTTTTTAAATTATGGCTTTGGGAGTATGAAGACCACACCATAATGATCACGATATTTGAAAAATAAATAATTATATATATGAAAACATGGAGGTGAAATAAAGTTACTTTTAGTAACGAAATTTTAGTTTCAATAGTGAGAATCCAATAAATTGCTATATTTCGTGTTGTAAAAAATACGATTGTCTCCAAATCACATCAGTATTTGGAAGATACATTTGTATAATAGGTGTGAGAGTTACAACTGTCTGTGATAAATCCTATTGATTTTAGATAGCATGTTTCATTGTACCCCAACTTCCCCTACATGCTAGGTTGCATTCAAGTACTGTATCCATATAATCTGCCTTGCAATCAGGTATAAAATGAATGTAATAGTGTTGCATTGAACTTCAAGAGTATAATCTAAACTACATATAAATAAATGATTCGAAATTTATCAAACGTCCGAGTTCGAAAATTATTGCAGCTTCCTATGAACCACAGATTTCTGAAAATTATTAAAGAAAATATTTTCTGCTGATATTTAATTTACTTTGTTTATAATTTCCATGAAGTTTTAGTAGTCAATTATTCCATAAATACAGTAAAAATTATCTGAGATTTTATTTTTAAGGAGGCTAAACATAAAGAAATCTAACAGAATTTTACACAAATTCATTTAAAAAAGCCTCATAAATGTAAAAATGCTTCTGAAATTCTTATTTCTTTTATTTAACTATTGATTCCTACTGGGCTTTACATCCAGAAGGCATGCAAACGAACGTAACTGCACGTCACTGAAATCAAAGAAGTATTACTAAATTTTTCCCATTCAATATTCGCACGCCGAGATCTGCGTCTTCGCCCTTTTCTAGGAAACCAGATGAGCGCTGTGCGCTCGATTCATTATACAACTGGTCGACTAAAATGGGGGAGAGAAAAGCAATTAGAGGGGCTAGCCGTCTCCCAACTTCCTGCGTACCCTAACTTGCAAGTACGATAGTGCCGCCATCATTGACCACTGCAAAAAAGACGACAGTTTTAAACGATGGGGTTTTTCCCCAATGAGAGGGCATTGAGGTCACTTTTCGGACGTCACCATATGGCGAAATTGTCCCTTTTCTTCGTTTGCCGTGAAGGCGCGAAGGGTGTCGTTTTCCCTAAAATCTTACCAGGCACAGCTCCATGACTAGGCATTTTTGTGTTCTTTTCTTTCTCATTTACTTACGAGTTGGGCTCATAAGATGGAGAAGATTGCTTTTATTAGATCGGATCGGAACGTGGCGGTGGTTTATTAGTTTTAAATGATTTTTTGTTTAAATTAGAAAAAAATATAACATCTAACTAAGGAATTCCTCTAATTTAAAATCAGTTTACTTAATTTGGTGAAAATTCTGAAGATAGATCGTTTAAAATCGCCTTAATAACTGCATTATTTTTGTATGAAAAATTGAAGTATATCGCCGTATTCTTGTTATTAAAAATTTTCATTTCATTTCATTTATTTCATAAAAGAAATGCACACTACAGATTAAAATCCATTTACAGTGATGCATAAAAGGACAAATTACATAAGACAAAATTAAAAAAGATAAAATAGAGAGATAAAATAAATACCAGTCATGACTGCAAAAGTTCAAAACACTTAACTCTAAAGACTTTAAAAGACATGTTAAAAATATCCAAATCCAAAGAAAACTTATTATAAATTTTATAAAATTTAGATAACGAAAAGTATATGTAATTATATTTTATAATTGGATCCACAAATAAATGGCTATTACGAAGAGACCTGTTCGGTACATTTACACAAATACTTTGAAGAATATCACTGCAGTCAATCATATTATTGACTTTATAAAAAAATAATAAACAAAAGAGATCACGACGAGAACATAAACTAGGAAGACCAAAAACACTTCTCAAGTAAGATGAAGAAATATTCGGAATCTAAATAGGATTACTTTTGTAATATGAATACCGAGTAAACTGAGTCTGCACCCGCTCAAGAATTTTCATTTTATTTTTATAATACGGATCCCAAACAAGACTACAATATTCAAGATTAGAGCGTATCAAACTAAAGTATAAGATTTTTAATGCATGAAGGTTAGGAAATTCTTTAGTTTTGCACTTAAGAAAACCAAGTTTTTTGTAAGCTTTAGAGATAATGCTATTGATATGGCGTTTTTTTAAAATAAACTGAGGGATATATATATATATATATATATATATATATATATTGTATTCTTAGGACAAAGTTCAGAACTAGTCATTCAGTAACAAATATTATAGCAGTTTCGAAAATTTTAAATACCATCTCTCACCTAACAGGCAAATAAAGAGTCTAAGACTAGACAGATTTAACATGCACATTCTCTGTAATATGTAATCTCATTCAGTCCGATTTGTAATCAGCTATGGCTTATTATTACTGGTTTTCTTTTTATAAGTGCAAGAGTTTAATCTGATTCATGGTAATTTATCTTCTTAACTCTTTGGTTTTAAATAATAATTCTTAGAATGGATAGCTTGCTGAAGTAATGCTTTTTTTTTTCGTTATGTTAATGATGTAATTATCCTTATGAAAAAAATTAATAATGTTCGGAATGCAATTAAGAAGATGCTTATTGAACTGGTTTACTTACAATACATTTTTTTAAAATAATTAAAATGTCGATTAGTCTAGTCGAATTTTAAAATTTCACGTTGCTCATTTTCAATAGCTACAGAGAAATACTACAGAAGTTTTTAAAAATAGGTTTTCATAACGTAAACATTCACGGTAAATAAATATTTATTAAAAATAATTCGTGCCACCTAAACTTTTCAAACATAGTAAATTTCTACAGGGTGTCCCGAAAAGGTGGTAATGGGCTTTAATTCTTTATCTATGAGAGATAAGTGGGTAACGAGAGGATACTTTTCTTAACAGAGTCTTATTTCCGACCTTATTTTGAACAATTTTCCAATTTACACTACCCAGTTATCTCTAATAAGTAAGGAATTAAAGCCCGTTACCACCTTTTTGGAACACCCTGTATATGTAAAAACTGTCGAGGCGCGTCCTGTAAAAAGTAATTTACTTAGAGCGTTAAAGACTGTTCGATTTAAGCAAAAAAATTAAACTGTAACGGTTCGTTTTTTATCCATGGGCATCGGCAGCATAGAGCATGGAGGCATCTGCGCCTCCCTGAATTTTCATATAGTAATTTTTATATTTATATTATGCTGGATTTTTATTCTTAATTTAATTATTTCCCTTCTTTTCTCTTCTTTCCAATATGGCAAACATAATCTATATTGTACTGAATCTGTAAGCCTTTTTATGAGAAAAACTGAAACTCCTGCATCACTTCTTTAATGTATAGAGGTCTATTGTATTTATTTACATTTAATATCCTGAAATTTTTATTCGGCACCATAAAGTAACTTTATAATTAATTCCATATGTCTAAGGTCGATATATAATGAAGAAAACACTAGGTTAGTGTTTTTTAGGCACCTCTATATTATGGATTGGAAGTGATTTATGATTTTTATTTAATATAAAAAGATATTAAACTTCTTACTTTAATTCTTACTTTAATGATGAAAATTATTTTTGCTTTGTGGTTAACCCTTTGAGGCGCAACCCTTTCCCAATGCTGAAAAAAGGGCAGCCGTTGCCATCGCTCGACTTAACTACCAGCAAGATGGCGGACGGTCGAAACGTTCACCGTGTGCCACAGATCTAGGGACCCTTTTTTGGCGCGGCTGGCTGTGCGGCACAGTGCACAAATTACTGTGGGGCACAGCCAGCTGCGTCAAAAAGGGGTCTCTAGAACTGTGGCACGCGATGAACGTTTTGACCGTCCGCCATCTTGCTGGTAGTTAAGTCCAGCAACGGCAATGGCTGCCCTTTTTTTAGCATTGGACAATGTATCCAGCTGTTCTCGCATTCTTCCATTTTTCAGCAGATGTCAGTGCTGTTAAAAATAATTGTGACACTTTTTTTGCGGGGCGTGCTAAAAAGTAAAGGATTCTCTTGGAGGTATGTCACCCGCAACTATTTTTATAGAAATCAAATATATTCTTCTTGACTGGCAAGAACAAAAGCCCAGGACGAAAAGAAACAAAACCCGAAGTGGTTGAAAGAATTCGTGATTCGTTTTTGCGGAGTACCTCAAAATCAACGCCGTGTCACCGGAGGGGCACATATTGAACACCTGTAGAAACTTCAATAAATGTAGTTTTGAGGTAAATTTGAATTTTCTAAATATATTAATTACAACGTTCACAATCATGTTTTCTTTTTGTCCCATTCATTATGAATCACCCTGTATTTGTTAGTCATACATGTGGTAATGGTAAAGTGACCATATTTTTTAACTTAGAGTTGAGGACATGTCCCCGATTCTGAAACAAGATTGGGGATATTTTATAATTAATGAAATAATTACACTACTCAACAGGCATTTTGCCTCTGGAATGTGATACATCAATTAGTATGTATTTTGGTGTGTAAAATCCGAATCAACCTTTCAAAATGCTCTAGCGCGTAAGATTTGAGTTTTTAAGGATTTTTATTTATTTTTTTCTTAATTTCACTATTTTCCGTTCTTTTATTTTAATGTTTAATTTTTAATTTTTTTTTCTAAAGTTTGGTACAAGAGTGCTATAAGATCAACAAATTGTCACTTGATGTCAGATGTTACACAGGCAAGTGTTATTCATTAGATGGAGAGATAATCCAGTAGTGCAAAATAAACATTATGACCTAGTGAATGTTGAAACGTGCATGGTGCAATTACTATTGTATTTATCTCAGCCTAAGAATGTATTATAAGTTTTGTTTTTTTAATAAGTGAGTGTTTCTATTGAGAGGTATTTTTATTTTAAAATTGCTTTATACATATATTTAAAACTTACGTTTACTAAAAATAACATTTAGTAAACATAGTTGTTGTCTTAACCACCCCGAAAACTTTTGTTATGTCGTGAGAAATTCACCCAAAAAGCTCCAAAAAAACAATTACTGATTTGATTAAGAAGGCCTATAAATTATATTTTGATAGTTCTCTTGGTGATCAAGATAAAACTTTTGCGCCTCGTATTCGTGCATAACATGTACTACTACTTTAACCAAGTGACTGAAAGGAAAATGTCGAGCTATGAATTCTCAATTCCTATGGTGTGGAGTTAGCCTAAGGATAATTTTCCAGCCTAGAACTTTTCTCTTAGAAGTATTTCAGGGCATTCTCTATCAAAACTAGAAATAAAATTAAGTGTAAAATGTATCTTCAGTGCATTTGCCAGTGACATAATGAAAGGTTGCCTGTCTGCCTGTAATCTGCAAAACATAGAATCAGAAACAATGACAAGTTAATCTGAAGATGCTGATCAAGAACCTGTAGAAAATATTCCCCTCATTCTCAAGATTTTTCGTTTCAGCCCTTTAATCAAAAGGAGTTGAACAATTTCGCGCGAACCAAATTTGGTTAGCGATCTAAAACTTTCAAAACAGTAAGCTGAACTTTTGGGGTCGAGATTGCAACAATGAAACGATTTAGCTCCAGGTACAAAAATTTCCTGTTTGAGATCAAAAGGTACTTCATTCGCTCCATATTTTGACATGCAGAATTCAATGTGTGTATGTGGAGATGTCAATGGTCTGCTGATGCAGCTAGGTGTACAACATAACTATCAGGAATAGTCACTCTTTATTGACTCTTGGACAAACCAGATTGAAAGCAGTACTACTGCATAATGGCAATACTTTTCCATCTGTGCCTTTGGCTCATGCAGTAGACGTGAAAGAAACTTATGAAACTTTGGCCACTATACAGTAAAGTGGCTTATAAGGAAATCACATGTAGCTGTAAAGGAAAATGTGAAAAATACTCCACTGGTTGAGCCTAATAAAATCAGTTTGTCTCCGATTCATGTCGAGTTTGGTTTTATGAAGAACTTTGTTAAAGGCCAGGATAAATGAGGTCAGGTCTTCAATTATTTGAAAGAAAAGTTTCTCAAGCTGAGTGAAGCAAAGTTAAAAGAAAGTATATTTATTGGACCACAAATAGAAAAATTGTTCAACGATCCATCCTTTTGATATTAGACTGACAAATATTGAGTTAGCGGCTTGAACCTCATTCAAACCAAGTGGGAAGGGCATTTTGGGCAGGAAAAAGATGATATCTATGTTGGCATGTGTATACATATAAAAACTAATGTATACATATGAAATAATATTGAATCATTAAGTTCTTAATATGAATTTCTTGTTAGTTTCAATTATATCAAATTTTGTCGGTATTGCTACTGATTTTCTTGTGCCTCTTGGAAATGTGACGTGATAGACATAAATTGATTTTACCAGTGAATTCAGTACCCCGAAATTAAGTAAATCCACCCATTTACAAACCAGAGGCAGAAAAAAAGTTCAAATTTGTTGACTAGTGTTATCAATAATCTAATTAAAAAACAATGTAATAATTATAAATTGTCCCCAAATGCTGTTTTGCATTTTGGGGACAAATCCCAAAGAATCGGGGCCATCGTGATTCTACCGGGCCTGCTTGTGCACTCCGAAAAAGGCCAACGAACGTGGCCTGATTGGTTAGATTCGACCGTTAGATGATGTATCTAAGTGCTGGAACCAATACGTGAGCATCTTTAGGACTCTTTGGATGAGTCATCGGAATGCACAAGCAGGCCCGGTAGAATCACGATGGCCCCGAAAGAACCGCAGAAATCGGGGACTGTCCTCAAAAATTGGGGACGTAGTGTAAGGTGGCGAGATTTTTGAACATAGAATCGGGGACATGTCCCCAATTTTTATAATTAGTGAAATAATTAACATTAATTTAATTAAAAACCAATGCAATAATTAAAAATTGTCCCCAATTCCCGTTTTACACTGTGGGTACAATTTGGAGAACGTCCTGAAATTGGGGACTGCCCGGAAAACGGAGACGTTTGGTCACCTTAGTTAATGGAATAGGAGTAGGTGAGAGGGAGCCTCGAAATGAAAGCAGGCCTATAGAGAGTGGTAATCAGTTCTTGAACTTAATATACCGTTGGTCATTGGCGCCAAACTATTTTTACGTGAAATGTGCTAGCAAACTATTGCCAATCGTATTCCATATCATCAATAGTTTCAACTGTCCGGCATTTACCTTAAAGAAAAATCGCTCGTCTAGGTGGTCCACCGGTATGCTACGTCAGTACCGAAAAATGTATATCATGTGGTTAAATTAATTGAATTAAATTAATAAAATGAATTAAATTATTTACATTTTGATATATTTCATTTAAACATATTTCGGTACCTTTCACTTTTGGGGCCCCACAGAAAACCAGGACCAAAATGTGCGATAACGCGCCGATGTATAGAGAATAAGTTTGTCGTAAATTGAAAATCCCACAATAGATGCGCCTTGTCAAAGTTTGCACGAAATTGTTATGCAGATACTTCGATCACTCAGCTAAGTTCTTAACTTGGTTAGAATTCTAGCTCAGAGGCATAGACAGATATTATTTGACTACGGATTACGTAGAAACTTAAACTTCCGGCCTAAAGTAGGAAACTGGCACGTTCATTAGAGGATGGGGATGGCAGTCAGATGTACGACTGATGCTCAGTTACTTAGACGTAGTTATGAAGAAGTAAAGCTACATTCATACTGGCCGTTACGTGCCGCTCAGACTCCGCGCTGATATCCTCATTAATAACAATGATAATAAAAGTCCCGCATGCAATATTTCAGTGCATTACAGATTATTATAGATTACTGAGCGTGGATGGCAACACAAGAGGAAACACGTACATTCACTCCACTGGCTTTACCCGACCCGCTTATTTGGATTCACTTTCACGGACAGATTGCCAATATTCTACGCGATCCGAAGTCAAACTATACAAAGTTTGTACGAAAATCTCATTCAGCCACGCACGATACGAACATACGGATTTTAATAGATCTGACTAGCTGCGTACCCGTTCTCCGCACGGTGGGAAACGAATATTTTCTTTGCACTTATATTTCGAATTAAACCCAGTAATGTGGAATTTCAAAACGTGGAAAAATACTTGAATCGTGACTAAAAGTTGATGTCATGAGTGCAAATTTTGGCGATCAAAAAGGAAAGAAGTTTTCGAAAAATGCCTGATGCTTTCGAAAAATGCCCGATTTCTACAACATATAATTCTTTTTGTGAGGTTTAATTTATAGCATTAATATATAGTATATACCACATAAATAACATTGCATGATGTTGACAACAATTTTATCTTGCAATTCGCAAAGCGTGGACAATGTATTAGCGCAGTTATGTTACACAAGACTTTACCTAAATTAAAAAACCTTCATGAAACAATGGATGCATCATTTACGTTTAAAAGTCAAAAATGCACCCTGCTCCGGTGAAAATCATGTCGCTTTTCTAAATGAAAACGTTCGTGATGTAACTTCTGAGAAAAAAAGCTTATTACCCTTATTGAACTCTTAATACAGTATCACACTTGTTACATAAAAGTGACGTTGATCTCACTGTCAATTCACGCTAAATAAATAACTAATTTCATATTTCATTTTTTACAGATTACAATTTGACCTTTTATAACATGGGTCTACAACACGAATTCTTGGAACACGGCGAAAACATTACGATCGTTTTCGTGTAACACGTTAAAGGAGACTTGTACAGCTCGGTAAAATGAGACATATGTTCTGATATTATGACGCTTTAGCTCCTGTAATTAACACGCCTTTTCAATGGCAACACCAAACATCATTGTATTTCCACGGAGCGCAAATAAGTTTTGGAAGCAATAGTGATCATGTGATATATCATCTATATGCTAGAGATAGACATACCTGTAAAAATAAGTGGTTTATCATAAATGAAATGACGTCATTTTGATGTCACGAGTTTAAAAATGCAATAGAAATCTACGTAAAAATTTACTATTATAAAATTTTAAAAGTATTTTGTTTAATGCATGAGCTACCCTTGACGATTTTTGAACACTATGATTTTTCAGCATCCATAACAACGAAAGGAAACTTACAATTTTTAAAATAGTGAGAAATTCAAAAGGGGCCACAGGGGGGAAAATGCTAATTAACATAAAACATAGTATTCATTATCGGCCTAACGACAGCCATAGTATGAATTCCAAAAACCGCGCAAAATGTCGCCAAGTTTTGACAACTTTTGGCGGTATACATATATTAATTATACATTTTTTTGGCGGAAATCCAGAAATTTAACAAGTTCTTCCACAAAATTTAGGCCATTAGCAACATAGCTCTGAAAAATATTTGAAATACTGATTAGTTAGGCATCACACCAGCATCTCAAAATTAACTTTAATAAGCTCTGTTGCAAGTGAGTTACAATATTAATCCGTTTGAAAACAACTGTGATAAATAACCAGACTAAACAAGCATGGTCAGAACGTAACATCATAAATTAAAAAATTGCGTGAAATTCTAAACTCTGCTGCACAATTTAACACCCTATTCGCAATTTGAGCGATTCTAAATATCTACACAAGATTACACAGTTTGATGTTTATCACAAAACTGAACCATAGAGGATTTAAATATTTAGATTGGTACACCTTGGATATTTTCCATCACGGCGAGATGAAATAATTTGCGGTGCTAAATTTGCGCCAATCTGACAAGAATTATGCTTAAAAAGATAAGGAGAGGTGTTTTAATGGCAACCATTATAAATAATGTTTATTAGCATAAACAATGTATAAATTGCTAAGAATCATCAAAGAGTAGAAAAGGCACCACTGGTTTCAAATTCCTACACTGATTATTTAAATTGAGCATTAGAGAGGGGGGAAACGAAGATCAATAACATTTAATAAGTAATAGACAGCTATAGGTAGTATTAGTTAGATTTTTTAGGTTAATATGAATTGAAGCACAGTATACCACATTAATAAATGTTTCGTGAAATTAAAAGTGGTCTCTTCATCATTTTTCAACGGTCATCTTGCAACTAACTAAAGTATAATCCTACGTTGCGTTAATGTATACCGTGATAGTTTCAACAAAAGAGACTACCTAAATTGTATTTTTTTTTTTTTTTTTTTTAATGGCACAGGTATTTATTTTAGGAAAATATTCTTTTCCTACCGTGCGAAGAACGGGCACACAGCTAGTATAAAATAATCTCGATTATATGAGACTTGTTATAGTATACGATTTAAAGTAAACTTAGAAGGAATCGTATATTCGGTACCATTTCCCACAAGTTTCTATTAATAGATATCCTTTACTATTTTGAGGTGAACAGTAATAATATGTTCATAATCATTATTAATGAAATCCTTATCATGTATTGCAGTGCATGGGCATGGTCGTGACAGGGGTCATTTGGATTCTATGTCTTAGAAAATTGATTGTAATTAAATATTTTCTGCCTAAATATATGAGAGATAGATAATGGTGAGAATGTTTTTATAATACTAGGGGCCAAGGCCCCCAGACTCGCTACGCTCGCTTTTTCGTATGAGGCATTCGGCCCCTAATCAGGCTTATTCGTAAAAGAGACATCATTTCAACAGACAAAACCCGAAGATTGGATCAGATAGAATGTTACTGAGCTACACATTGCTTGGTTCTTGCATGTTCATTGGTACATACAGAGGCGTAGCCAAGGGCGGGGGTTAGGGGGGTCATAATCCCCCCCCCCCATGAGAAATTTTTTGCCATACAAAATTTATATACTTCACTACATTATCACACATATGTATACATATATATGAGTTGCAGTAGTCGTAACCCTCCCCCCCCCATGAAAAAATTCTGGCTACGCCCCTGGGTACATAAAAATTTAAACTTCGCACTACAGTAGACCCCTCCCCCTCATAACACGGAAGGTATGTTATGGAAATCCGTGTTGTACGGGTCCTGAGCTATACTACACCTGGAGTGCGGACTCCACTTATAATCGCTGGAAAAATTATTTGCACTCCTCAGAAACACAATGATATTTAAGCTTGCCATTCAAATTTATATTAATTAGGAGCTAAAGCGTAATAAAAGTAGAACAGCTGTTTCAGCTGTATTTTTAATAATGTAAAAACTATTGGACACCTTGCGAATTTGCCACCCATGGCGATTTTTCACTATTTGGCGACTCGCGTACGTGTAAAGTTAATAAAAGCTACGGAACAGATAGGATAGCTTGCCACCCATCTCGACTTTTCATTATTTGACGGATTACACATGCTCACAACCTATAATTACTGTTCATTTAAGGTTACCGGAAAACCGTTATCCATATTTTCATTTACATAATCGTTTGCAGATTGGCGTACTTAGCACCACGAATTACCATCTCGTCGCGCTAGCAAATATCCAAAGTGTACTATAACTGCTATAATGGCATAGTTTAAATATATAATATATTTCTACTGGTAGCAAATAATCCAGGTGGACCGAACCGGCTTTAAAATAATCTGCATTTTAATTATTTTTCATTTTCAAGATATTAGTTATTTTGTTTTGTTAAAACGAATAATGACTAATTCTAAACTCCTGTTGTCTAAGTAAACTTACTATTTGAAAATTGTCAACTTTGTGTAACACATTTTGAGTTACTTATTTCATATAGTTTTTATTTTGGCGTAAAATAGGCGTAATTCTAACTCATGTTTGTAAATTACACGCGATTCTAGATACTTGGAAACGCTTTGTTGCAAAAGAATGAATAATTTTATGCCAAATCTGGCAACCATTATGTTTATTTTTTTATTAATATCTCCTAAAATAATTCGATTTTCGAAATTTAAGTCAGCTTAGCAGGTTCCTCGGAATTTTTCGAATCTGTGGGCACCTTAGTCGAAATGTATTCCAAATCCCCACGGTTTAGGAGAAGATAAGCGAACAAGCTTTTGACAGCGGCGACGACAGCGGCCCTTACTTTTTTTTAGAATAGAGAGATACTTGTTTAACTTTAGAATAAATAAATAAAAATAAAGAATGGTATCGCATGTACGTGTTTATTTATTTAATTAAAAATTCTGAATGAATTATCATTGGTAATTTAATTATAACTGATGTAAACCATATCTTTGCGGAATCTTATTGGATTACTAATTGCGATTTGCTGATCAGGGATAGCCATTCAGGTTAGGTTATTATCGGAAATATTCGAACCGTTTCAAGAGCTATGGTTTCATAGATGAAGTTCAAATAACTTCCTCTGTTGTGGGTAGAACTCTAAACGTTAAACAAACAAACTATATTACAAATTTGCACGAAGTAAAGTAGTTTTTTTTTTTTTTTTTCCCCAACTATCGTAATGCCAGGTTACGAGTGAAACAATTCCATAGTTTTGCTCTTGAATAAATTTTAATCAGGTGTATTAGAAAAATATCCGCTTCCTCCCGCATGAAGGGTACACAGCTAGTTTGAATTACAAATCGATCATTCATTACAAATAAACAGGATTACTGTTCATTACAACGTAAGTACATAATTATTGGTAACTAATAAATTCACGTACATAATTATTGATTAAATAGAACAAAATACAACATGTGGAGAAAAATGTGTATCGCTTATGTATACTGTACGCATATACCAGCTGTGTCACGCTGCGGCCTGTGTGCGCACAACTTTTTGAATTTTAAATGTGCACACAAATGGAGCGCGGAATTCGAAAAGTATACCCTTACAGCCTTAAAAAACATTATTTTTGTTTTTTTTACAAAGAGTTTTAAATGTATAAAAATGTGAATAAACGTTCATAAATGTTTATTAAAAGATAATGTGCCAAAACCTATTTAATTGCATAAATAGAAAGTTTAGAAAGCTTGACAAGAAGTTTTCAGCTCGTAACTTTTACTTCTGGTCTGTTAAAGGGAAATCCCTGCGGTTTTTTTTGGGGGAAAAAGGGCTCCGTTTGCTCCGATTCATTATACAACTGGTCGACTAAAGCGGGGGAGTGAAAGCGGTCAGCTTCCGTAGAGCCCCCCTCGTCAGAGATCAGCTTGGCTTTTCGAACTGCGGGGAGAATCTGAGGAGTGAAAGGGGGTAGGAAAGGAGAGAGTCGACCAGTTGTATAAGACAGCGTGCGCTCTCAATTTCGGCGTTTCGGTCACGTGACACGTCGTATTTCAGATCGGCGCTCCTCCTTGGAAACCAAAGCTTAAGACGCGGGACTATTACTAGGGCGTTATGTGATCGAACCCCGTGCTGCGCAATATTTTCCTGCACATTTTTTTTTTTTTTAAATACGCGAATCTTGGTAATTAATTCATCAGAATTTTACACTTTCAAAATAAATCACTTTTAACACCCACAAAACTCTATATTTCTTTAAGGTACATTAATTTTTGTCAGACAGACTATTTTTTCCCTAATTGTCACCCGTTCGTGATGCAACAGCAAGAGTATTAATTTTTTAAGCATCATCAATTGTAAAAATATATTCTTTGAATAGCAGAAATAAAATTTTAAAAATATATAAATAAATATACAGTCAACTCACAATTTTACGACCCTTCCGATTTAACGACCCTCTGATGAAGTGCTGACAGTTTTTCAATACCTTTTATAAACTTTATTTTACACTCAGTATATTCACATGGCCATTATGACCATTATGCCAAAGTTAATTGAAATCCGCATTTTCCTGAAGCCGTGCCTCCTCCTTATAAAATAAAAACGGTAATATTCGAGTAAAAACAAATCAGATTGAAATTATCGTCCAAGCAATGGAAGAAAATCATTACTTAAATGAAAACAACTTTTCCAGTTTTTATAGAGCGCAGCAAACGAAATGAGGATTTGAAATCTCTAGCACAAAAATTAAACAGCAGTGGAGGTTTTATTAATAAATGTGAAAGCTTGGCAAAAGGTAAGCAGACTGTTATTTTATAAATTTTAAATATCATTAAAAATTAGCATTTTTATATTCTAATTGTTCTAGGCTCTAAATATTTTTTAAACTCTTGAATCAGTTGGAATGCTAATGATTTATTCAACTGAAAATTGTTGATAAATTCGTCGTCGCTTAATTCAAAGGATTTACACCTAGGAATCGAATTTCGATTCCTATGAACCCTTCTAGCATCTTATTGTTGTGCAACAGTTGCTGCAATTAAAACTGAGCCATTATTTTGATGTAAACAACTACCATCAGAACAAATAACCACGCACGCTGACTTGTATCCGAAGCGGAAAGAGCTTCTCACGCGCGTTTACCGTGCCGGGAAAAAAAGTGGAATTTCCGACAGGGTTTCCGATATCGGAACGTTCCCGAGAGCATCGTGGTAGACCAAATTGACGCCCTTTCGGAATGTGACGTCATGAGTGAGAAAAGGGTTGTTTTTCCGCTTCGGAAAGGTTTCCGAGAAGATCGTGCTAGGGCCCCAGAGCGAGCAGACGAAAAGACTTTCTATTTCATTTTGCATTCCTTGTCGCTTCATATCTAAGCAATGATAAGCTGTAAAAAACTTCAATATTCTATCTAAAATGTTGCATATTGCTACAGTTTTGCTTTATTATGAAAAACGCTCCATCAAAGTTAATCTCAGCGTTTAGTTAATTAAGAAAGTAATCAAATATGCTAAATAATAATAATCTAAAATTGCTTCATTCACACTCATTTTTTGTTGCTAAAATTTGGTTGAAGTGTCTTTCATAAGTGTTTGATGATCTGTACTAGCTTTATTTTATTTATTTTTATCTCGGATTTATAAAACCCGCTTAAGGAGTTTTCGAAGGGGATGAAACGCAAAAACTTCTTAAACGAAATTAAGTTTTTGAAAAACAAAATTCAGTGTAAATATTCAGGAAAGTTTTTTGGCATTATTAAAATATTGCATAAATAATATAAATTTAGATTTACTTCAAAATTCAAATTGTTTTATACTTAAAAAATTAGTTAATATATTGAAGCAATATAATTAGGTACGTAAGCATCACTGGAATAGATTTTAATAGAGAAAAAAAAAATAAATAAAAGGTGCTTGTAACACGTTCTGAAAGAAGTTAAAGAAAACTTTTTAAACGGGAAAATATTTGGAACGAGCCTTTTTAAACGGGTTATTTTGTCATTGTAGGAACAATAAAAAAATTTGAAACCAAAAATATCATCTTTTTAAGCGTGGAAATTTCTTAAGCAGAAACTTCTTAAACGGGTTTTACTGTATATATATATTTGTGATGTTTATTTAATTTCTTTCTTTTTTTTCTGAAAAATGCTTGTATTTTATCTAAGCATAAAACAAAATTTTGAATAAAAATTGAATACTAAATCGTAAAATAAAGTTAGTATCAACCTTAGAATTAAAAATCTACAGTAAAAATAAACACCGAGCCTGACAGGCCCTGCGCGCGCTCGTGTTACTGGGAGTCGCGCGCGTCCTGCATATATATTTATCTGATATGAACTTTGCATATTTATCTGAATATCTGGTATAATTTAGATTATTTTAATGCCATAATAATTCAAAGGCTTGAGGGGGGGGATTTTGTGGGGTAATAATTTTAAAAGATGTTAATCATTTAACTTTTTATCCCCGAATTCTATTCCATTAGTATGCTTGTTTAATTGACTTTGCCGTTGCAAGGCACGAAAATGACATCTTCATAGATGCAACACTAAAAAGACAAACGTGGCATTTCTCATAAAATGTCATATGAAAAACGTAGCTTCTCAAAATAAAATTCTTCGCGAAAATAATCATTTTATATAAGTGCTACTGAGTCTATTTTGTTTGTTTGGTAAGGGCATCGCTATACTTGGGCTATCTGCCTTGGTCGGAAGACTTTCTAAAGAGTCTATTTACAGAAAGTTACTGCTACTTTTAAAATCTAAACAGCTCTTAATTATTGAGATTTACAAATAATAAAATAAAAAGAAATTTTTTAATGGATGCTTGAATCTTGAATAATCGATTTAATCAATCTGTAATTTAACAGTCAAGCATCCAGTTTAAAAATTGGGCGAATGTGAACCACTAACAAAATTAAAGCAGTGCCGGATCTAGGGGTGGGGTTGGGCAAGCCGGGGCTCCTGCCCCGGGTGCTGCTAGCAGAGGGGTGTCAAATCGTCTCTGAGACAAAGACAACTTGACAAAAATAAGGATGGAGGCGGGGCACCAGAAAGGTATCTTGCCCAGGGCGCCTGTTCTGCTCGGTCCGCCACTCAATTAAAGGGACAGTTTTTATTTTTGTAGGAAAAATGTATTGAAAATTTGAAAAGTTTATTTATTTTGGTTTGGGAGAGTATGAATATGAAACCAATGTTTCCTGTTAATCTATCATATTCATGTTTTCTAATCAAGGAATATAGTGTGAAGATACTGTGCTCCTAAAATTTTTAAAGAAATATTTCTTTTCTCTCATAATTTACCACTCTTTATTGTTATAAGGAAAGTCTAGTTTTTCAAAAATAGCTGCAATGTAGCTTTTTTTTTTTTTCCCCCAAAAGAAATTATGTTTTTTCTTGATCAATAATATCATTTAATACCGGATGGGCAACATTGGAAAAGATTTACATGGGATTTTGAATGATTTAATGTGTTTCATATGAGGTTTTGATTTGTCCCTTGGTCGGATCAAAAGGACCAGGACGGGCCACATCCGGCCAGCGGGCCAGAGGTTGACCATATGTGGTCAGGACCGGCCTTCTGTTTGAAGTGGCCCGGTTGCAAACATTTTTTGGGGGCCCCAAACATTATAGATGCTAAAAATTCATTAATTAACAGACCCATTTATAAAGCAAACATTAAGAATGAACTGAAATACCACTAATACCACTTTAATGGTCGTGGTAATTAGGGTTGAAGGCCGGCTCTAAGGTAGCTGGCGCCCTGGACAAGCTAATTTTTGGAGCCCTTTTTAAATAAATCTAACTCGTTTATGACGACTCCTTATTTAAGAAGAATCCAGATTGAATGAGAAAATCGAAAATACTTGGCTGGTACAATGTTAAGTTTATGGGAGTATAACTCACTTTTAACGAGTAATACCTGGTTATATCGAGGAATATTTTAGTGATTTATAAAATTTCTACTGACTTCCACCTCACCAGTTCAGATAATCCTTTCTTAGAATATATCTTTTAACATTCCAAAGTCAATAAAGACGACGATGATAGCGAAGAATAGGAAGAAACTACAAAGGGAGCTTACCTGACCATGGGCAAGTGGGACAGTCTGACGTTGGATAAACCTTCAAAAGAAAAAATCCGTTCTCTCTCCTAAGACTATGTTTTCATGGCGCCCCTAAACATTTAGCGCCCCGGGCAGCTGCCCGAGTTGCCGGTACCTTGAGACGGCACTGGTTGGAGGTCTAAACCGTATTGAATACGTATGCTAAACCTGTGGGGCCGTTTATCACCCATTTCAGTTAACCTGTATTACAAATGCTGAAAAATGTGAGAAAATATGAATCTATTCACTCTGGAGATCCACCGACCACCGAGAGTGACATTAATTGTTTCAGAGTAGTTTTGTTAGTAATGAAGACAGTAAAATAAATATTTTGTTGACCAACTACCTATTTAAAATTTGAAAAAGAAGCCCACAATAGAAGTGGGGGGGGGTGACTTAAAGCTTAGGTCAAATTAAATAAAATCAATAATTTAATACTTAAGTTAAATTAACCAAAATGTATGTTTGAATATATTTTTTCACATTAAGTCCATTAATTTAATATAAGAGGACATTTCATTAGTCAGTGCTGCCAATTTAAGGGATTTGTCGACAAATTTAGCAACTTTTCACTGTATTTAGTGAATAAATTTTTTTGAAAGTGACATTTTTGATGATCTTGCTCTCTAATTTAGAGATTCAGATGAATTTGGAGTATTGTTTGAAACTTTCTAAGATTTAAAAATCTAATCAGTACTACATTACAAAAGAAATGATGCGATGAAATGTTTAAGAATGGATCGTGGATGAACAGACATATCAGGGACGTAGCCAGAGAATAGGCGATGGAGGCCTCGGCCCCTTCCGCAATTCACATTCTTAATTGGATGTCAATAATCAAGCTTTTTCGTAGAAATGCTATCTTAATTAGAAATGCCTCCTTTTGGGCCCGCCCCGATTTATCTTTTTCTTTCTGGTTATGTGGACGAGACGTACATTTCAATCATCCAATTTTATGTATACTTTTATCCGCTATTATACTGTAAATATTCAAATATAGTATGAGTGCTACTTTAAGTATGAGGGTTTTATTAGAAAATAGAGCAACATATATTCGAAATCTATTAATAATTTCTGTTGGTATTTTTTTGGAATTAACCCTTTATTAATAGGATATTTTTTCGAAATTATTATTATTATTATTATTATTTTTTTTTTTCATAGTTACCAACCCTTACCGAACACATCTACACGCTTAAATCTATTGAGTAAAATAATAATCAAACGGAGTATATTTTTACACAATTATTGACTTCAAACAGCCATTCTCCCGATTGAGTAAAATTTGCTCCATTAATCGACAAATATCAATGGAGCGAAAAATTCTCAATTTTTGAGCATTATACAACAGCTCCATTTAGGTTAAATAATAATCAAAAGTGAGGAGTGTCTGTCCGTTTTTGATTCATATAACTGTACTCAATTATGATTATTATTTAAGCTATAGAATGAGCGTTTTTACAAAATCAGTCCTTTTTTAATTAATATATCTGTACTCAATTAATATTATTATTTTAAGCTAGGAAAAGGTTGTCTTATGAAAATTTGCTGTTTTGATTGATATATTGAATTATTCGCTTTCTTCATTTTTTATTATCAGAGCTGTAATCTATGATTATAAGCCCGAGAAAATAAATTTTAAATCAAGGCAAATACATTACATATATCTTAATACACTATAAAAAGTATTTTTTTAATAAATAGAATATAATTTCACTATAGTCTCTAGTTATAAAACGAATTCACAGTACAGTCAGAATACACAAATGCAATCATGGTTAAACCAGCTGTAACATTTAATTAAAGCAGCAACCAAATTTATTTACATGAAAAAGGTAAAATAGTACTTACTCACTTGACTGAAGATATAACTTCATTTGTACAACAGCGACGAGATTTTTATAATCCAATCGTAAGAAACTACGTCCATTAAAACAAAATTTTTACCGAAAGCACCCTCTCCACATTTAGGTTGAATTTATTTCACAACTCTGAATATGAAAAAGATGTATTTGGTATTCGGATATAAAAAAAATTATCACCATTCTAAAGTATCATCGGGTATCCTCTTCAGAAACTCTTTTAATTCATAATTTGATAAAGACATGTTTGCTCTTCGATGCTCGCCTCAACAAAGAATATATAACCACTGCGTAATCCATACGATTCCCGCTTCCCGCGTTGTGTTGTTTGTGGTGACTATGTTTATGCAAAGAATATAAAGTTTATGTACCGTTTTCCGTTAAGGTCACGTGATAGAAATAGGATATATTACTACGCATTTTTCGTGGGGGAGAGACAGAATTCTCAAATAGACAAGATTTTAGTGAAAAATGGAGTAGGATCTAGCGAATCCTGAGCATTGAGGGGAATTGAGGAGATAAATTATTTTCTTTAATGAGTATTTTTTAGCGTAAAAGGATTTATATCAGCCGATAAGAAATTAAATCAATAAAGGAGTGTTAGTTTTAATCAATAGATTTAAGCGTGTAACCGCTTTTTGGAAGCAGTAAATTTTTAACATCTTTTCAAAATGTTAACCAACCCACACGTGCATTTGGAAACTAAATATGGTATTCAGTAGTCCACGATCTTTTTCTATATTCTAAGATAAAAAATCACTGTACATATAAAGTGGTTAATTATATTCCCTAAATGTTATCAACTGTACGTCGCATGGCATGCGCCGCCGACTGTGCGGGCACTAAAACACCGAAAGTGTGAGATGCGACGTCGAAGAAGAAGGGGTTGAGATCGATTAATGTGTTTGAAATATTTTATATTCCTAATTTTCAATTAACACAGATTTAAAAGTACTTTTTCTACTTCAGAATAGCTGTTTCATCTGACTGCAGAACTTCGCTTACTCTACATACTTATTTATTGCTTAGGGATTAAATCGCATAAATATAAGTTACGGGAACAATCAAAATGCATTTAAAACTTTTATAAATGTGAAACTTAACACAATTTAAAACTTTTTGACGAAAATTATCTAATTATTTGCAATCTCCGCTATTATAAACAAAATAACGACTTACCTTTTTTCAAATGTAGAAAACGCGATGATAAAATTGGTAAAGCTTAATCCACAATTTAGGCCCGTGAAAATCATAAAATTCAAGAAAAATCTTTCAAAATATATATAACATATACACAAAAGTTAATAGACTCGTACAAAGTCTAATACAAGCAGACACTTCCAATGGTTCAACTTCGGTTAGTAACTTTGAGAGAAGGAGTAACTGCAAAATAGGATTTGACCAAAAAATTTGCACAATTGTAAATGGGGGCAAAAAAAATATTTCCATGCTTGCAAAGGTACCCAAATGCAGGTTATTTTTTATTCTTTGTGTACTCTTATCTTCAAATTAATGTCAGACGCGTGAAACGTATTTCGTATCAACAAAGTTAATTTAGAGGGGGCCCCCAACAGGTATTAATCAATCAGTCCTTCGTTTTGACAACAAAAAGGCCTCTTCCGCTGTTCTTTGGGTTTCGGTTCTTTTCAAAGAATTCGCTAATGAGCGGTCGTTATGACCAATGGTCCAGATCTGTTAATTGTATTTTTCTCTAACTGATGTTTTCGCTCTTTCCACGGTGAAAGGTGCGAAGGTAAGTGACATTTGATCAGAGCTGGGGTGTACTGTCAAAGAATACTGTTCGTGGAAAGACACTTTTATAAATGATGTTTGGCTCTGAAAGATGCAGAGTAGTCACACAACACTATCAGTCCACTTTAATTTAAAGAAATCTTTTATATTTTTCACGATAAGAGAGAGAGAGAGAGACATAATAAAAAATATAGAACGGATTTGGGGGCCCCTCTGAAACCGGGGCCCAGGTGCCTTGCATCCGCAGCATCCCCCCTGTGGCCGGCCCTGTATGTGGTTTAACATTTTCAACACCATTCACAAAGAACAAGGCAGCATTTAAGTGAAAAGATATAAAATAAAGTCTTGGAGCTTTATTGCTTTGAAATTAAAACAAAACACAGCTACTCGAATTTTTTACAAAAAATTGTATTTCTCAAAATCAACAGGATGAATGAAAGGGGATGAAGTGATATCGTTTACTGCAGAACGTCCCCTGTCCGAACGTCCGATTCCCTGAACAATTATCTGACAGAGTCAACAGATCTTTTGTTGTCTGTTAACATTAAACATGTTTCCCCCAGTTGCCTGAAGCAGATTTATTGGCATCTGTGGGTGGGTTGTGGCTCGGTGCATGTTCGGAGTATTGTGTGTCTTTTCCTCAAAGATCAAAAGAAACTTTGCTATTCAGACGCGTGATAAAACAGCAGGGGGTTTCGGTGTGAAACGACTGACCACAGAAATCATTCTCTGGGACGGACACCGTGGGAGAAGAATTTTCGCAATATCCCATACCCTAATTGGAGTTCTCTTTTTTGGCCTTCTGAAATTTTTTTGGCTGCCTGCTTGCATGGAAGTATGAATAAAAATATTTTTTTCAATACTGAGGAAACATGCCATGCAAAACTGTTAACGTTTCAAATGCAGTTTCTCTATGGAGGTCAACCTTCAAAATAAATTTCAAATGATTAATGATGCCGGAACAAAATGTTGGTATTTTTTAGAACATGGATGTTTATTAAAGTATAACACTCTTTTAAATTAATAATTTTAATCCTATTAATTATTTTCCAACTACTATTAATTTAAAGTTTCTTTAAATGATTAATAATTTCAATAAGGAATAAATGATTGATCTAATACGACATCAAAAGGATTACTGGATAGCAAAGAGACCCCAAAGATTTTATCCCCGGGGCCCCGACTTGGCTCTCTGCGCCTCTGCCTAATTGTGATGTTTCTAATTTACTTTGTATTGTTTGAAGAACAGTGCAACAATTCTTTACCTTTTCTTAGTGTCTATGTTTCAATAAATCCTAGCGCTTTATCTACTTCTGTTTTTCATAAACCCTTTTCTATTTCTTTACCTCCTTATGATGTCTGGGAGGAATGGGGGGGGAGAAAGGCGGAAAAAACGCGAACGGTAAGAACGCCCATATAATTAATTTTTACACAATGTTGGACAAAATAATATACATGAGAAAGGTAATTGTGTGGCATATCAAAAGAGATATTCATTCCACACGTTCTGGGCTCTACCCTACTGTAAAAAAAGAAAACAGAACGATATCAAAATAATAAAAAAGCACTGAAAAATCGACATACCAATCTGGAGTGTTGAAAAGCACATGGAATGCATGTACAACGTGTTGCCAAAGCTATTATTCTATTAATTATTATTTAAAACCGAAGAACTATCAAGAAAAATTACAATGAATCAGAATGAGCCCTTATATTTATAAAAAGAAAATCAGTAATCATAAGCAATAGTTTATTAGGAATTTGACTAAAAGTCAGAGTAATATTGCGAACGTGTATGTTAAATGTGTGGGTCGTATATTCTGTTTTTGGGTTGTTGTTGCTGATGTTGCTTTGGGCAATTTGTTCCTGAATGACTAGTTCCGGTCCTTTTCATAAGAATCCAAACAAATTAAACGATCAATTTATTGAATTAATAATTAAGTAATTCAATCATTTCTTATTTTATTATTTTCAACAGAAGGTTCAGAATTTATGCATAAATAAAGCACAAATTTTGTGTGTGCGTGTTCTGTGTACTAATGCATCTGTACAGTAAAAGATCATGTATTACTTGTGTGAATATTGTGAGAAATTCTGCTGTACTTTGATTAAAAAGGGTAAATAATTCTATTTTGTAACAATTTTAGTTCCTTTTTTTTTAAAATTCTATCGTCAAGAACAGTCAAGTGACCATAGGCCTTCGCGAGTACAAACTGGCACTGTAAACCGAGTTGTCGATTTCAAAATGAAAATTATATGAAAAAAATGCGCACTGAAATATCATCAATTGGCTCCCCAGTAGAAAAAGAGGAGACAGTCGGGAGATTCTTTGACAACAATGCGTCGTAAATGTGTTAACTATCCGACTACCGATTTTGCGTTGTGGTGCAATTTTATTTACAACATACGACAATATGCTGAAACTATAAGGGTGAGGGGAGGGGGTGAGCGCCTTACCTTCTCTTCCCCCTCCCCTCACATGGGCGCCCATGACTGTGTAAAAACAAGAACACTTGAATCGATAAATGAATCTTCAATTTTCACCAGTATCTGTAAAAATCCAACTTTTCTAAAAAAGGGGGGTTAAAAAATTTCTCTACCCCCCTTCCGCTTTCTTAAAATTTTCAGCATAAAACTGAGACGGCGTGAACAAAGAATACTTAAGAATTTTATGTGTGAATTTGGGGGTTTATTTTAGACTAGGAGCCTTATTCAAAGTCGCAATTTGCCTTGATAAGGCTATCCACACTTAATCAAATTTTATATGGCCGAATGGATAAGACTAAACATCGTAAATGGTTGAAATGTGAAAGTCCGGGTCTCTGGCTTAAAACGCGGCTGTCGATCTGACGGTCTGGAGTATTGGACTATTTTCTCCATATGTGACGTGAGATAAAGTAATGAATATAGAATTGTTTTCTAAAAAAGAAAGAAAGGAAATAGTCATTGAAAATAAAACATGATACATCAACTTTCTTTCAATATATAAATATATATATATGTATGTATATTAATACCTACCAGAAAAAGACAGGCAGTTTGGCTTGAACTTAAATACCTTTCTTGAGAGAATGTACACATTGATAATAAAACATTTTACAGTAAACTGCAAAATGTACCCGTTCTTAAGAACAGAAGCACAACCATACAAAAAATAAACATGGAGGGAAATTGTAAATAAAATTTACCAGAAATTAAATGTTAAAAAATATGCAGTAAAGCCCATTTAAGAAATTCCCGCTTAAAAAGTTCTTATTTGCCGTTCCCAATTTTTTCCTATTCTTTCAATATTAAAACAACCCGTTTAAAAAGTTTCGTTCAAAATACTTTCCCGCTTAAAATGTTTTTTTCACTTCTAATTCAGAGTGTGTGTACATGTAGCTTTCGCTTTTTTTAATTTTTTTTCCCTTTCTTATTGTTTGAAAAAATCAATTTTTAGGACTGAAAAACTATGGCATTGGCCTGTGACATGCTAACAGAAATTAATTATTGTTGAATCAATAATACCCAAAAAAGAAAAAACTCTCGTCTACTTCTCGTAAGTACGGACGCGTTGTGTAAAAATTTCTTTCTCTCCCATCCGGAGGGAGGCGGTGACGTCACGAGCAAGCATCCTTCGTGGGGGTGACAAGCTATCCCTCAAACGAATGACCCAGCCCTTCTCCGAACTGGTCTAGCTCGTTCGCGAGCAGGATGGATCAGGCAAATCTCGGAGTCCGTCTTAGTCCAGGCAAATTAGACCAAAAAACAGCTAATGGGGGAAAAAATTTATATATTTTTGAAACTTGGGGAAAACACTAATTGGGTATATAGTTGTATGAAACAGAAAAGTTCCCCCCTCTCGGGGTGCCGCGTCCCCCCTTTGGGCCCACCAAAAGGTCACTTTTTTACATTTTCACTTCTATCTCAAAAACCGTTCGTCTTAGCAAAAAAATGTCAACTACAAAATGAAAGCTGATAAAATTTCCTACAAGATTGTAATTGGTTATTTTTTTCTATAAGCAATAGCTTTCGAGATATGTTTTAGATAAAATCGCAAATTTTTGGAAAACGCTTCTTTTTATCCAGATTTTTAACCAATTTTGTCTTTTAACTCTTCAAACCTCAGTTTTACAGCAATTATCTTCATAACAAAGTTTAGAGTATTCAATTACCTTTAAAATTAGTTATTATTTGTAACTTTATCTTTAAATGATCAAAAGTTATTGCAATTTGAAATTTTCAAAAAATTTAGCAAATTTGAATGAAAACTACATTGCGCGTCAAAGTATGACAAAATCTAGGAAAAAAATTATAAAGTTTTGAAACTTTGGGAAAACATTGCTTGGGGATGTAGTTGTATGAAACAGAAAAGTTCCCCCTCTTTCGGGGGGGGGGGCGCCCCCTCTTTAGCCCCCCCAAGAAAAGGTCGTTTTGGGATTTTCACTTTTATCTCAAAAACCGTACGTCTTAGCAAAAAATTGCAAAATGAAAGCTGAGGAAGTTTCCTACAAGATTGCTATGGGTTATCTTTTTCTAGATACAAAAGCTTTCGAGATATAAGTTTTAGAAAAAATCGCAAGGTTTTGGAAAACGCTTCTTTTTATAACTATTTCCCACTAACTTTGCCTTACAGCTCTTCAACCATCAGTTAGACAGGAATGGGTTAAAGAAAAGTTTTAAAGTATTCAAGTACCTTTAAATTTAATTTTTATATGTAATTGTATTTTTAAATGATCAAAAGTTACAGCAATTTGAAATTTTCGATACATTTTAGGGAATTAGAATGGAACGTGCATTGTGCGTCAGAGTGCAAGAAAAAACCAAGGAAAAAGCTTATAAACGTTTGAAACTTGGGGAAAACACTGGCTGGGTATGTAGTTGTATGAAACAGTCTCTAGGGGTGCCGCGTCTCCCCTCTTAGCCCCCTCCTCCTCAAAGTTCCCTTTTTAGATTTTCATCTCAAAATTGGTGCTTCTTAGCAAAAGCATGCCAATTACAAAATGAAAGCTGATAAAACTTCCTAGAAGATTATAATTTTTATTTTTTTATGTATCAAATTATTTATTATTCGATATCTTTATAATTAGTATTTTTTTTTTATATCGAATAGCTTCGAGATATGTTTTAGAAAACCTCGCAAATTTATGGAAAACGCTTTTTTTTCATCCCATATTTCGACTAACTTTCCTTCTAGCTGCTGATTCTTAATTCAGAGAATCGAACAGTCGAATTATCAAAATTTTCAATCTCCTTTTTTCAAGAAATTCCCCCTCTTCTGTTGCATTTTCCTCATCTTTAAATCATTGTCCGCAAGTCTGGGAAAATTCTTACGGAAAAGTGAAATGAGCGGGGATAACAAAGAACATTTGGAACCCAGAAACTGGGGTTGGAGAAAACTGAACTCATTGCTCTCTCTAGTTTATATGAAACGAAAACCAGCTCCAGAAACAATATTATTATTAATTTCATGAGGATGCATTCAAACTTGCGGAAAGAAATGCACGCGTGTGAAAGGCCAATTTGCGCTGTACAGCAATGTGCAGGAAGACTATAGGATACATTTTTATAAAAATAAAATTGTTCCATAGGCATGGGCGATGGCAGAATATTTCCCAGGGGGGGGGCAAAGACTACTCCAGGGAGGGGCAAAGTCTACTGAAGGGGGGGGGGGCAAAGTCTACTGAAGGGGGGGGGGCAAAGACTACTTTGATAATAGTGCAACAAACATATCTATGATGCTATCGGCATGTCGACGTCTTAACGTATGGTTACCATGTTGGAAAGAACAAAAAAGCAAGGGAACTGCATACAAAAATCCAGGGGGGCATTGATCCCCCCCTTGCCCTATGCTGCCGGCGCCTATGTCCATAGGTTTGTTGCACTATTATTGTACAGATGTTGCACAAGAGAAAGTAAGTGTGCTATAATTCAGTAATTTTTTTATTAATTTTGCTGACATTATTAATTCTGATGCTGAATGATCACTGAAATGCAAATGTCAAAGTACATAATATTGAACAGATGTATTGCATTACAGATTTCTATTGATGTAAAAAATATCACTTTCAAAATATATTTTGGGGGGTGGGAGAGAGGGTTAATTTAGATTTTAGTACTAACATTTATGTGTTAAATATGCGTTTATATACGAATAAAATGTAACTAGTTCAGCAGAAACAATAGAAGGAAGAAATAAAAAAAAACGAAATAAAACCAAATCGTACACTTATGTAATATAAATTATTATTGAAAAAAAGAACCGTTTCGCATTAAAAAAAAATTTGGAGGAAAGGGGGACACGCCCCCCCAAGTTAGAGGAACTTTCCTGTTTCTTAATATTGCACCACCTGCAAGTGTTTTTCCCAGGTTTCAAAACTTTATAAATTATTTTCTAGATTTTGTCGTACTTGGTCAAGCAATGTAGTTTACATTCGAATTCTCTATTTATTGAAAATTTCTAATTGCTATAATTTTTTATCCTTTAAAGATAAAATTACAAATAACTTATTTTAGAGGAATTGAATACTCCTGTAAAAGTGAGAGTTGGAGAGCTAGTATAACGCATAGTGGAAAATTGTTATTAAAAGAAGCGTTTTCCAAAACCTTGCGATTTTTTCTAAAACTTATATCTCGAAAGCTTTTGTATCTAGAAAAAGATAACCCATAGCAATCTTGTAGGAAACTTCCTCAGCTTTCATTTTGTAACTGACAAGTTTGTGCTTAGACGTACGGTTTTTGAGATAGAAGTGAAAATGTAAAAAAATGACCTTTTGGGGGGGGCAAAGGGGGGGACACGGCACCCCGAGAGGGGGGAACTTTTATGTTTCATACAACTATATACCCAATTAGTGTTTTCCCCAAGTTTCAAAAATATATAAATTTTTTTCCCCATTTTTCCTAATTTGACTGGACTATCTGTCAAGTGTAGACGGGAGCCCGAGCACGCACCGAACCGCTCGCCATTGGTCTCTCTCGCTAGTGTATACTTACCCAAAAACCAACATTCCTGCATACCTCACACATTCGAAGTTTTTGTACGATCCCTCTTTCGCTTTCCACCACACACAATTTGAACCTCTTCATATCTCTTGCTACCTCACTCATTCGAAGTTTTGTACGGCTGCCTCATTTGAACCTATTCATTTTATTACCTCTTTCTCACGCCACCAGACGAACGTCATTTCCTTCCCTACTCACTCATTCGAAGTCCTTCTTCGAACGAGTGAGTAGGCTCGATTCGAAGTCTCTCTTCGAACGAGTGAGTAGGCTCGATACGAAGTCTCTCTTCGAACGAGTGAGTAGGCTCGATACGAAGTCTCTCTTCGAACGAGTGAGTAGGCTCGATACGAAGTCTCTCTTCGAACGAGTGAGTAGGCTCGATACGAAGTCTCTCTTCGAACGAGTGAGTAGGCTCGATACGAAGTCTCTCTTCGAACGAGTGAGTAGGCTCGATACGAAGTCTCTCTTCGAACGAGTGAGTAGGCTCGATTCGAAGTCTCTCTTCGAACGAATGAGTAGGCTCGATTCGAAGTCTCTCTTCGAACGAATGAGTAGGCTCGATTCGAAGTCTCTCTTCGAACGAGTGAGTAGGCTCGATTCGAAGTCTCTCTTCGAACGAGTGAGTAGGCTCGTTATTTGAAGTTGCCTCTTCATTTGAAGTCCCTCTTTGAACCTATTCAAAACTGATTGAAGTGCCTCCCTCACTATTCATTTTTCTGGCGCGAGTTACCCAACACTAGTCATTTCTTTCAACATTCTGATTTGAAATATGAACCAAAAAGATGAGGTAGCCATTAAACTTCTAAAACTTGGTTTATGTTATAATATAAATCCCCCACCCCCACCTTCTAGAAGAGAAATTACGTTATAGAATAAAAAATTTTCATCCCCCCCTCCCTAAAAAAACAAAAAAGACATACCTTTATTTTGACCGTGTGACTAATATATAAATAAAAACTCCTTTATGTTTGTGTGGTGTTTTTATTTTCTCGCCTTACCAAGTCACGTGTATACTAGTAGGCTAAAATGGTTGAAAACTTATCTGCAAAAACTCTTGAAAATCACAAAACACACTTTGTCCTGTAGAGAGTGGTAAGGGGTCAACTCTTACTGCATTGTGACACGAGAATCTTTCTTGAGTAGTTCGTATTATTCCCATGTGAGAACAGCCCCTAACAGAGCCAAAACCTCGGTATTCCATATTTCCCGACTATTCCATAATACCCTCCTCTCCTCTATTATTTAAATACATTGCTTTATTATATGCTTTGTAATTTGTTTAAAATTTTGTTAAGCAAAATTTGACTCAAAAGTACAAGTTTTATTTTACTATTATTCTTTCATATATATAATAATATAATCTTAACTAAATTATTTTGAGGGAATTAAAATAGGATGGCTTCAAAATAGAGATAAATTTTATTCCTGAATTTTAATTACTAATGGCGTGATTGAATAGTTCTATATTAACGTAGAAACATATGCTTTTTTAAATATGAAATAGTATGATTAGTAAAATAAATGTATTTTGATTTTTCAGTTGGACAAGCTTTACCACAACAGCCTCTATAAAAACGTATATTTACATTCAGAGATTTTAGCTTTAAACAGGTAAAACATGATTTTATTTTGCTGTTATTTTAGATTTATTATTGCTTTGAAAATGTAAATGAATTATTTTCTTCATCAGTTATTTTATCATAGAATTATTAATTTTTTTTAGAATATCAAATGTAAAAGTAACTTAATAAAGAAAAAAATAAAGAAGAAAAAAAAAAGGATACAGAAGTAGGAACACAAAAAGAACCCTACAGCTGTACATATATGTACAGTAAAACAACAAAACCACAAAAGACAAAGGAGATATCGAATCTCATTTATATAAATTTTGGGATGGCATTTAGACCGACAGCGAAACTTTAAAACGCTTTTATTTTTCAAACCAACGCCTTCACCAATAAACGACACAAAAACAAGCTATTAAGATAAAAGTTAATAAAAACACAATCCAACCAAATACGAAAATCTTAAAAACAAATAAATAAAAATAATAAGTATAAATCATCATTAAATCAGATAACATCTAGAAATAAAATGCAAAAAATGTTTAAAATATCTCAAACAATAAATCGAATAATAACCACAATAATTCAGTATAAAACTATAAAACATCACTCACCATCATTTACCACGATCTTTAAATGAAGAAAATATGCAACGAAGAAATTATTATAAAAAGATAGAAATAAGTACAATACTGTAATACCCTGGGTTCAAGTGACAAGAGCGCAAGCCGAATTCGAGCAGGCCAGTAGCCAGGAGGGTGTATTTGGGAGCAGTGCCACACTGTTTAATTTCCCCCCCCCCTCCAAAATTTACAGAATACTGATTTGGAAAAATAAAAATATTAAATTAAAAAAACGAATTTTTTTAAAACGTTTGAAACTTATCAAATTCTGCTTTTCGACCATTAAACTATATAGCGGCATTTTATATAAGTGGTTTATGCAGCCCCATTTTGCATAAATCATGGCGTACCCGGTCGATCATCTAACGGCTTTTGAGTGGCGTCAAATGCTTCGATAGCGCAGTATACCGTAAGTCATCATTGTAAGACTGTAAGACACCCACCGGGGGGGCCGACCCAAGGGTTTACGGCAATATTCCCCCCGGGGGAAGAGTCCAATTTATTTAACTTTGAACAACAATACAAACTATGCCACTGGGGTTCGCAGAATCCCAGTGGCAGAAGGAACAAGGATCTTAGTAGTACAGAACAAAATCTTTTTTTTTTTTTTTTTTTTTTCCTTACCAATCCATTTCATTCAGTGTGGCCTGTTTACTATAACACATAATACTAACTATTAAAAACACATCAAAACATTAGGAACAAGAAAACTATATACATTGGACAACAACACATTATATACAACTACACACATTATTTAATACATTATAAATCATGTAATATTATACGATACATTGTTTCTCGAAAGAAAAAAGATCCAATGATTCTTTTGCAAGCTTTTATATAAGTACAGCCATCTATCGCTCATCCTTGTATTTACCTAAGGCAGCATCTACAAGGGATAAGAAGCTGAAAGACTAACATCAGTATATTTTTAGCCATTTTTTAATTCCTTTTAATAATTGAATTTCGTGTTTAATTATATTTTTAACTGAAATTTGTTTTCTGCTGTAAAGTTCTGCCTAAAACTGATGCTAGTCTTTCAGCTTCTTTTCCCTTGTAGATCCTGCCTTACGTAAAGACAATGATGTGTGATAGATGGCGGTACCTATTTAAAAGATTGCAAAAGCGTCATTGGACCTTTTTTCTTTCGAGAAACAATGATGACTGACGGTATACTGCGCTTTTGCGAAGCATTTGACGCCACTCAAAAACCGTTGGATGATTTACCGGTTACGCCGTGGTTTATGCAAAATGGGGCTCACCTACACCGTGCATAAAACATTTTTGATCTTCCGGACGGCTACTTCACTGATAAAGTTATTGCTTTGATCTATTCGACAGTTATGAGAAAAGGCATACATTAACTTCCGTATTCTCTCTGTCTCACCCCTCTGCGCGGCTGTGCCACTCCGTCGTATGCTTACCAAAGCCGCAGCTTGTTTGTACACGAGTTGATGAACGACCGGTGGCTGGGAGTCCTTCCGCTTGCAAATACTGTTCCCGAATAACCGAAGCAAAATTAAAAGTTTTTGCCGAAATTTAAGTTTCTTCGCCAAGTGCTAATTTCCAACACCGTGCATGCGCATTTGCAGCAGTCAAATATATAAAGAAACGTATTAGCGGATGAATCGGGGCAGTTCAGCAGTTAACAACCGAGAGTAGTGGTGTGTGCTCCTACAGCCAGTCAGACATGCTCGTGCTCGTGTTATGGTCCTGATGACATGCCTAGTCCCTCTTCTTGTTGCCATTTTCCAGAGAGTTTCTTCCGTGGAGTTTTTTTTTCAGACCAAGGAGAAGGGAAGCTGCATCACTGAACATCATCGGAATAAAATACATCCGGCTGGATAAGTATCTTATGAATCTGAAATTCTTCATGTTCAATTGTTGTGTTCCGTTTTATGTTTTCCACGTTAAAATGTTAACAGTAAAATTTAGTTGTGTTCTCTAAAATTTATCATCCTTTTTCGGAGTCGAGAAGAGATCAAAAGACAATGGTCTTTTTTTATCCGTCACCACCATCGGGAAACTCTTCATTGGTGACCTATAATGAATACTTCTGTGGATGACATAATGTAACAACACAGGCATTTTTCCGAATTGACATCCTCGTAACCAGCTCAGTTTCATTATGTCTGTTTCAAATAATACTTCGGAGGTTGCTAAAGTAGGTTCTCGTGCCCCTCCATTTTCGGATAAAGATCCAGAGTTGTGTTTTTCTCAGGTAGAATCGCAATTCGTTATATCCGGTATAACTGCCGACTTAACAAAATTTGATGCTTTTGTAGCAGCATTAGATACAAGTGCTGAGTTGTGTCAGACATAGTAAAAACACCCCCTGAAAATGACGCATATAAAACTTTAAAGGATAGGATCCTTAACCAATACTCTCAAATGGAAAATGTTTGCTTGAGGCAACTCCTCCAAGAACTCCAGTTAGGAGACTTACGACCTTCCCAACTTCTGATGCAGATGAAAAATTTGGACGTTGATAGGGCCGATGACTCAGTGCTTAAACCCCTTTGGATGCAAATTCTTCCTTTAAGGATGCAACAAATCCTTTCGACCTGTAAGTACTCTCTAGAAATTCTTGCTCAAACAGCAGATAAAATTCATGAAGTATCCGATACGTTGGAAACAGTAATTGCATCAGACCCAAGTTCCGATTCCTTTCCACTCTTCAAAAAGAAGTTCAGGAGTTTTCTTCATTCTTCATAACGTTCGTCGTCTTTCAAGATGAGAAAGTACAGCTGTTGGTAAACGCAACCGATGTAATTTTAGGCAGTGTAAAGAAAAGCCTTTCAGAAAATTGAATTCACAATGGCTGCGCTGGTATCATTGGAAATTCAGCGAGAAAGCCACTAAATGCTGCGCACCTTGTTCCTTTTCGAAAAACTAGAAAATTCAACTGATTGCAATGATGGCTTTGGTTCACAGAATTCAGTCAGACCGTCTTTTCGTCACTGATCGCTAAGATGGTATTGGATTTTTAATTGATACTGGTGCATCAATTAGTTGCCTCCATTCTAAAATACACAAACCTACAAGCAGAGTAACTTTTCACTAACTGCTGCAAATGGTAGTCTGATAAAGACATATGGTGTTACACATATGGAAATGGACTTAGGGTTGAGAAGAGTTCTCCCATTATCTTTTGTAGTAGCGTATATTTCCCACCCTATCCTTGGCGTAGATTTTTTGATTAAATACGGTTTAGTAGTCAATCTCGGTCAAAGGGTGTTGATTCACAACCTAACCAATGTTAGAGCTCGAGGCGTGGTTCCCAACCAAGCGAAAGTTTCTGCTGCCCCAGTTTCCGTAAATTCACCCTTCTAGAAAATTTTACTGCAATTTCCAAGATTGTTTAAGAAAGATCTTACCCCGATAACTAACACTGATGGAGTTATCCATTTAATAGAAACTAAAAGACAGCCCATTCATTCTATAGTTCGACGTTTGTCTCCAGAAAAACTTTAACCCATTTATGCCTAGCGTCGCTTTTTTGGACGGCATTTTCGCTATCATTCGAAAACGTTATTTTTTTCCCTAGACTTTATTCGCGAGTATTGAACCTCAATTCCACAACATATTTTAATATGGCCAAGTAGGATGGTGACATTTCAATTTTTATACATAATGATTTTAAATGAAATCATCCCTTGTTCAAAAAGTTGACATCAGAAATTTATCAGTTACTGCTGGTGTTAGCAAAAATCGAAGAAAGTCGCAAAAATATCCAGGCACGAATGGGTTAAGTTTTAAAAGACAAGTTTAACGAATTACTTGCAGCAGGTCTTATTGCAGGCTCAAAAAGTCAGTGAAGTAGCCCTATTTATTTTGTAAATATAAAAAATGGACAATGGCTTATATGCGGAGATTACCGCAAGTTGAATAATGACACTATCTCGAATAGGTATCTAATTCCGCACATCCAGGACTTCGCACGCTTATTGCATGGAAAGGCCATTTTTTCTAAAATAGATTTACATACTTGCCAACTCTCTCGATTTTACCGGAAGATTTTCCACCATTAATTTTTACTTAGCTACTTATGCTTAAAATAAGCCCAAAATTTTAGTTCAAAATAAAACTGTTTAAAAGTTGTAGTGAAAAATCTCCCGATTTTATCGGAAGAGTTGGCAACTAGGCCTATCACCAAATACCTCTTAACCCAGCAGACGTTCCGAAAACATCTGTAATTACTCCTTTAGATTTATTGGAGTACAAATATATGTGCTTTGGACTTCTGGAACGCAGCACAGACATTTCAGCGTCATATTGATAATGTAATTCGAGGCTTGGATGAATACTACGCCTACGTGGACGACATCCTCATAGCGTCCCCAAATGCCGAAATTCATAAGGAAGAATTACGTCAATTGTTTAAAAGGCTTAATACATATGGCATTGTGGCAAATCCCGACAAATGTCTTTTCGGTCAGGAAAGCCTAGATTATCTAGTATTCAAAATTTCACCTGACGGTCTAAGGCCCTTGCCGAGCAAAGTAGAAGCTATCACTAACTTTCCTAAACCTTTGACTGTTGAGCAATTACGCCGTGTTTTGGCAATGTTAAACTTTTATGATCATTTTATATAACATGCTTCAGCTGTACAAGCTCCCTTATTCGATCTAGTCTGTAATCGTCGTAAAAAAGACGAAACTCCGATCGAATTAACAACTAATTCATTTGAGGAGTGTATGAATGCTCTTGCAGATGCGACTTCGCTTTCTTTTAACAATCTCGATGCTGAATTGTCTTTGTCTACGAATGCATTGGACAAAACCGTTGGAGCTGTATTTCAGCAATCATTCAAAGGTGAAACTCAACCTCTACCGTTTTTCTCATGTACGTATACAGATGCAGAAAGATATTATAGTACCTTTGTTAGGGAACTTTTAGCTATCTATTCCGCTATATGCTCTTTCGTTACGTGCTAGAAGGTCAGGGATTCGTAGTTGTTATGTTAGGGGTTTGTGGCCCGTATGTTTTTTCAAAATCAGGAGAAAAATATTGCCTAGACTGCAGAGGAATTTACAGTTTATCAGTCAATTCACAACTGAAATCCGACATATTAAAGGAACTGACACTTTATCGTTGCTGACACTTTATCGCGCATAGCGGTTGTCGGTCATAAGGGTACAAATCATAAAGCCATAGCGTTAGTCCAAGCCGAAGCTGAGGAATTGATGACCCTCTGGCACCAGCTTACAACTGAAATTGTTCCCACTATTCGAGGATTGTGAGTTGTACTGCAATGTGTCGGGAGGTAAAATACAACTATTTGTACCTAGTACATTACGTAAAGACATTTTTGACAATATGCATTCCTTATCTCACCCTGTTCAACGCAGCACATTGAACCTGACTCGGGAACGGTTTGCGTGGAATTCTATGGAGAATAGAAGAATATCGCTGCATGGTGCAAGACAAATTTGCCCTGTCAGCAGTCTAAAATCTACAAGCACATAAAATCCCCCTTAGGTTATTTTCCCTTGCCAGACCGACCTTATGGTCATGTCCTAGACATTGTGGGACCTCTCGTGCCGTCACGCGGTTTTCGATATCTGTTAACCTGTTTGGATCGCTATACCAGATGGGTTGAGGCAACCCTAATTAAGACACAATCTGCTGATGTAGCCGCAGAGGCTTTCTTACATTGTTAGGTGCCGCGGTTTGGTGTGCCCGAGGTAATCAGCACAGACCGAGGTATCAACTTCGAGAGTAATCTTTTTAGGCAATGCTCTCAATTGCTAGGGTCGTATAAAAATCGAAGCACGGCTTACCACCCCCAAAGTAACGATATGGTAGAAAGAGTCTATAGGCAGTTAAAAGCGGCCTTGATGGCCCCATGGTACAACCCAGCAAACACACACCTGCTGGCGGAATACCTTGCCAGTGCCTTTCTGCCTTTACGTCCAGCACCGGCCCGGCTGTAAGGCAAAAGTAACTGAATCGTACCAAAAGTGGTCGCCCGAGAAGTACCTTGTGAGAAGCCCAGGAAGGCAACGGCACTCTACTGGCATACTACATGTGCCGGCCGTTACTCACAATAAAGACACTGGCCCATTAAGTTTATAATGTCCAAAATGAAACGGCCGGGTGCCGGCTATTATTAAAAATAAAGGCACTGGCCTGGAATCTTAACAGTGACTACAATATAATGGCACGGTACCGGATTAGTGCCTATTTACAGTAATGCTGCCATAATTAAAATACGAGCCAGTGGCGGATTCGGGGTAGGGAGCTTATTCATCAACCCCCACTCCCACCCCGCAAAAAAAAAACATTCCTTAAGGGTAACATTTTGAAAGATAAAAAACAACACAAATGAAAGATAAAAAACAGCAAAATCCGTTTGTCAATCGTTTGCAAATTGTGCGCCTATCATTAGTGAATTGTGGGCAGTTTTCATAAACTGCAATTTTCTTACAAATTTGTAGTCGCAAAAGATTTTTTTATGAGAGAGGCGGTAACACATTTCAGAACCAAGATAAAATCATCTATAAACAGTTTAATTTCAATATTTCAGAGTTGAAGATTTTATAAATGAGTTATATATATATATATATATATATATATCAACCATAAAGTATTATATGTGTGTGTGTGTGTGTGCGCGCGTACTAATGAAAATGTTACAGGAAGTAATAATAAATAAAATCGTACTATGGTTACACACATAACATTAGGGCAACATTTTGCTTTATTGTACATTTTGTTTAGATCAAATTATTTTTTAAATGTTAGCTATTCTGAAAAGAAATTTTCTGTATCTATACCTGTTGTATACTACATGATTCAAATTTTATGGAGGAAAGTTCTTTTATACATTAAATAAGTATCATTAGTAACATCATCGACTTAAAAAAAGTCACCAGTTTAGTAGCCATTTTCTCAATTTTAGTTCCCAAAATAGTAATATTTTTGAATGATTTTGTAGTTAAGAAATAAACATCATTAATTTAGCTTCATTTATGAAGGATTGAATAAAATGATAATAACCTCATATATATAACAGAACATATAATACATTTATTTTTATAGCACGATTAAAAAAACAGATTAGAATGTTTGCTGAAAGCTCAATAGTAACTTTTAAAAAAAGGGAGTCGACAAAAACCAACACCAGATTTTCAAATTAGTCGCCTGGAGTAAGGTACAAGTAGCCAAAACTTGAAAATAGTATGAAAATGACGTTTTTTGGATCAAAAAGTCGCCTAATCTTTAAATTAGTTGCAAAAGTCCCCGGTGGACACCGTGTGTACATTAAAAACAGTAAAAGTAAAAATTTACCTGTAATATTTTCCCGACTGTTTAAAACCTGCAAAATCCAACTGTGAAACTATAATTTCCACTTTCTGTATCCACAACCAGCTAGATATCACTGCAGAAGCAAATGTTATTATAATTATTATTGCTCCTAACAGAGAAATCTCACTAGTCTATAGGAATAACCTTCTCGAAAGTCTACAACAACGACCGGAAAAATTTTGTATCCTAAAAAGCGTATTTTATCCGTATTTTATCAGATGTAACTGGTCTCCCGCTCAACGTTTCAAGATTTGCGAAACGAAATTAAACATCAAAAGAATGGGTTACTATACTTATTGGACACGAAAACTCGCCACTTCCGTTTTAATGAAACTCGCCAATTTTCAAAGCAGCCTAATTTGAGACCCTCCCCCCCTACACACACTAATATTAACTTCGCGTTTTAGAAATATTTTATGTGCATTATATATATAGGCTATCTTGCACATCTCAGATTAAAATAGACAAGCAAGTTTTTATTTTCTTTCTTCAAATGCATAAAAAATTCATTTGTACTTCGTATAAATAGTCTGAATTAATATAGCCAAATCCACGAAAACAGTTCGATTCTAGCTTATCTCGCAGCCGTGAGAAGTAAGTTGACCCTCGGTAGATACATTGACCTCTTGCTTCTATAGTATCATACTTGAGGCCCCATAAAAGGGTGCGTAAATAAAACATTTGATTCGAGAGTAATGGAAACGATAGAAAGAAATGAAATAAAATTCATAAAATAAATTTCCCTATTCCGTACTTTCTGTCAATTACGTGTAAATACTGGTTCATTGCTGAATTTCTAACAAAATAACTGCAGGAGCTCTAATTTGTTTTGTTGTAAATTTGAGCATTAATTACCCAATTTATATTTAAAAATTAAGTAATCTTTTGTTTTATCACTGCTATATTTAATATAATAAAAAAATATCAATAGAAGCAATTATGTAGGCTGTTAAAAATTTTAATTTAATCTAAAATTCTCTGAAAAAAAAGACTACAGGAGCTGAGCTCTCATGCAAATTAAACCCTGACTGGTCTTCGTGTAATACTCTCTAACATATTTCTGCACCCTAATTCGGTAGATTTTAAAAGGGGCTTAACGTAGAAAAAGTCTCCAAATATGTTTTTTAGGAAAAGTTTAGCAAAATTGTAAAAAAAATTAATAAAAATTTTAAGATTAAAATTCATAATTCTGTACATAGTGAGGGTTATATACTGTCATATACAGAGTGAAGGTTCCACTGTCGGTGTAGTAAACATCTTTGTAGCATACTGAACTCGTTTGTAGGCACAATATGAACTTCTCCCCTAACACCCCCCCCCCCACCTCAAAAAAAACTTTTTTTGCAGTGACCCTGCCTTTGGGTTCCCGGAACTTATATCCCCTAACACTTCTACACCGTATGAATGTGAAACAATATTATTTAATTAAAATAACGAAATTTTATGCCAACACTACGAAATATATACAGGCCCATTACTGCCAAATAGTGCTGGCCCGGTACATTTTAAGCAGTACCACGCCGTTAACTTTTCTGTGCATGTCATAGACACATGGCACTTCGCCGTTACTAGTTATGTACTGGCGCATATGCACTTTTCAGACACTGGTACTCCAGTGACAGAGCCGGCCCGAGGGGTATGCGGGGCCCCAGGCGATTCGGAAGAGCGGGGCCTCTATTCTGTCATCTCGTATGTAAGTTAATATTAGCAATGCTAGTACGTATTAGCTTTATTTGTTGGCTTTTCTCGGGATACATCGCAACCATCTAAGAAACTCGGTCGGAGTTGAATCCGATAGCACGTGAAAAATTTTAATACAAATGTCAAAACAAATATGACAGCAGGGAAAAAAAAACCATGACAGTTTGCCGTTACTAGTTATGGACTGGCGCATATGCACTTTTCAGACACTGGTATTCCAGTGACTTCCAGACGATGGCAATCTACCTTGCTCCCGGTGTACGGCACTTTGCCAGCACAACGGGTACCCGGCCGTCATTTTGTGGGCAGTAGTGTGTTTGCTGGGAAGTGATTGTGTAGGTGCTTTACCCCTCGTCCTATTGGGCATCAGAAGTAGCTTTAAAGAGGATATAGATGCGTCTTCTACGGAGCCGGTTGGAGCTTCACTCAGATTGCCAGGTCAAATTTTTAGAGATTTCTCTTCACATTTTCAGTCGCAGTACGACTTTCTCAATCAACTACAAGTTATGATGGAGCTTCGTCCAGTTCCAGCAAGCAGACACGGTTTAGAACACTTTTTTATTCACCCTGAATTAAGTGGAACTTGACATGTTTTTCTGCGTGTGGGCAATTTACGTCGACCTTTACAACAAACTTACTATGGACCTTATCAGGTTTGAGAACAGCAAAATTTTTCACTATAATGAAGAATGAAACAAAATTTTCCGTCAGCAAATCTACCACGTCTAGTGCCTCTTCTTGTCACCATCTTCCAGAGAGTTTCTTCCGTGGAATTTTTTTAGACCAAGGAGAAGGGAAGCTGCATCACTGACCATCATAGGAATAAAACACATCCGGCTGCATAATTATCTTATGAATCTAAAATTCTTCATGTTCAATTGTTGTGTTCGGACTTGTTATGTTTTCCACCTGAAAATGTTAACAATAAAATTGAGTTGTGTTCGCTAAAACTTGTAATCCTTTTTTGGAGTTGAGAAGAGATCAACAGACAATAGCTTTTTTTCCCATCTAAATCATTGCGATGCTTTTCACCCACTTACCCAACTCCCAGGTTTTTTCCAGGCTATGACACTGATGTGCAGTGAGGAAAATAAGTATATTAAATTGATTTTGATGTGATTGCTTTCCGTCTGTGTGAACTCTTACATCCATATTGTAGCTTACAGTGGTACTATTGGTGAAATTTGTTACTAAAATTTTGTGGCTTTTGTATCAAATTCTAACGTTTGTTAAAATTAATATACCGCTTGTTTTATACTTCCATCTACCACCGTTTTTGAAGCATTTGTTTTCAAAATTCCGGGTTCTTCATGAAACACCCTTTACACATGTATAACAAATTATGTAATTGAAATTATAAACCGATGCTACTTTAGAAGTAAACGAAAGGCCAATCGACAAGATTTGAAAATCGGGTAAGTCCGCGGTCGCATGAGTCGAGGAATACTGTAACATAAATCTGAATAAACAGATAATAGAAGATCTGGGGATAGTTCGATGAGAGGGCTCAGGTCGCCAAGCTTGATTCTGTCGCCAACGTATAGAATGAATGTTTCTATAGGCACGGCATTAGACTATAGACACCCTGACGGGTGACGTTATGAGACAAATGTCCCACGTGTTTATGCACTTGCGTGTTGCTGTTTCTGTTCTTGAATTTGAATTATAAAATGGTGGAATATTGTTTAACAGTGAAATGTCTAGTTATTTGTATATTAAATAAGTTATGTAGAGCTGTCATGCATTCACTTTATTTTAAGCTGAGTTTGGGAATCATAGCTAAAATGAATTTTGTTGAAAAACTGAAAATGTTTATTGTGAAGCATATTTAACATACCTGCGTTATTCTTAAGTTGTTCTGCTTATTTGAATGCTTTTTGATGGATTTATTTTGTGAAAAACATATCCGATTCATCAATAAAAAGGCCTTTTGATAAGGTCATTAAAAAAGGAATAAAAAGGAAAATTTGAGGTAAGTGCTTTTGTTTAGCTAAAAATGTTTATTGGTTGTTTAGTGTATATGGGTCTACAAGTGAGCATTTTTATTGGTCTTCAGTCCCGTATTTTTATACAGGTTTTCGTACGTTGTTTTATTTTTGGTGAACTGTTGCAAGATTGTTGAAAATATTGAAATTACATGAATCTCGTATGAGAAATCATTGCTATGGGAGGGGGGGAGGATGAGATGGTAGGTTAATTTTTTTTTTGGCTTTATTTTTAAATAAGTTTTTTAACATTTTGTCAGAAGTTTTACTGTATTTAATTAACGTCTTTTGCGTAAATATACTTTTGTATTTTGCATGCTTCGGAGAAAAATTTACGTTCCTATAGCCCAGAGTCTCTACGTACTCAATATGTTTTACCTTTTGTTTATGTTTATTTGATCTTTTATTGCATTTGAACTAAGTGGATAAATTTTTGAAAAAGGTGTTTAGATAAGTGTTTTAATTTAGTTTTTTTTTTGTTATATACTATGTATGTTTATGTTATGTTTGGGGAGGGGGGAAGTCGTCAAGGTTTCACGTTGGCGACACAAAAAAGTCGCCATTTGAGCCTGCATCGCTTACCGAATTTTCCCCAAAAATCTTGAATACAAAAATGATAAATAAATAAAGACATGACTGAATTTGTTCGAAATCTTACCCAAACGCCTAGCCACTAACCTCTAAAAAATATCGAGATATCTTATATTCTGAATAAGATTGCTAACGCCATCTATCGTACACAAAACAAAATTCTAGACTAATAAAAGCAAAAATAAATAAATAAACAAATAAGTAAATAAATACATCCCGTTGCTAACCCGAGATGATATAATTAAAATCATACTAATGAACAGTTCACAAATACTTCAAAATTAATAAATTAACCTAGATTATGTAGATATATTTAAATAGTAATATGTTTATGAATATGGGGCCATGACCGGCAGCTCATAACATGGAACTACGCTACGCAACCGTAAGAGGACCGCACCGCGTAAATTAGCCCCCAGACGTAAATTTGACTAAGGAACAGACGGAGACGACGAGAAGGACCGAGAAAACGGCGTTGGAGCGAAATGAAACATGTCTTTGGGGTTTTATGCCTCGTTAATTGTTGTTAAGTAGTTTACTTTTGGAAAGATGGTTCTTCTCTGAGCCGATATTCCCCTTTACATGTATATGATTTATAAAGCTGTGTTAAGCATTTATTGGTATTTAGTACTTAGGTGAAAAGTTATGGGACTCGCAGATATTATATGAGGTTACTATTATTATTTTCCCTGTTGCATAACAATGCTTTAATAACAGTGTTTGAATGATATGTATGTAATATAAATAATTATATTTTCTTAACTCTTTAATTGCCGTGGGCGTATATATACGCTTTGTGCAATCCATGCATTCACTGCCCCGGGGTACATATACGTCTTTCTCATACAATTTCTTCCATAATTTGCTGATAGTAGTATAACTACTCTCTTTTTTTTTGGCATGGAATAACTTTAATTTTAATAGATGTTCGGAAATATACGCTCATTTCTTTGAATCGGGGAGGGGGATTTCCTGAAGTGGCATTTAAGGGGTTAAACTTATTGTAAATATCGTATACAGCCTTACTTACGTATTTTTAACAATCAATTATAATTATTTGATGCTAACGAGTTAGAAACGAAGTTATTGACTAATCAACTGTTGTGTTGAGATAGTATTAAAAATGGACTTAGGTAGAAAGCTATTAAAATTAACATATTTAATAGCACTAAAACTGAAATCATTTTATCACAAATATAAGCGTAGAATATGTTATGATATTATCTAAATAAATATTTATAAAAAAAATTAATATTGACAAAAGTAGTACAACAGAGTCTCGATAATCCAAGTTGATTGAGACCGACATCTACTGGAATTACTCAAAACTCGGATTGGGCAGAATGCATTATAAAATGGAAGAGAAAAATCCAGTTTTATGGTCAGTACGTGCAGAGAGATCAAATAACAAAAAAATAACAATCGCACAGATTTCTAAATATATAAAGAAGTACTTTAAATAGCACCACACATATCCAATTTAATCTTTATTTTTGAGCAGAAAGTTTAGCGCTCCCTCAGGTTACCGTTACTCTACTGTACTACCAGTTGATATAAGCTCCATAGGATAAAAAACTAAAATTTAAATTATTCTTCTAGTTTTTAATTAAGTTGACTTTGCACTTTTACACTAAACATTAATTTAAAAAATACCAATTTGAAAATTTTGTTAATAAAAATTAAGGCTCTTAAAACGCGTTCTCCAGTCTTATTTGTTTATTTTTTCACATTTTTTTCTTTAACTTATAATAGATGATTTACCTCTTTAGGAATGAATTTTCCTATTGAGGAATTTGTATAAAATTTCATTCCTATAACTTTAAAACTTTTAGAGCAGTTACATTTACCGTGAAGCAAAGTAACGAAAAGCATAGTTTTCCAGTAAACGGATTTAAAGATTTTCAGCAGCTGTAACATTTCAAACAGCTCTATCTCTCCTTACATTCATCATAAAAATAAGAGTTTTGGAATCTTAGAAACATGATCTTTAAAATAAAACAAAAAAATCGATTCTTTTCAACAAAACGGCTTTTTAAACGTAGGCAGATACCTTAAGGCATTTGCAGTTATTAAATTCATAGTTTAATAAATATACAAGTGTATCAGCCATTTCAGAAGAACAATTTCTTCCTTGAATAATAAAATCCCTCAAAATAACTGGTGTTTAAAACATAAAATAATAAAAAGAAAATTGTAAAATAACACCATAACGTTTAACTTCAATGACCATACAGCTTTTTCGAGCAAAAACCTTTTTGCCCTTCTTCAGTGACAATCCCCTGAAGATAGGAACTGGGAACTGAAAAGAAAGTAAACAGAAAAACAAGCGACGAAAAAGCCGTTGCCAAAACAGGGGAACTAAAAAGGAAGAAACCAGGGAAAGGGAAGAGAAAGGGGAGGGGGGAAGAAAGGTAGATAAAAAGGTAAAGTATAGAAAAATATAAAGAATACAGGAATGATAAACAAAAAATAAAAATAAAACAGGCGGCACAAAAAAGGAACATACAAAAGAACAAAAACAGAACTATAAAAGAACAGTCACAACAACATCAACAACAAAAAATGAAATAAAAATATAAACACACATTTATGTACAGCTGCGGGAAAAGAAAGTCCCACTTGCTCTTTATTTCGCCGTCGTTCGTCGTACAGCAAAGTTATACATACCATTCGTTTGCAAACAACGCATACTTTAATTTACTATTAATTTAATTTGCATAAGGGGCCGTCTTCGTATTTAATTCTGCATCAACTTCGTTTTTCTCAACGGCAACACTGTATTTTGACTTTATTAAACGAAAGAAAACTTTCAAATTACCCTAAATATAAATTTTCATCAATTTTCTAGGATAATTTTCGGAGATATTGCGAATTAATTTTTGCGCGTTTTTAAGGGACTTTGAAGAGTCCCGGATGATGGGTAAAAAAAAAAAAAGGAAATCCCAATGTCTTTTTGTCTCTTCTTGACTCCAAAAGGATGACAAGATTTTTTTTGCAAACGTAACTAAATTTTATTGTGAACAATTTTTAACTTAGAACACATATAACAAGAATTAAACGTAACAATTGAATACTAACAATTTTAGATTTACAGGATTCTTACGCAGCCGGGCGAATTTTTTTACTGCTGGACAGTGCCACATCTTCCTTTCTCCATGGTCTGAGAAACTCCCACTGAAGTCGTAATATCTGGAAAAGGATGACAAGAAGCACCCGGCATCTCATAACGGCGACGGCACAAGGACGAGCATGGCTGGCTGGAGTATACCACTACCCTCGGCTGCTGGCTGCTGCTCCCGACTGCTGTCAAGATCTTTTATAGCGATCTCTTCTGCAAGTGCGCATGCACGGGATGGATATTTGCATGCGACGGAGAAACTGAAAAGTGCAGCTGGAGTTCAGCACTTAAAATTGCGATTGGGGGTTCTGACTCCCAACCACGGGTCGTCCTTCAGTTGGTGCACACACACGCCAATTTGGGGACATGTAAGGGAGTGGCATAGCCGCCACAGGCTCCCCCCGGAGATTGAAGAGCCATCACATCTGAAAACGGACGACGGGCTTCGAAATACGACCGGAGCGTGTGCGTGTGGGAGATGTAGGTTCAGGTGTCAGCGACGGAGTAGACTCGCTAGCCGGACACAAGAAGGCAGGTTTTAGACGGTCTATGCTGACAGTAGGTTTTATGCCATCCTTCACGATAGTGAAAAATTTTGATGTTCGGGAGCGAACTTCATACGGTCCATCATAAGGCTGTTGCAGGGGGCGCCGAACACTGTCCACCCGAACAAAAACGTGTGAAGATTCATTTAGTTGAGGATGAATGAAAACACTTTCAGAACGGTGTCTGCTCGCAGGGACCGGGCGAAGCTGCTTCATTACATGTCGGAGCTGATTAAGAAACTCGTATTGAGACCGATGATGCGAGGAGAAATCTCTAAAAATTTCACCAGGCAATCTGAGTGAAGTCCCATAGACCAGCTTCGCAGAAGACGCACCTACATCCTCCTTTAAGCTACTTCGGATGCCCAACAGCATGAGAGGTAACGCACGTACCCAATCCGTTGTATCCTGGGCCATCAAAGCCGCTTTTAACGGCCTATGGACGTTTTCTATCATACCATTACTTTGGGGGTGGTAAGCCGTGGTTCTATTTTTGTAGGACCCGAGCAACTGGGAGAACTCGCGAAACAGATTACTCTCAAAGTTGGTACCTCTGTCCGTGGTAATTACTTCGGGCACACCAAAGCGTGACACCCAACAGTGCAGGAAAGCCTCTGCGACTACGTCGGCGGATTGTGTCTTAATGGGGGTTGCCTCAACCCATCTTGTATAACGATCCACACAAGTTAGCAAATAGCGGAAATCGCGTGAAGGCGCTAGGGGTCCTACTATGTCCAAATGGACATTCCCAAAACGTCGGTCTGGTAAAGAAAAGGAACCTAAGGGGGATTTTGTGTGCCTGGTGATTTTAGACTGCTGACAGGGCAAACATGTCTTGCCAGACAAAACGTTCCTTAATCATATTTAATGTAGCACGCTTACCAGGGTGAGACAAAGAGTGTATGCTTTCAAAGACATCTTTACGAAAACTGCCGGGTACGAACGGTCTAATTTTACCACCGGATACATCACAATACAACTCACAATCCTCAAATAGTGGGAACAATTTTAGTTGTAAGTTGGTGTCTGAGTTTAAAAGAGTCCGCAAGTCCTCATCTTCTCCTGGGCTAACGCCATGGCCTTATGATCTATGCCCTTACGACCGACAGCTGCTATGCGCGATAAGGTGTCGGCAACTACATTACCAGCTCCGGTAATATGACGGATTTCAATTGTAAATTGACTGATAAACTCTAAGTGTCTTTGCTGTTTAGGAGAGTGTTTTTCTCCTGACTTGAAAAAAACGTATGTTAGAGGTTTATGGTCCGTAAAAATTACGAATTCACGACCTTCTAGCATGTAGCGGAAATGCTTGATAGCGGAATAGATAGCTAAAAGTTCCCTATCGAATGTACTGTAATTTTTTTCTGCGTCTGTAAGTTTGCGCGAAAAAAATGCTAAAGGTTGCAATTTACCTTCGAGCGATTGCTGAAGTACCGCTCCTATGGCTATATCCGATGCATCCGTAGACAAAGACAATTCGGCATCTGGATTGTAAAAAGAAAGTGAAAGAGCTTTTCTACAGTCTTCAAATGCCTTTGTCGTCAACTCATTCCATTCAATCGCCGTTTTATCTTTTTTTCGACGATTACGGATTAGATCGAATAAAGGAGCTTGTATAGCGGAAGCATGTTTAATGAAACGGTGATAAAAGTTTAACATCGCCAGAAAACGGCGTAACTGCTCAACATTCAAAGGTTTAGGGAAATTAGCGATAGCTTCTACTTTTTGGGGCAAGGGCCTTAGACCATCAGGGGAAATTTGGAATCCTAGGTAATCTAGGCTTTCTTGTCCGAAAAGACATTTATCAGGATTTACGACAATACTGTGTGCATTAAGCCTTTTAAACAATTGGTATAAGTCTTCCTTATGAGTTTCGGCATCTGGGGACGCGACGAGGATGTCATCCAAGTAGGCGTAGCATCCTTCCAAGCCTCTAATGACATTGTCAATATGACGCTGAAACGTCTGTGCGGCGTTTCGAAGTCCAAAGCACATGTATTTGTACTCTAATAAGCCTAAAGGAGTAATTACCGCTGTTTTTGGAACGTCTTCTGGATTAACAGGTATTTGGTGGTAGGCCTTAACTAAATCTATTTTAGAAAAGATGGTCTTACCGTGCAATAAATGTGCGAAGTCGTGGATGTGCGGAATTGGATACCTGTCCGGAATTTTAACGTTGTTCAACCGGCGGTAATCTCCGCTTATTCGCCATTGCCCTTTTTTTCTGTACAAAATGGATAGGGCTTCTCCACTGACTCTTTGATGGTGCAATGATACCTGCTGCGAGTAGTTCCTTAACCCATTTATGCCTAGTGTCCCTTTTTTGGGACGGCATTTTCGCTATTAGTCGAAAACGTTATTTATTTTTCCTAGCCTTTATTCATGAGTACTGTGCCTCAACTGTACAAAATATTTTAACATGACCAAGTAGGATGTTGATATTTCCATTTTTATGCATGATGATTTTAAAAGAAATCATCCCTTGTTCAAGAAGTTGACATCAGAAATTTATCTATTATTTCTGTTATCAGTAAAAATCGAAGAAAGTCGCAAAAATACCCAGGCACAAATGGGTTAAACTCCTCTTTTAAAACTTGAAGTTTTTCCGGAGACAGATGTCGAACTTTTGAATGAATGGGCTGTCCTTTAGTTTCTATGAAATGGAAAACTCCATCGGTTTTGGCTACAGGGGTAAGATTTTTTTTAAACAGTCCTGAAATTGCAGTAAAATTTTATAAAAAGGGGAATCCACGGTAACTGGCGTAACAAAGGCTTTAGTGTGGTTTGGAACAATACCTCGAGTTGTGACATTCGTAAGACTGTCAGTCAATACCTTGTGCTTGAGGTCGACCACTAAACCGTACTTTGTCAAGAAATCTACGCCAAGAATGGCGTGGGAGATATCCGCTACTACAAAAGCAAATGGAAAAATTCTCCTCAACCCCAAGTCGATTTCCATGTGTGTTACCCCATTCGTCTTTATCAGACTACCGTTTGCGGCTGTTAGTAAAAATGTGCTCTGCCTACTAGGTTTGTGTAATCTAGAAGGGAGGCAGCTAACTGACGCACCCGTATCAACTAAAAATCGAATACCATTTCTGCGATCAGTTACAAAAAGACGGTCTGACTGAACTTTATCAACCGTAGCCGTCATTACAGCTGATGTTATTAGTTTTCCGAAAAGGAACAAGGCTCGGAACATTTCGTGGCCTTTTCGCGAAATTTCCAATGATATCAGCACAACCCTTGTGAATTTGCTTTTCTGAAGGACTGTCCTTTACGCTGCCGAGAAGTACTGCGGTTGCGTTTAACAGTTTTATTTTCGCGTCGAGAAAGACGGCGAATCTCGGCTTTCAACTCCTAAACTTCCCTTTGAAGGGCGGACAAGGAATCAGCACTCGAGGTTGATGCAATTGCTATTTCAGGCGTATCTGATACCTCATGAATTTTATCTGCAGTTTCAGCAAGATTGTAAAGAGAGTCCTTACACGTCGAAAGAATTTGTTGCATTCTTATGGGAAGCCGTTGCATCCAAAGGGGTTTAAGCAATGCATCATCGACTCTATCGGCAGCTAAATTTTTCATCTGCATTAGCATTTGGGAAGGGCGTAAGTCTCTTAATTGGGGTTCCTGGAGGAGTTGCCTCAAGCGAGCAGTTTCTGTTTGGGAGTATTGAGTGAGAATCCTATCTTGTAAAGTTGCATATGCATTGTTTTCAGGGAGTGATTTGACGATGTCTCTGACATAACTCAAAACTCTAGCATCTAATGCTGCTACTACTGCGTGAAATTTAGTTAAATCGGCAGTTATACCGGACAAAACAAATTGAGACTCCACCTGAAAAACCACAATTCAGGATCTTTGTCCCAAAATGGAGGGGCTCGAAAAGCTACTTTAGCAAACTCCGTAGTACTGTTATCGACAGACATAATAAAACTGAGCTGGTTATGGGAACCTCAACTCGGAAAAATGCCCATGGTGATTTCATTCAGAGAATTATTCAATATCACACGTCATCCTCAGAAGGATTTGATATTATAGGTCATCAGTGAAGACCAAGCTGGAAAGACGGGTCACCAATGGAGAGTCCCGGATGATGGGTAAAAAAAAAAAAAAGGAAATCCCAATGTCTTTTTGTCTCTTCTTGACTCCAAAAGGACGGCAAAATTTTTTTTGCAAACGTAACTAAATTTTATTGTGAACAATTTTTAACTTAGAACACATATAACAAGAATTAAACGTAACAATTGACTACTAACAATTTTAGATTTACAGGATTCTTACGCAGCCGGGCGAATTTTTTTACTGCTGGACAGTGCCACATCTTCTTTTCTCCATGGTCTGAGAAACTCCCACTGAAGTCTTAATATCTGGAAAAGGATGACAAGAAGAAGCACCCGGCATCTCATAACGGCGACGGCACAAGGACGAGCATGGCTGGCTGGAGAATACCACTACCCCCTGGCTGCTGAACTGCTGCTCTCGACTGCTGTCAAGATCTTTTATAGCGATCTCTTCTGCAAGTGCGCATGCAAGGGGTGGATATTTGCATGCGACGGAGAAACTGAAAAGTGCAGCGGGAATTCAGCACTTAAAATTGCGATTGGGGGTTCTGACTCCCAACCACGGGTCGTCCTTCAGTTGGTGCACACACACGCCAATTTGGGGACATGTAGGGGAGTGGCATAGCCGCCACAACTTTCTGCAAATTGAAAAACGCTATTTGTAGGTTCCGAGCTTTTCGCCTTTCATTAATTTCGCTCGCGAGAGTTAAAAGAAAGAAATATTATTTTCAAGGAAAATATTGTTTCCATCTGTCAAAGTTTTCTGTACTGAGAATATCAAGGGTAGAAATTAGAATGTTCAGTCTGTGTTCCAAATGACCCGTGAGTTCATAACTTCCTTGGTCCGTACACATGATTTAAGGGGAAAATCCAAAACGACTGCTCACGATTTTGAAAATCTTTCTAATTTTCAAATTGTTATTCAGTATTTCCCTTGATGTTTTTCTTAGACAGCTGAAATGTTCGCAGGAGTTAGAGGCTCTCTGCTCTTCTGACTACAAGCGTGGATATTACTCATCTATGGTCGAACTTGAAGAATGGTTTCATGATTGAAAATTTATTGGTTTGAATTTCCTGTAAAAAAAGCAATTACTTTTTTGCCAACCCAATATTATCACTCTGTTTGTTATTTCACTTTCTTAGTTTAATACTATCGTCTGCAATGTGCAATATTCTTAAGACTTTTGGCGGTATTTTAATTTATAGTCAGATGAAAATTTAGACAGAAAAACGTGATTTTGAATGTTTGATAAAGTATGGGGAAGTCCAAAGACCTAATGTTTCCGATATTAAAAAAGGTCACATTCATACCTGGAATGTTGAGGATGTTAGTTTTTCAGAAATAGGATGCTGTATTGGAAGACATACATCTACTGAATCTAATTCTATAGCTGGAAAGTATTTTATTTGTGGGAATATGGTAGAGGAGGCAACAATAGACGCTTTATAGAATCACCATCAAATTGTAAAATCCTCTAATTCATTTGCTTCAAAATTTGATATTATTTAATACCGCTATCTTTTTCTGCGTTTTTGCACAAAAGAAATCTAATTTACTTTTATTTTAAGCAATTTTCAAAAAATTGTCACTTAATAAATTTATATATGGTCGTTTAGTTCTAATAGTACGAATAAAAATCAGCTTCTTATTATCAATATTATATGAGATATGAAATGAAGTAAGAAAAAATATTTTAACATATGGGGAGGGGGATTTTGGAAGCTCATAACTCACCCAATTTCAGTTTAAATATCTTGAAAATGGGTATCCGGGGTTAAAATGAGCTACATTTTTGAAATATGAAGTGAAATCTAGGGGTTACTATTGAGAAAAAAAAAGTTGGTGCGAATTTTAATATGTAGATGGCCCCTAATGCAATTTTTATGCATAGCAAATTAAAGTGTACGTCAATCGTAAATGATTGGTATCTGTAACTTTGCTGTACGACGAACGAAGGCCGAAAAAAGTACAAGTGGGACATTTTTTTCCCCCGCAGCTGTACATATAAACACAGGACAACAAGAAGATCCCTCTGGTTCTCAGTTCCCGTTTCTATCTTCAGGTGATTGTCACTGAGGAAGGGCAAAAACGTTTTTGCTCGAAAAAGCTGTATGGCTGTTGAAGTAAACTTTATTGTGTTATTTTATAAAAAAAATTATTATTTTAAGTTTCTCCTTGCTTTTTTTATTATTAGATAGTGTTATTCTGGTATACGTAATTACTATGCGTTACTTCTTTTAACATATAACAAAAGAAATATCATTGTCATTAATATAAGATCTACCTAGATAATTTTCTGCATTAAATAATCTTTCTCTTATGCCACTTGTTATCATCAATTTTCGTAATTGTAAGAGTTTCATCCCCTCTGTCAAAAAAGAAAGCTATGATATTGTGACCAGACAGTGGCGGATTAAGGCAAGTTTGTCGGGGGGGGGGGGAGGTTAGTTTGTCGGTGTGGACAGTTAGAAGATTGACATATACATCTATTTTATGGAAGTAAAATAGGATCTTTTACATTAATTTCATTTTTCTCGGAAAGGGGGGGGGCGTCACCCCCTTCCGCCCCCCTTAATCCGCCCTTGTGACCAGACGTATTTATCTCATCTTGAATTGCTTGACGTGCCTTTATCCTTTCTCGCCGAATTTTATACTGATCAATAACATGTGCCAGCTTTTTACAAATGTTTATATACTCAAAAGTGCAAATAAATAACCTGGTGACATTTCATAATTTTTTTTCTGTAAGGAAAAGAGCAGTTGATTTTAATGCATTTTTTCATTATAATTTCCAAAATTCGTGGATTTTGAGGAGGCCTAAGATATTAAACAATTTCATCCAAATTTCAGGGTTTAATTTTACTATCAAGATCGCAACTATTGCACATAGTGACGTTTCGAATTTCAAAAAAAAATTTTTTTCGCACCACCCTACTGGCTATTCTCAATTCGTATTTAGTACGTAAGTAATGTAATTAAATGTAATACTAGGTGTTCAGAAAGTTAGGTAAGGTTTAAAATGAAAGTATATGTCTATAAAGACCATAGATATATTTCTTTTTTATGCTAAATACTTACGATCTTACTTCAAGCCAATCATACCTATTCTTAAAATTAGCATGTAATACTCTTTTCATATTTATTAATAGTAAAAATACTTTTTTTCTTAGTACCTTGTTTACGTCTATTTGAATGTAGTTTTATTTAATATTGTTGGAGAACACTCTGTTTGTTTCTGGGTTTGTCGTTCTAAAGTTCAGTAGGTGTAGAAAGTTTTAATAAAGAGTCCACTTGTCAGCATGGAACACAACTTTATTGCTTCTAGAACTTCGTCAAACGATCAAATGTACAAAATTCACAAGCACAATCAGATAGTAACGTGCTTTTAACAGTCCGCTTAGTACAGAAGCTTTCAAAAATGCTGTATTTCTCACATAAGATAAAACACATCCTCAGGTAAAAATTCAGTGGAAATGTACGAGGGATAACACTAATTGACCCAAACTGGGGGAACCCGCTTTTATAGGCTGTGACGAACACGGTGGAACGTTCCAAAGAGAACCATCCCTGGAATATACTAGAATAGACTCGATTATGATTGCGTAATAGAAGAGTAATATTAGGCTATTATGATTGATAATGCAGAAAAACTAACTTTACAAGCCCCATTGGGAAAATCGCGCCAAATGACCAAAATGTCACCAAGCTTGGCGACTTTTGGCAAAATATCGCCAAATTTGGAGCCAAAAATAAGTGCCCAAAAGTAAAGTTACCGAAGGCCTAGCACTCATATTTCTCGAGATTTTTAGAAATTGCTATAGAAATCAATGGGAAAACCCAAACATCCGTATCTCCGGTTCTAGCTGACCGATTTTGATGCAACAAAAAGCAAAATTTAACTATTTCACTCGTAGAATACGAATTTTAAACTATTTTAAACCCCAGAACAACGGGTTGCCCCGAACTCGTAACAGTATAGTAAGGAATTCGAGGCGCATTTCACCAGCCGGCACACCATGGAGTTGGGAAATTTCGCATATGATATTCGTTCGTCCTTCGTTAGTACCGGTTAGTACCGAGAGATTTTCGTTAGTACCGCATCGGCTACGGATATACGAACACTTCAAATTTGCCGGCTGGTGAAATGGTCAGCCGGCACACCATGGAGTTCGGAAATTTCACATATGCCATTCGTTAGTACTTCATTTGTACCGGTTAGTACAGTGAGATTTTCGTTAGTACCGCATCCGTTACGGTTATACGGACAATAAAAGTTCCCTGTCACACTAGCTACCTAGCCCGTATAAATTGCAGAATAGGGATTTGATTTCGCATGTGCCGTTCATTAGTAGTGTTTAGTATCGAGAGATTTTAGTTAGTACCGCATCCGTTACGGATACACGGACGGTACAAATTTCTTATCACGCTAGCTACCAAGCCCGTACAAACTGCAGAAGGAGTATTTCGCATATTCCATTCGTTATTACTTTGTTAGTACTGTTTACTACCAAGAGATTTTCGTTAGTCCCGCTTGCGTTAGGGATTTACGGACAGTACAAATTTCCTATCAAACTAGTTACCTAGCCCGTACACCATGCAAACGGAGAATTTCGCATATTCCATTCATTGTTTCTTTGTCAGTACTGGTTGGTAACGAGAGATTTTCGTTAGTACCGCATCCTTTAAGAATTTACGAACAGTTCAAATTTCCGGCGACACAATTTCTCCAACCCGTACACCATCGAGTTCAAGAATTTCACATATGCATTCGTAATTAATATAGCTATGCCGCTTCCAACGCCTTGCTTCTCACGGTAAGTGTGGTTTACTGATATCGCAACGCTTCGTTATCTGGTCATTCCGGAGGGGTTGGGGGGACAAAAAAACATTAGAATTCTCAGTACTGTTTTTTCCTGTTATACTTTTTTCCCCTGTTTTTCTTGGGAGTTAACTCACGTTCTGCACACCCTGAGAAAACGCCACTGGACCCATTAGGACCGAGAGTTTTTCGTTAGTACCCCATCCGTTATAGATTTACGGTCAGTTGAAATTCCGGGGACATCATTTCACCAGCCCGCATACCATGAAGTTCGAACATCTACATACTAAGTACGCCACAATAGTTTAAAAACTTTTGATTCAAAATATTACTTAAATTGTACTAACTAATTCATGTATGTTTGGTATTTGATTTCGTGAGAATCCTCTTTTTATTGATGTATGTTGATCGATGAGTAGTCATTTTCTTATAATTTATGATGATTATTTGTCTGTTTTCCCCGCTTTTCCCATAAAATTTCCTTCCATTCTCTCTCTCTCGAGTAATTTGAACATTATATTCTCTAAGAAATAATTAGCAATTCAGATCTAATAAAATACTTTTCTGCTTGTTAAAAAATAATATTGTTCCTAAAGAAAGTATGTAAAACATTATATAGAACACTTGTTCTCATTTATACTCTAACATACTCTATCTAAATTTAAATAAATTATGTTTTCTTTTTTAGCGATCAATAGATATTTCAATTTATAATGTGTATCATTTAATGTATAATGTCTACGTATTTATAATCTCACCAGCGCGCAAACATAAATTGTCCGCAAAATCCGTAACGGATGCGGTACTAACAAAAATCTCATAGTACTAACTAGTACTAACGAATGAAGAATTAATTCGTTCGAAGTAATAACGAATGAAAAATTCGAAATTCCCAGGCTGTATGGCGTATGGGCGAGGTAACTAGTGTAACAGAAAATTTGTACTGTCCGTAAATCCGTAACGGATGCGGTACTCAAGAAAATCTCTCCGTATTAACGAAGTACTAAGAATGGCATATTCGAAATTCCCATTCTGCAATTTGTACAGGCTAGGTAGCTAGTGTGACAGCAAACTTGTACTGTCCATATAAACGTAATGGATGCGGTACTAGCGAAAATCTCACGGTACTAAATAATTCTGAAAAAGTACTAACGAATGGCATGTGCGAAATTTCCATTCTGTAATTTATCCGGTCTAGGTAGCTAGTGTGTGAGGAAATTTGTAGTGTCCGTCTATCCATAACGGACTCGATACTAACAAAAATCCCTCGGAACTAAACAGTACTAAAAAAGTGCTAACGAATTCCTGTTCTGTAATTTGCACGGGCTTGGTAGCTAGTGTGAAAAGAAACTTGCTCTGCCCGTTTATCCGTAACGGATGTCGTACTAACGAAAATCTCTCAGTACTAAACAGTATTAAAAGTTTTCTAACACAAGGCATATGCGAAATTCCCATTCTGCAATTTATACGGTCTAGGTAGCTAGTGTGACAGGAAATTTGTACTGTCCGTATATCATAACGGATGCGGTACTAATGAAAATCTCTCGGTACTTACCGGTACTAACGAACGGCATATGCGAAATCCCCATTCTACAATTTGTACGAGCTAGGTGGCTAGTGTGACAGGAAATTTGTAGTGTCCGTATATCCGTAACGGATGTGTTACTAACGAAAATCTCTCGGCATTAAACAGTACTAATAAAGTACTAACGTACGGCATATGCGAAACCCCCAATCTGCAAATTGTACGGGCTAGGTAGCTTAGTGTGACAGGAAATGTATATTGTCCGTATATCCGTAACGGAGGCGGTACTAACGAAAATCTCTCGGAACTAAAAAGTACTAACAAAGTGCTAACGAATGGCATATGCGAAATCCCCATTCTGCAATTTGTACGGACTAGGTAGCTAGTGTGACAGGAAACTTGTATTGTCTGTATAGCCGTAACGGATATGGTACTAACGAAAATCTCTCGGAATTAAACAGTACTGACAAAGGGCTAACGAATGGTATATGCGAAATCCCGTTTGTACGGGCTAGGTAGGCAGTGTGACAGGAAACTTGTATTGTCCGTATATCCGTAACGGATGCGGTGCTAACGAAAATCTCACGGTATTAACCGGTACTAACGAATGGCATATGCGAAATTTCCCAACTCCACGGTGTGCCGGCTGCTGAAATTCACCTAGAAATTCGTAACAATATAGTAAGGTAACATTATTTAACATAAATTAAAATTACATACACTACTCAAAACAATTAAAGGATATTGTAAGTTTTATATAAAATAAAGATATAAGCGAAATTGTTTTTGCCGAAAATGGAAGAAGAGAATCACAAATGCAAATTTTTCAGATTTTCAAACTGTGGAGTATGCTAATTTTGAGTTCGACGTCAAAAACGTCGCTTCAGCGGCAGCGAATGAAATTGGACTTTCAACTGAATAAAAGACAATGAAGATAAGGATGATCGACATTCAGTGACTGCTTTGTTTCAATGAGTACGATGTCTCAGTGAAGTCATTTAACCGATTTAGAAGCTTGGAGAGTTGTCGGTAGGTTAGAAGTGGGCCAAACTCAAGCCGAAGTAGCGCAAGCCATTGGAGTGTCACAAAGTGTGATTTCCAGGATCTGGAACCGGTTTTTGGCGACTGGAAGTGCAGGCCGAAGACCAGGGCAAGGTCGTAGACGGGCAACAACGCCCAATGAAGATCGTTATTTAGTGTTAACGGTTCGGAGACACCGGAATATGAATGCTACTCTTCTCCAACAACACCTTCGCTCGGCTACTGGCACCACGGTTTCAACTCAGACTGTCCGAAACCGGCTCCATGGTGTAGGTCTGTATGCTCGCCGACCGATGGTATGTGTTAGACTAACATCAAGGCATCGTCGTGACCGCAGGGAGTGGGCAACAGAGCATGTGAACTGGAGGAGAAATGAATGAAGCAATGTTCTTTTTTCTGACGAGTCCCGTTTTTCAGTTCATCCTGATAATAGGCGTATTTTCATCTGGAGGGACCGTGGCAGTAGGAATAATCCTGCGTTCGTGCACGAAAGTGTCAGCTTTGGCGGTGGGGGAGTGTTGGTGTATGGTGGCATCTCCATTGACGGGCGCACAGAACTCTCATCATTCGAGATGGACCTCTGACTGGTCGCCGATATAGGGATGAGATCCTCAGACCTATTGTAGTCCCTTACGCTGCAGCAATCGGAGATGACATCATTTTAATGGACGATAACTGCAGGCCACATCGTGCTAACCTGGTGGAGGATTTCCTTTTCGAGGAAGAAATCGTACGAATGGAATGGCCAGCGTGTTCTCCAGACATGAATCCAATACAGCACGTTTCGGACGCTCTAGGAAGATGAGTTGCTGGCCGCCAACCACCCCCACAAACTCTCCAAGAACTGGAAAGAGCTCTTCTGGAAGAGTGGGACAGAATACCCCAACTCCTGATTAATAGCCTCATTGACTCCATGCCTCAAAGGTGTTCAACGTTGCTGGCCGTCCGTGGAAACCACACTCCCTATTGAAAATGATTTCCTTTGAAGAAAACACCTTTTCTTATTCCTTTTTTCTCATATGCACAAATTGTGCTTTTTTCCTTTTCTACACAAATGCGCAATAAAATGCATTTTTTTCTGCCAAACATGTGTAATTTATTCTCATATAACCTACTACGTCTGTCGACCATGTATCAATCAGTTAAAAAGTTTCCATGCCACAAGATCCACCTAAAACCGCAATATCCTTTAATTGTTTTGAGCAGTGTATTAAATTATTATATTAAATATTATTAAATTATTATATTTTACATGTTATTAAATTATTATTAGTTATTTAATAAACATCGTAATAGGCTATTTGACACTACCAAGCATTGATATACTTTTAATGAGCTGTCAAAACACAACTTTTTCAAATATTATTGATGTGTAGTACAAAATATAAGCGCCAACACAGTAGTCGTAAGGTGCTTACTACAGTTACTTTAATTTTGCTGTAACATTACACTTACTTTAATTTTGCTGTAACATGTTGCACCGCTTGGATTTTAATGAAAGATGCCATGCTGTTAGGCAAGACATAGGCAATTATTACATATTTTTTTCAAAGTGGAAATTCTATTAGATCTTATAGAAATCGAATGCAAATTTTTTATTTGCCATTTTTAATACTTTTACTTAGGCTTGGCCAATAGGAAACTGCTATAAAATGAACTTTATGTGTGCCATAACACTTTATTTAGATTTATTTTCCTAGTTTTAAAATTAACAAAGATATATCGCTTTGAAAAGAAGTCTTCTCTGGACACTTTTTTTTCAAAAAGCTCCTCAATTAACTAAGATATAGAGCGAATAGGTACTCGCTGCAATTGGCTACTCGCTGATCAACTATTATTAACGCCCTCTACAATATAACACAGATAACGATATAGGTTCATATTGGAAGCAGTTACGCGCCTTGGAAGCACGGCTAGACCTTTTTTGGGGTGACCACCTCTTCTGGGGATTAAACTAGTCTAATATCATATTCTACGAGTCACATAATTAGAAAATTGTATTTTGTTGCGTGAAAATCGTTTAACTAGAACTCGAGATAGGGAGTTTTGGTGTATCCATTGTTTTACATAGGGTTTTTTCGAATTCTCGAGAAGTATTGTTGCTATCGTTTAGCTGACTTCAGCTTTCGAAATTTATTTTTGGCGTCAAATCTGGAAATTTTTTGCCAAAAAGTTGCCTAGCTTGGAGACATTTGGGGCGATTTCATTAATGAGGCTTGTAATGTTTGCTTCCCTGTATTAATAACATGCATGGTATTAATCAATTGCATTTCTGTTACGTAATCAAGATTCGTGATTGATTGGGATCTTGCCAGAAATGGAATCTCATGAAATGTTCTAGCAACTTCAGGGTAAAGTATAGAAGAGTAGGGTCGCTTCAGAGTTCAGTTCAGCATCTGTAGTCAGTTGTAACTGACGTTGATTTTGCTGAAAGCACAAGGCTCTGTATTGTGCGCTTTTACTTTTCGCTTGTTTTGAAAAGCTGAAAAGCTTATTTTTAATTGGGACTATTTCATTGTTTTATGCAGATGAATAGATATCAGTTTTCCTCGAGAACAGCCACATTAATTTTAGCCTGTAAAAGAATTTTATTGTGTGAGAAAAGCATCTGAGAACGCATCTGAGGTAAGATGACTTTTATACGGCAAGGCCATTAACTCCTATGAACTGTGTATAGCAGATTCTTCGATGAAGTTCTAGAATCAATAAGAACGGCTGATATCGATTTCGAGAATTCGCAAAAAAATGTGTTTTCGGGAAAGAAATGTCTATTTTTGCCCAAAGACACGATTTTGAACTGAAAATATTGTCCGATTAAAAAAAAAAAAAAAAAAAAAAAACTACACGGTCACTAACAAACTCAAGAGACATTTTTTTTTTTTACGCTTGGCTGATATCGATTTAGAAAATTAGCAAGAATTGTGTTTTCGGGGAAAAAATGTCTATTTAAGCCCCGATTTTGAAAACGCCGGCCGCACCTGAAGATATTGTCCGATTAAAAAAAAAAAACAATTACACGGTTATTAACCAATTCAAGAGACACATTTTCGACACTTGGCTGATATCGATTTGAAAAATTCACAAAAATTGTGTTTTTTTGGGGGGAAATATCTGTTTTGTCCCAAATTCCCGATTTTAAAGGAGCTGGAGCCTCCTGAAGATATTGCTTGATTTTTAAAAAAATACACGGTTATTAACCAATCCAAGGGACAACTTTTCCGCACTAGGCTCACATCGATTTGAAAATCGGTGCAAAAGGGCATTTTCGGCCCGCCCTACCATGTATAGGCGAAGAAACCTCTCATCTCGGACTAATCGTTTGATCATTATCCACATCTACCTTTCCATGAATGCATGCAATAGATTTTTGACGAACAATTTAACTGTTAACAATGTTACTGCAAAATTAAATTGTCATCTTTGTTATTATTATTATTATTTTACTCGGCGATGTACAATCCTGTTTAACGCGTTTTCATCATTAGCGCGCAAATGCGCTCAATTTGTCTGCTCACTATCACCGCAGCGTATATATTAAGGTGGAGTGAAAATGGCAAACAAACAAAAAAAAATTTTTTTAATATTTCCTGACTGAACAAATGGGGCTGTTTGGCTTAAAAGTCATAGAAAAAAAAAATACTAGTCCATTCACTGATTGTCTTCAGGTTCCACACTGGGCTCAAAGAAAGGAATGTTAACGTAAAAAGTAAAAAAATCAATTTTTTTAATTTAATTTTAATGTTTACAATAACTTTATTTTCTGACTCAAAATCAGTTCTAACTACTAAAAAGAAACAGTAAAACATTGCAGTTAACAAAACAAAACAAACAAAAAAGCGTCCCTAACTTGCAACCGAGTGTCATAAGTTTTGGGGTATATTTTGAATACATACGAGTAGCTATTAAATATTTACATATTACTTCATTTTTAAAGACAATTAATATTTAGAAAGCACACTAATACAGAAAAGAAAATGATACCAAATTTACCTTTCGAGTATTATTGACTAATAAAACACTTTACTTTAATCAGTCTTCTATTTTGGAGTCCACATGCCGGGCAAAATAATTAACTTTGGTATCAAACTTTGGAAGTTCCTTTCGTGATTTGATTCCACAACGAATGTATCCATCTCTGGCTTCTGCTCCACATGTTACCAATGATGCTTGTGTTAGTAGTCTTACATGCCTTTCTACTGGTTGAGAATGCCAAGGGAGCTTCTCTATTTCAAATTCTGAACCGTTTCTGATCATACTTGCTACGTCTTCGTCACTGAGGTTCATAGTAGCTGGTGGTTCCAAAGGATTGTCCCAGTGAATCATCTGAAAATACTACTGCTTCGAAATTTATTTTTGGAAGATCAAATTGGTGTATTTTTCCCTTCCAGTCAGTTTTTCTTGCTTTCAATATTCTTCTTAGGCCAAGTTCTCGAATATGTGATCATTCATCAAACAGCATTACCAACAGAATATTTTCAGAATGAGCAAAATAAGAGTTCCTCTGAAAAACTTCATGAGTGATTGACTTAACCCTCTGAGCGTCTTGGAAATGGGCAAATAATGTAAAGTTGTTTTCACGGTAAAATTTTCATGCAGCTTTAAAATTATTTAAAAAATAAAATCTTAAAATCTTCTGGCAAGAATGAACTTCTTTTCATCATTCCTTACTCCATGAATGTAGCTCCAGGGATTTTCTTTATTTCAAACCAGGATGACACGTAAACTTTCATCACATAGTCTACTAGGAGTTCAAAGCATTCGTTCGGCAGTTGACACGTACAGGCGCAGTATTCTGTTCGCTGTAGTGCGGGTCAGCTCGAATTTTACATCCTTTCTGGACTTCTGTTTGCCAAATCTAGATGGCACTGTCCCGAGCATACTGCCCTAGAAATATCGAAGAGGTACTTTTGATCTGTACTGAGGTCTTTTTACCAATTTCAGGCAGAGCAACAGGAATAGAAACAAAATTTGTAACAGCAGGGGTTTCGTACGTTTCCAGAGATTTTCCTATTGTTTCAGAAAACTGGTGTGGCCCAGATGTTTTTTCGTCAATCTTATGGAAAAGGTGGCGAAGAGGTAGTTCATTAGTATGCAATAAGCATACAAACCAGTGCAATTTATGGCCAACAAAGATTTCAAGCCGTCTAACTATGTCATTTTTCTTCCCAACGTTGACTTTCGTTCCAGCGCCCCCAACGGCAACACGATCCGAAAGTGTAATCTCTTTCTGTGTAACGAAGTTGATGATGCTGCAAGTAATATCAGCACTAGAACCTGAATCATGTCATAGCCACATGTCCTATGTGAACAGAACCAAGTTCTGACAACATAACAATATGCTCTTCCACAGCTACAGTCGTATATAAAGAGCTTCTCTTCTTGCACTATAGTTTCGTCCTAATTCCCATCGAAGTATATGGCGTACAAAGACTGTTTTACTTGTGTAGAATTAAGTTGTGGTTGTATCTTTCATTATAATTTTTAATAACTGGAATTACTTCTTGGTGACTTACCACAGGCAAGGAGGCTTTCTTCCAAATTCTTTCAACGTCCAAAGAAATAATTTCCATGATCTCTCTTACTGAAGGATCCTTCTTGTTCCCCTAAGCTTCCACAATATATCATTTTTTGTGAATAAGAAATGCTTCATTAAATCAGAATACGTTGATAATACTCTCTCTTTCAATTGTACTGGAATTCCGAAAACACTACAAAACGTTTCACTACTAGTTGTGGTCATATTTAAATAAAAAACTCCGTATTATTTTGACAAATATAAATCAAAATTAATAAAACGTATCGCTTCAACAACATAGCTTCATATCACAAATTAGAAACAAGTGGTTGAACCAAAGGCAATCGCAAAAACGAATCATTCCACACAATAAAAGTCTAGTAGATTTTAGAGTATAATTTGCCTTTTTTATGTACAAAAAGCCATTTCTGGATCTGATATCTGGCAGTAACGTTTCAATAAAATAATTTATTAATGAGAAAGTAATTCATTAATATTATTTTACAAATTAGCATGGTAGGGTCTAAAATTCCGAAGCTTGGGTGTAAAGTAACTAGAATTTTGTGCATTATTGGGCGAGGAGGTAAAACTTGCCTGTTGGGGCGGTTCGTGAATTTTAATTAATTTTGACGCTACCTTAAGCCACTCGGTGGCACTACTGGGTGGTTGCAGGGTTAAAAGTGCTCTCACATTACTAGGAAGACCATTGGTCAATCCTCCGGTTATCAGTTATAAGATTCGAAATTTTTTCTAGTTTTAAATTTGTAAAATCCATGAAAGTAAACACGGTACATGAAATATATTTTTCTCTAGTATTTCAATCAATTCTTGCCAATTATTACAATTTGCAATATTATTTATGTATGTTGTTAAGGCAGACCCCTTAAGAAATTTTCTTATATTTTGAAATTTCCAGTCTTCATCTTTATTTTGTTGTAAGCAACACTGTTCGTAATATGCTATCCAACTTTCAAAACTCATATTATCTTCAAAATTAAAGGGGGCAATAAACTCATCACTTTTTTGCAGGGACATAGTGGCAATAGTTTGTGTATTTTCTTTACCATCTAACGACATGCTGAAATTTTTTTCTAAATTTTTACCTGAACGGAGAAGCATTTAATAATTGCATTCAGAATTTTTATTTAGCAACATTAATAATAATACTGCAATAAATTTACAAAATCTTACCTTAATGAAAATACTATATTAATGGGAAAAATGCAGATATATCAAATTTTTTTTTTTCATCAACACTAAAATAGCCCTTTAAAATAACACACACACAATTAATAACCATTTAAATATAATGTTCTAATGTTCACTTCAACTCTAAAATAAAAATCGCTTACTTTTACGAAAGAAATTGATATCCACAAATTAAAATCGTCATCCCTCAACGATAAACAAAACACACACAAAAAAAAATATCTTCTCTCACAAGTTAAATGCAGGCAGGAGGAGTGTTGGTCAACAAGTTGTACGCACAAAAACAAAAATATTCGGCAGGGAGAAAAGGGGGAAATGATTCACCAGTTGCACACACTTCTCATGGGGAGGGGGCTGTTTTGGGTGCAATGAAGGCAGTAAATTTTGACGCACCGCCGCGCTGTAATGATGACAGGAGTTTCTCTTGGTTTGTGGCGAACGTGCGAAAAAGGAAAAAAAAAAGATGAATTAGGAGGCGCAGATTTCGGTATGATGAGCGCTGCAGAAATATGGTATAGGCTGTTCATCAATGCAGACGTTCTTCCATTTCGGCATTAACGGCGTAAAACGTACAAGACGTTCTGTGAAGTACTTCAGAAGGTAACCTGAGTCATCAGTCGGTGTTGAAATCTCCCAGAGCAGGGCTCGACGAAGTTGGCCGGTGGAGAGCGGACTCAAGGAGTAGGCCATCGGCTGGAGTCGGTGAAGAGGCGCGCTGCATCTCCTGCGAACGATGGGCGATGAACCCGTCTCCCGGACTTTTGAGCGTTAATTTTTTTTTTTTTACAATTTAAAATTTTTAATTTGCACATAGGCAATCATCCTGTCGACTATTTGAGACGTCAGATATTTCAAGTAAGCTTCAGAGTTAAGGCAGGTAATATGGTTTATTGAACATTACAATTAAGTTACAATTTAGAATGAGAAGAGGGGAGGGGATACGGGTACAAGAATCAGCGTGGACTCATGAAGCAGTTCCAGTGGCAGAAGTCCCCCGATTTTCGATGTGCGGGAGTATTTACGCTTACCACCCCACGTGGTCTGCGAAGACACAACTCCTCCTCTCTCTTATCTCTGATCGAACCACACACATTTACCAACGTGACCCGCATCCGGGGCCACGAGGGCGTGAGGACACGTGTACATCTAAAGAAGTCAGAATCGACGGCCTGATGTCTGACAAATAACAAAATAAATAAAACATAGCTCCAGAGCGCGCGTGGCAAGTAGTATGACAGGAAAGTAAAACTTACAGTGCAAGTACCCGCTTGAACAATACCCAAACTAGTAAAACCCAAATTACCTTTTTATACATTACATATATATATATATATATATAATTTTTTAACTATGATTCTATCATTTTATTTTCTAATGATGGGCATTTGCCGTTTATAGGCCTTGGTCAATACTAAGGCCAGAAAAACTGGTCATTCTATCATGGAGGCCCCTAATACACTGCTTGACAATTGCTAAGGAACAGTTACGTTTTTCAGAGTAATTAAGGATAGACAACGATAGAAGAAATAAAACAAAGTACATATTTAGTATTGACGATGCATGTGCATTTATCATAGTGCAAAATGGTACAGATATCGCCACATCGAAGAATTAAAAACTTAAAATAAAGAAGATGTTCCTTGGATGATTTCCAAATAGCCCCAAAAAGTTGATCTTCAAGTCAGAATGATGCAGACATGAGTACCTTAGTAAGAGTGTGTTGACCAGGAACACTAATGCACATGTTTTCCATGCTCTTCCCGAAACTATCGGGGAGTCCTTGGGGAATATTGCCCCACTCTTCTCTCAAGGCGCTTTTGAGCTCTTGCACTGTTCCGGAAGGGATGGTTCTTTGTGCAAAACGTCTGCCAAGAGCATGCCAGGCATGTTCAATAGGATTTAGGTCGGGAGAGTAAGCAGGCCATTGTATACGGAGGATATTTTCACTTTGCAGTGTGTCCTACACTTCAACGCTTCTGTGTGGCAGCACATTATCGTCCATAAACAGAAAGTCTCGACCTACAGTACCCATAAAAAGACGAACATTATGCAGAATAATCTCTCTGTAGTACTGTTGCTATGTAACGCTTACTCTCTCAAAGATGTGAAGCGGTCTTCTGCCATTGTGCATGATGCCTGCCCACACCATCATGCCTGGGCCGTACCGATCACTTTCACAAGCAAACTGTTGTGCATAACGTGTTCCACGCTTTCTCCACAGCATTGGTCGCCAGAATCACTTGTCACACTAAAACGATATTCTTCGAAGAACATTACTCTAGACCAATTTTGGTGATCCCAACCAACATGTTTCTCACACCAGCGTAATCTCTCTGGACGATGGCGTGGTTGAAGTGGGATGCAACGAACAGGCTTCCGTGCATACAAACCAATTTGATTTAATCGCCGTGAGATGGTTCTTGCTGAAACATGCGTGCCGGTAGCGGTTGCAAGGTTTGCAGCTGTCTGTCCTGGAGTGTAATGTCTGTTCTTTTTTGCCACGATTGCTACATAGCGATCCTCTAAAGGTATGGTGTTCCTACCACGCTCCCCGGCATGCTTTCGCAAAGAATTTCCACCTTCAGCGGCCTTATTTAATCGCGAGATAACACTCTTTGATACATCCATTGCAGCAGCTACAGTGGTGATACTTTAACCTGCTTCCAGTCGCAAGCCCATGAACGTAGTCACTCAAATGATGTCTTGCTGACATTTTGCAAGAGCCAAGCAGAATTTCAGAGAAAAAACTTTTATAACATCCAGCACAATTTTCGTTAAACATCAAACAGCATGTATTTTCGTATGAATCATGAGCTTGTATGCACTGTCTTTTATACATATAACGAGTCCTAGTCTACGACGCCCTCTGCACTTGAATTTACTGTTATTGGTCAGCTGTCTAAGACGCAATTTTGCATAAATCACTTGTTCCTTAGCAATTGTAAAGCAGTGTAGATGGAACAATGCTGCCTCTTCTGAAGGGACGGGCGAAATGACACCTATGCTGGAAACAGAACTCGGACTCGTGATGTGGTAGATTGATTTTGAAATGGAAATACGGGTTACTGCCAATTATCTACGCTAAGGATCTAGGCTGGGGGTAGGATTGCCCTCCATGGGGGACTTTCTAAGAGGTCCTAACCCTTATTTACGTGAAGTTTCGGAGAAAACCACGGAAAACACCGAACGGTTAGGTCGGTGGCAGCGACCTGGTTTCGAACCAGGCACCTTCCGTCTCCCAGTTTAAAGCGCTAGCGCTATGCCACTAGTTTGATGGTAGATTGATTCGATTTGATTGTGGGGGATACGGCCGATTCTTCACGAGGGATCTAGGCCGAGGGAGGTTGTTCTCCGTGGTGAATTTTCTAAGGGGTCCTAACCCGTATTTATGTGAAGTTTCAGAGAAAACCACGCAAAACGTCTCGAACAGCTAGGTCGACGGACGCGACCTAGTTTCCAACCAAGCACTTTCCGTCTCCCATTTGACAGCACTATGCGCTCGAGCCACTGGTAGGCCGTAATGTGGTAGAATGGTTCTATAGTCACTGTACAACAGGACGGCATTCTAACCAGGGGCGGATCCAGAAAAAACATCTTGGGGGGGGGGGTCCATTTTCTATTAGAATGGTACATTGATTTCCCAATACTGTTTCTTCCAATATATAACTAGACATGATGTATCACAACTAAATAAGTATGTTGTCTGATGCCAGATTCGTCGAGAGAAAACTCGCATCCGGGGGGGGGGGAGAATCTGTAAGACCGCCTCTATACCGATCAATTTAAGGCCGATGCTGATAAACCACGTTTTCTATCTATTTCAATAGACGACGGGATACTGAGATGGGAAAAAGGTTTTCCATTGCTCTGTCCATTATGTGGGGGGGGGGCAGAGTTTACGGTTTAAAAAATAAATTTTTTGTTGGAGATCCCAACTTGTCATTAAAAAGTCGTAAAATTGGCCATACTTCCTGTAGTGACGGCTAGACGTGGCTTATCAGAAACGGCCTTTATTCATGTTGTTGTTCACGGGTCCTCTCATCAACATTTTAGTGTGTACAGAGTAGAATTGCTGAATTCATTATTGAACTCATTTCACGGCACCGAGCAAGATACAGTGTTCACAGCATACAATTTCACATTTCAGGATTGCAATAGGTTTTCCAGATTAAGTAATTCCCATTCTTTACTGTGAGTACAGTAGTATACCAGCCTCAATTACTATTTAACACTTCGGGTTTCTTTTGAGAACCAGACCCCCTATACACTGCCAAGCATTCGCTTTGTCTGATATCTTAGAATATATTTTACTTTTATAAGGAGGATTTGTACCTATACGTCTGAGACGTGTTGACAAACTTTGGAGGGTAGTTGAAAGAATGAAAGCTGTACAAATTGGGGGGTGAAGGGTTGGCTGGTCTATGCTTCACCATCATTCAAGACCGATGCTGACTGCAGGGGGTAAGAGGGCATTGTCCCGAATTTTAAGATTTTTTAATGACCATTCGGGGGTCCAGCGACAAAATATTTCTGCACTAAACCGCAAACCTGTTCCTTATACAATGGAGAGAGCAACGGAGGATTTTTCCCTAATGTGTCCCGTCTTCAACTGAAATACAGTAGTACCTGCTACCTTGGTAAATAGATCGCCTGTCTGTAATGATCACTTTTATGCAATTTCACTTTACGACTATCACACTTTACCATCTTGACAAAACTGGTCACTCTACAAAGTGACCAGTTTTGTTCTTTCCAAAAGTCACATTAGACAGTTTCTACTGTACATATAAAATAGGGCAACTGGGCTCCAACCTTTATTTTGGAAATGGCGAGTCAATAAAATTTGCTCCTTCTGTTTAGAAACATCTTATTTTTATAAATAGAAAAATTATGCTAAGCCCAGAAGAATTCAATAAATATTGATGTAAATATTTTTGTATAAGTAACTTACATACAAATAATGTATATACACTGGTGTGCAAAACTTAAGCAGCAATGTTAATTTTAATCAGATAGCCATGAAATTGCAGAAAAGGGGGTCTTGGAATCAGTGCATTGAACACGCAATTCAGTAGGAAGGTCATGCGTATGCAAATGCCAGGAACAAAACGTCACAGGCGACGTCAGAATCAAGAAAAGTGTTGTCTTGCGCGCTTGGAAAGCCTTCCAAACAATAGATACAACTGTTAGAAAGGTTGGTGGTGGAGAGCTTCATAGGAAAACAAATGCAGTGGATGACCGATATATCTTCCTGCAGGAGAAAAGAGCCCGAAACCAATCAGCAAGTGCCATCGCTCAGCAACTGTGTACAGCAATGAGGCGACAAGCGCCGCGGTTTACTGTGCCCAGATGACTTCACAAAGGTGTCCTATTCGCCCGCCGTCCTGAAAGCTTCATCAATTTGAAAGTTGGACATCGGCGCCACCGTTTAGTGGTGCTAGGAGCACAAAAACTGGACATCTCATGGAGTCGTGTCCTCTTTACGAATAAGAGTCGTTTCAGTGCCACAAGAGATTCTCAACGCCAGTTGATTTGGAGAGTGGTTGAGATACGGTTTCATCGTAGTAACATCACGGAAAGATACCGTTACGGTGGTCCTGGAGTTCACTTCTGGGCAGGCATTATGCTGAACGGGCGGGCAGCTCCGTGTTTTGGACAGAGCTTTTGTAACAAGAGATAGCTATTGTCAGGAGGCGATCCTTCCCATGTACGTCTGCTCCGAGATGCCACTGGAACAGACTTCGTTTTTGTGGATGACAATGTACGGCCACATTGGACTTCTGCTGCTCAGCAGCTACTGGAAAGTGTAGATATCACTGGAATGGATTCGCCAGCAAACTCCCCTTATTTAAATCCCATAGAGGATGCGTGGCATGCTTTGGGGAGACGCCTTGCGTCACGATTACATCCTCCGGGGAACATCCGACAACTGAAACAGATGCGGATTGAGGAATGGGCACTTTTACCTCAAGAACTGTTGGACAGTCTGGTGCTCTGTATGGAGAGACGGTGTGAAGCAACCACTGCAGTAAGGGGAGGGCAAATCGCAAACCAAGGAACATCTGCTTGTTGTTTTTGCACAGACAAACGTGTATAGATACTGTGAGTTCAATAAAGCCTCTTTTGTTTGATGCCATAGTGTATGCATTGTATTCATTTTTGCACAACCATGCTCTCGGCATTGTTTGAATTCAAAATGCTGTCTCGCATTTCTGAATATGAAGTCTCTAAGATGATTTCCCGTGGAGTTATGTAAAAAGAACACCTGTAGCTTAAGTTTTACACACCTGTGTATTTTTATATATACACTGTTTTTTTTAAAATTTCAGTTCATGGAAAATTTACATAAAAAATAACTTCTCTAATCCATAGTACATCTAACTCTGGGGAGGGCTCGAGCCCTCAGAGCCCCCCCCCCCATTGGATCCGCCACTGATTCTAACTTTATGTTGCAAGTATCCTCTTTTGAAAACTGAACTCAATTTAAGGGAAGAAAATTTATAGGGTAATTCCGGGAGAGTCGCCGTATCCGCGAAAGATGCCGCACCCCATGTATTTCTTGTTATTATCAATAGATAGCAGTCACACACGCAGTATAGGTGTGGAGGGAGATTTCTTTAACTAGTGTACAGCAGGAATCACTTGCAATGCTTTAACTGTTACTATACAATCCTGATTTTCAGATAAGCGCACGATTTCACTATTCAAACATTTAAACACGTTGCGTTTAGGTGCTTTTTTAAGCTAATTACAAAATCCATGCATGATTTCAAAGTCTAAACTAAGTGTGGCACCTTTATAGAGTACTGTGTATATGGTTACGCCACTTTCTGTTGCAAAGACAGGCAACTGTGATGTGTTACTCCTGTACCGTACAAAATGAGAGACATGCCTCACTGCCATGCTGGTATATCTGCCGCAGTTTCTTTTGCAAGGGGTGCCGCTTTTAGTAAAATTTTAATGTATTTCTCCTTGTCTTATTTTTTATATTATGAAATTATGTTATTGCAGTATATTTTCTGGATTTAATTAAGTGTTATTAACCTTTTCTTCTTCCTCTTCCACAGACCCACCAAGTTGGGCATGTTATTAGTCGTTAATGGCAATTATTCTAATTTTGAATTTTAACGTTCTGTATTAGATGAAATATTGTTTTTCAAAACCAGATACATTTTTCATTTGTTTACAAATTTAACTATATACTTCATTATTTTATAAAAGAATAAAACAATGTTAAAACAAATAAAACAAAATAAACTCTAATTTACTCTTCCCCCACCCCCCTCAAATACACTAGTGTTCGTTGTTGATGAAATAACAATAAAATTCAGTTTAAAAATATAAGTATTTAATTTTAGTAGTGAAATAAGTCGGCAGACTCATATTGATTTAAACCTACTAAGACGCCTCTTTGCACTAATTTAGTTTCTTTTTGTTAATACATAGGTAATTATAGTTCAGATATGAATATTTATTTTAATATGTTTTATTTATTATTTCATTAAGTTTTTATGACAGGCGGGGCATAACTCCTGCATAAGAGTGGCGTCTCGCCCCCAGTGCAATGTTTCAGAAAAAATTGTTAAAAATATGAATTATTTTTTATTTTTTTGGAGCAGTACACATGTTTTTTATATTCTACATTAAATGTCCCAGTATGATTTATTTAATTGTAAGTGCATCCTGCTATTTTTTACACAAATTAAAAAAAATATGTAGTATAAGTCCCGGAACTACCCTATAGTCTAAGAGCCAGCGACCGCCAGACCTTCGTCATAGTATAAAAGCTGAAACTTTCTATGCGCATACCCCCCAACAGAGGTAGGAACAATCGGCCACTATAAAGTTTGGATAACTGTGGCTTTGGCAGGTAACATGTGGCAAATGTGTATAAAATTGCAGAATATTTTCGTCATTTCATAAAGCTTAATTTTCTTATATGTTCTTCTTTGCAATACTAGAAATCACTTTATCCCTTGCCAGACACTTTTCCATCGTGGCAAACCCCCGCCAGACAATCTCAAAGTCATGGAAAACTGTTGTGTTCGTAAACTCCCGCGACGAAGTACGTCAAGCTGTCACAAAGCGCCAAGCACATTTTATACTGCTACTTCTGAACTTTCTTACGATACTGCAGCGCGCTCGTAATAAAATTACGTTTTCCATGACTTTGAGGTTGTCTGGCGGGGGTTTGCAACGGTGGAAAAGTGTCTGGCAAGGGATAGAGTGATTTCTAGTCTTGCGAAGAAGAACATATAAAAAAATTGAGCTTTATGAAATGACGAAAATATTCTGCAGTTTTATACACCTTTGCCACCTGTTACCTGCCAAAGCAACGATCATCCAAACTTTATAGTGGCCGATTGTTCCTACCTCTATTGGGAATTAAACGCAGAGAAAGTTTCAGCTTTTATACTATGACAAAGGTCGGACGGCCGCGGGCTCTTGCTCTACTATAATAGATTGAAATTTTCGTTCTTGATCCATTGATATGTACAGCTACGGAAAAAAAAGTCCAACTTGCTCTTTATTTCGCCGTCGTTTGTCATACAGGAAAGTTATCTATACCATTCGTTTGCAAATAACGCATACTTTAATTTGCTATTAATTTAATTTGCATAAGGGGCTGTCTTCATATTTAATTCTGCATCAACTTCGTTTTTCTCAATGTCAACACTGTATTTTGACTTTATTAAACGAAAGAAAACCTTCAAATTACCCTGAATATAAATTTTCACCAATTTTCTACGATAATTTCCGGAGATATTGCGAATTATTTTTTGCGCGTTTTTAGGGGACTTACTGCAAATTGAAAAACGCTATTTGTAAGTTCCGAACTTTTTGCCTTTCATTCATTTCGCTCAAGAGACTTCAAAGAAATAAACATCATTTTCAAGGAAAATATTTTTTCCATCTCTCTTAAAGTTTTTGTAGTAAGAATATCAAGGATAGAAATTAGAATATTTAGTCAGTGGTCCAAATGACCCATGAGTTCATAAATTCCTTGGTTTGTACACATGATTTAAAGGAAAAATGCAAAACTACTGATCACGATTTTGAAAATCTTTCTAATTTTGAAATTGTTATTGAGTATTTCCCTTGATGGTTTTCTTAGACAGGTGAAATCTTGTCAGGAGTGAGAGGCTGCTCTCTGCTCTTCTGACTACAAGCATGAATGTTACTCAGAACTTGAAGAATGGTTTCATGAAAATTTGAAAATTTATTTGCTTGAATTGAAAATTTATTTGCTTGAATTCCATCTAAAAAACGCAATTACCTTTTTGTCGACCCAATATTATCACTGTGTTTGTTATTTCACTTTCTTCATTTAATATTATCGTCTGCAAAGAGCAATATTCTTATAAGACTTTTGGCGGAATTTTAATTTATATTCAGATTAAAATTTAGACAGAAAAACGTGATTTTGAATGTTTTTTGAATGTTTGATAAAGTATGGGGAAGTCCAAAGACCCAATGTTTCCAATATTAAAAAAGGTCAAATTCATGCCGCGGATATTGAGGATGTTAGTTTTAGTTAGTTAGAAATAGGACGTTGTATTAGAAGACATAAATCCACTGCATCTAATTCTATCCCTGGAAAATATTTTATTTGGGGGAATATGGTAGCGGACGCAACAATAGACGCTTTATAAAACCACCATCAAACTGTAAAAACCTCTAATTTATTTGCTTCAAAATTTGATATTTTTTAATACCGCTATATTTTACTGTGTTTTTGCAGAAAAGAAATCTAATTTACTTTTATTTTAAGCAATTTTCAAAAAATTGTTACTTTATAAATTTATATATGGTCCCTTAACTCATGAAAATAACATATTTTATTTAATATAAATTAAACGACCGAACGTAAAAATTTGAAATTTTGCACAGCCATGTCATATTACTTTCTGCGTCTATTTCGATCGAAATTTGGCTATGTTTCTATTCATAATTTTTGAATATTAATTTAATAATTCATAATTCATATTAATATTTTATTTAAAATCATATTAACATTAAATTATGTTTAGTTCGTTTAGTTATAATAGTACGAATAAAAATCAGTTTCTTATTGTCAATATTATATGAGATATGATTTAAAGTATGAAAGAATATTTTAACATAGGGGGAGGGGGAATTTAGGTGCTCATAACTCACCCATTTTAAATTCAAATTTATTGAAAACGGGTATCCGGGGTTAAAATGAGCTAAATTTTTGAAATATGAAGCGAAATCTAGGGGTTGCTATTGGGGAAAAAAATGTTGGTGTGAATTTTAATATGTAGATGGCCCCTTATGCAATTTTTATGCATAGCAAATTAAAGTGTACGTCAATCGAAAAAGATTGGTATCTGTAACTTTGTTGTATGACGATCGACGGCCGAAAAAAGTACAAGTGGGACCTTTTTTTTTCGCAGCTGTACATATATAAATAAAACGAAGTGTAAAATGTTTGTTTGTTAATCGCGTAACTCCTAGTAGGATGATACCAAATTTTGTGTGGGAATTCGCCAGTACGGGTCCCGACGTATCTCACAGCGATTTTTTCGAAAGTCGAATTAGAACATTTTTTATTTAGCGTTTTATGTGATTTTCTCGAAATTTTGTCGTTTACGCCTTATACTTTGAATCAAAATGCGCCACACACTACTGTAAGTAAAATAACGCCATTTTTTAATTCTTTCACTAATTCATGTTATATATAGCTCAGAGAATGATATCATTTTGATGTCAGAAATCTAATTAGGTTAAAAGGCTTTGACGTAAAAAGGCTTGAAGTAATAAAAATGGAATGTTAGACAACAGCACTCAGAAATTGAGAGGGCACAGTTTATTAATTCCGTATATTGCAATGAGACAAGATGTGAAGTAATGTCTATTTGAGGAAGAGATTTTAAGACAAATTTAGTTGAAACTATTGAAACAGAGACTGCGCTCTCTCAAGTTCTGAATGCTTTTTTCTACCATTAACTTTTATGCGGTTTATTTGAAAATAACGGTATTTGTTCATTATGTGTGGAATATTGGGAATAAATTGCTGCAACACTACATTCTTTATGAAGTTTATATTCATTAGATTTATATTCTTTAGATCATGCAGAAAGGAGGAGACTCTTCCAATAATGTCAGATACCTTTCTGATTACTTTTTGTTAAGCTAGTTTGGAGGAACTCGAATTTAAAAAGTTTTTTAAATTTCAGATAACTTTCTCGTTATTTTTTTCTAAGTTTGTTTGGTGGAGGTCGGTTTCACGCACAATGTATTTTTTGTGCTTTAAAACTGCGGAAAAGTGATTTATTAAATGTATATTTAAATGCTTTTTATTTATCTAAAAACATTGCTTTGAACACTGTAAGAAATTAATTTTCCCAAAAAATTTATTTCAGGAGAGAGGAAGATAGGAACTTGGTCGTCCATTTCAACTTACATTTATCTCCAGAACAAGCTGGATTAAGTGCTGCAGATTTGTACGTTGTTCTTTCTGAGGAAATAATGCGCTCAAAAACAGGTGTTTTTAAAGACTTAGAAATAGATGAAAACTCTATTCAGATACAAGGTAACTAAATTATAACTTTTGTTCAACATAAAAAAGCAAAAATGTATCCGATGTCACCTCAGTTGATGCTGTGAATTATGTACGTATATATGTATGTAGTCATGCATGAATACACAAATACACGTATGTGTATATGTGAGTGGTATACATATGGATTACATTTGCAATTGAACTAGTTTAAATACATAAAAATATTCTGCATTTAAAATATTTCAATACTTACAGCATTAAACATATATTTTACATAAAAATTTTCCGATTAAAATGATCTGTTTAAAAAAAAAATCAAAATCTTAGAAGCTAGCTTTCAGCGTTGACAATGGCAAGGTGGCAATTAGACGATGTTGCTTCTGCACCGGCAAACCAACGTGGTGAAATAAAAAGAAAATTGGTTCTGGGCACGCAACGGTCCGATATCAGCTACATTTTAGGGTTAGCCGGGTTAGCAAACGGTGCCGAGAAGGTACTGTTCCAAAAGGTGAAACCGATATTGGTACGTAAAAGGTTTCTAAACTAATATGTTTAAAACTTGCAAAACAGCACTTTAGTGATATTCATTATGATTATTTTTTACATTTAAAAACCATTTACAATGTTATACCTGTTATTTACAGCTACTTAAGAAGCTAAAAATAAGCGTCCACAAAAAAATATTTTTTTTTTGAATTATTATTTTACCCTATCCCTCCTATGACGGACACAGAAAATTGGTTACTGATCATGGCCGAATGGATAAGGCATATAGCATGGAAGTGCCCGAAGTGTGAAGGTCAAGGATTCTTTCCTACCGCGCGGCTGACGATCTAATGACCCGCATTTGGGGCGTTTTCTCCAGATGTAACGTAAATATGCTTTAGAACCTTCTAAAAAATTATTTCCCCAAGGCATCCCCCAGTTAGGCAGATAGCCTTCGCGTTGCTTTGACATAACCACAAAATGATATGAAATCAAATAAGAAAATTGGTTTTAAAGTCACTAATAAGAAAAAGAAACTTGATAATTTTTCTGAAGTGTATAACAAAGAAAAATATCACCCTAAAGCAAATTAATTTTGTGGGAGGTGCCACTTTAATAAAAAGCCCATTTGAATCAAACAAAATGTACAGTAAAGAAATTATTGCATTAAAGCAATGTCTTTATTTTCAGGGAGAAGGGGGTGTCAAGTTCCCTAACCCTCCCTAGGATCCTCAACATCTTCTGTTTTATCCGAGTTTATTCCGCATCTGAACCCAGGTTTAACATGCTCGCTCTGATCGTTGAAAATTTGCTCTGGTTTATTTATTTACTTATCTTTTCTGTGACATGTTCATGCTCAAGATTTCGGTTCAAGCGAAACGTTCAAAGATTTAAGCTGTGTATCATTACTCCATACACATGAGCTGAAATTTACTCTAAAAACCTTCAAAAGAAAGCGAAAATAAGAAACTTCAGAAATGGAATAGTACAAATTCCATGTTATGCATTGGGGAATTTAAAATGTAATCTATAACTAAACTAAATAATAATTAAGTGTTGAAAGAAACAAAATTTTTATTTACTCCATAAATGATTCAATTGAATTAAGTAATATAGACATTTAAATTGGAATAAAATTATCACAACAGTTATGTTATTGTATTTCTGATAGCTAATCTGAATTTCGAGAATCTCTGAGCAGAAAATAACAATACCTTTTAAAATATTCAACTATTCTTTTTTACAGTTTTTTCCAACATGAAAAACAATTGGAAAATACTGAGCCCTAGAATTTTTAAGATGTTATTTGTTAATAATGGAACAGAGTCCTTAATTTTGGAATTGATGATCGGAATCAACTATTTTTTAAAAAAAGCAAATTTTTGAAGTTATTCCGGTCCTGCTAAGAGTTTTTTTCATTCCATTCCGTTGGTGTACAGAGCAGTGGCGTAGCGAGGGTTATTGGCGCCAGGGGCGGAGCTTCTGTTTGCCGCCCCTTACATTCTAGGATTAAGGCGTTAGAAGGTGACTAATTTTTCTGTAAGATTCGGTACAGAATGAGGGGAAAGGTGTTATTACTTTTTTTTAAGTACTATCGGCAGCAGCATACTGTTCTCTCTTGGCTATACGATGAATGTAAGAAGATTAAAACATCTGCAGTTTATGAAAAAGAATGATAGATTGAAACATTTCATCTTGTTGATATTTTGTTAAAGCAAAGCACACTAGAGCTATCTGTTAAGGGAGGAATTCCTTGAGCAGAAGACTTTTTAAGGCATTCTAGAGCGTATTCACATCTAGAGAAAACCGCCCAAAACGGCTGACCGTTAAATCGATAGCCGCGTAATAGGTCAGAAATCCACGAACCTTTACACTTTAGTCATCAACCAATAATTAATAAAAAAGATGAAGTATCATTGAACATGCTTTGAAGATGTTCGAAGTGAGACACAAAGGATCGAGAAGTAAATTCTTGTTTTAGAATAACTGCATATAAGTAGCTTCACTTAGTTTAATTTTACAAAAAAAAAAAAAAAAAAATCTATTTTCAGACGTGCACTATAAAAAGGAGTTAAGTTGCTATGTAAAAAAAAAGAAAATAACTCATTTTTCTGAGGTATCAGAGATCAGTTTCGTGGATCCCAAGCATATTGTGAAATATATACCAGAAATATTTACAAGACTGTCTAAACAATGCTGTCTTAACGACGAACGTTGATGTCAATATTGACGGGTATTAATTTCTTTAAATAATGAATTTTAAGAAATTCACTTAAATGTAACTATTTAATTTACTAGGGGCCAAGGCCCCCAGACTCGCTACGCTCGCTTTTCGTATGAGGCATTCGGCCCCTAATCCGGCTTATTCGTAAAAAAGACATAATTTCAACAGACAAAACCCGAAGATTGGATCAGATAGAATGTTACTGAGCTACACATTGCTTGGTTCTTGCATCAAAGATATTTCGTTATGGGAATCCGTGTTGTACGGGTTCTGAGCTATACTCCACCTGGAGTGCGGATTCTGCTTATAATCGCTGGAAAAATTATTTGCACTCCTCAGAAACACACCTGGAGTGCGGACTCCGCTTATAATCGCTGGAAAAATTATTTGCACTCCTCAGAAGCACAATGATATTTAATGTTGCCATTCAAAAGTTATATTAATTAAGAGCTAAAGCGTAATAAAATCAGAACATCTGTTTCAGCTGTATTTTTAATAATGTAAAACCTATTGGACACCTTGCGAATTTGTCACCCATGGCGATTTTTCATTATTTGGCGACTTGCGTACATGTAAAGTTAATAAAAGCTACGGAACAGATAGAATAGCCTGCCACCAATGGCGACTTTTCATTATTTGGCGATTTACACATGGTCACAACCTATATTTACTGTTCATTTAAGGTTACCGGAAAACCATTATCTATATTTTCATTTACATAATCGTTTGCAGATTGGCGTACTTAACTCCACGAATTATACCATCTCGTCGCGCTAGCAAATATCCAAAGTGTACTATAACTGCTATAATAGCATAGTTAACGCCGCCCAATATTTCTACTGGTAGCAAATAATTCAGGTGGACGAGAACCGGCTTTAAAATAATCTGCATTTTAATTATTTTTCATTTTCAAGATATTAGTTATTCTGTTTTGGAAAAACGAATAATCGCTCATTCTAAACCCCTGTTGTCTAAGCGAACTTACTATTTGAAAATTGTCAACTTTGTGTAACACATTTTGAGTTACTTATTTCATATCGTTTTTATTTTGGCGTAAAATGGGCGTTATTCTAACTCATGTTTGTAAATTTCACGCGATTCTAGATACTTGGAAACGCTTTGTTGCAAAGGAATGAATGATTTTATGCCAAATCTGGCAACCATTCGGTTTATTTTTTCAGTTTTTTATTAATATCTTCTAAAATAATTCTATTTTCGAAATTTAAGTCAGTTTATCAGGTTCCTCAGAATTTTTCGAATCTGTGGGCACCTTAGTCGAAAATCAAATCCCTACGGTTTATGAGGAGTTAGGTGAACAAGCTTTGACAGCGCCAGCGGACTTTACTTTTTTTTTAGAATAGAGAGATTCTTGTGACAATAAATTTCTTAAATATATGCGATTTTTGATTATAAAAAGAATTTAAATTTTCGTATATTTTTGTATTTGTTAAAATGTGGCCCTAGCTTGTTCAAAATACCACCCCAGCAAACACACACAGGTTCTCTGAACGTCTATTAACGTTCAGAAGACGTTTTCTGAACGTTAATAGACGTTCAGACAACCTGTGTGTGTTTGCTGGGACATTTCATGGTGCAGGTTTGAACAGAATTTTTTTAAAAATTTAAAGCTCTTTTACACATCTAATTAAAAAAAACACTTTAATTTCTGGATTATATGATAAGGAAACACATTATTTTTCTCATAGAGAATTTAAAATACAATATAATTAGAATGATAAAAACATCATTCACCAAACATGTACAGCTGCGGGAAAAAAAAGGTCCACTTGTACTTTTTTGGGCCATCGTTCGTCGTACAGCCAAGTTACAGATACCAATCATTTACGATTGAAGTACACTTTAATTGGTATTCATAAAAGTTGCACAAGTGGCCATCTACATATTAAAATTCGCACCAACTTTTTTTTTTCTCAATAGCAACCCCTAGATTTCACTTCATATTTCAAAAATTTAGCTCATTTTAACCCCGGATACCAATTTTCAATAAATTTGAACTGAAAATGGGTGAGTTATGAGCTAGAGCTTCCAAAATCCCCCTCCCCATATGTTAAAATATTTTTTCATACTTTAATTCATATCTAATATAATATTGATAATAAGAAGCTGATTTTTATTCGTACTATTAGAACTAAACGACCCAAACATAATTCACTATTATTATGGTTTTTAATAAAATATTAATGTGAATTATGAATTATTAAATTATATTTTTAAAAATATGAAAAGCGATCTAGCCAAATTTCGGTGGAAATAGATGCAGAAAGTAATATTACATGGCTATGCATAATTTCAAATTTTTACGTTCAGTAGTTTAATTTATATTAAATAAAATGTGTTATTTTCATGAGTTAAGGAACCATATATAAATTTATTGAAAACTGCTTAAAATAAGCGTAAATTAGATTTCTTTTGCGCAAAATCACAGTAAAAGATAGCGGTATTAAAAAAAAAATCAAAGTTTGAAGCATATAAATTAGAGGTTTTCACAGTTTGATGCTGATTCTATAAAGCGTATACTATTGCATCCGCTATCATATACCCCCAAATAAAATATTTTCCAGGTATAGAATTAGATGCAGTGGATGTATATAAGTCTTCTAATATAACATCCTGTTTCTGAAAAACTAACATCCTCAACATTCCAGGCATGAATGTGACCTTTTTTAATATTAGAAACATTAGGTCTTTGGACTTCCCCATATTTTATCAAACATTCAAAATCACGTTTTTCTGTCTAAATTTTCATCCGACAATAAATTAAAATACCACCAAAAGTCTTATAAAAGTATTGCACATTGCAGACAATAATATTAAATGAAGAAGGTGAAATAACAAACGCAGTGATAATATTGGCTTAGCAAAAACGTAATTGCGTTTTTTACATGAAATTCAAACAAATAAATTTTCAATCATGAAACCATTCTTCTAGTTCGACCGTAACTGGGTAACATACATGCTTGCATTCAGAAGAGCAGAGAACAGCCTCTCACTCCTGCCAACATTTCACCTGTCTAAGAGAACCATCAGGGGAAATACTCAACAACAATTTCAAAATTAGGAAGATTTTTCAAAATTGTGAGCAGCCGTTTTGCATTTTTCCTTTAAGTCATGTGCACGAGCCAAGAAAGTTATGAATTCACGGTTCATTTGGACCTCTGACTAAACATTCTACTTTCTACCCTTGATATTCTCAGTACTAAAAACTTTAAGAGAGATGGTAGCAATATTTTCCTTGAAAATAATATTTTGGTTTAACTCTCGCGAGCGAAATGAATGGAAGGCGAAAAGTGTTGAACCTACAAATAGCGCTTTTCAATTTGTAGAAAGTCCCTTAAAAACGCGCAAAAAATAATTCACAATTTCTCCGGAAATTATCGCATAAATTTAGTTAAAATTAATATTTAGGGTAATTTGAAGGTTTTCTTTCATTTAATAAAGTCAAAATACAGCGTTGCCATTGAGAAAAACGAAGTTGATGCAGAATTAAATATGAAGACGTCCCTTTATGCAAATTAAATTAATGGTAAATTAAAGTATGCGTTATTTGAAAACGAATGGTATATATAACTTTGCTGTACGACGAATGACGGCGAAATAAAGAGCAAGTGGGCCTTTTTTTTCCGCAGCTGTACATATAATTGTACAGTGAAATTAAAAAAAAAAAAAAAACTGTTTACAGAAATTTACCATGATTGACCTATATTTGATTGACCGTAATTACAATATTACAAATTAGATAACTTGTTTCTGATAAAAAAGTAAATTTTGCAGATTATATTAAACATTATAATTAGAAATCAATAGTATAAATATGCTTTTTCGATAGCCTTCATTTCTTTCAGAAAAAATGCTTAACTTTTGATTAGGAACATAAAAAAATATAAGTGGCTAGGATATATAACTGAAAACAATATTAAAATTCTGAAACTAGTTAATGATCGAGAATTTTTGAATCAATACTACAGCACATAAACAGTTTAGTAAATTTAGCAAGCAAACCTTTAAATACGACGTTTTAATTATCGCTAATTAAATTATATCAATGGTGATAAATACAGGATACATTCGATATTTTAAAATCACCCATAAATCTCGATACTGCAAGATTATGTGGGAAATTTTTATTAGTAAAAGTTCAATTAAGTTTTATCACACTTACTAAATATTGGCTTGATCGAAGGGAGGGAGACAATTTATCGTTTTTTAAAATATAGTTTATAGTTAAAATGCATTAGAATTAAATATTTTATATAATTTCGTGATGCTTTTAACAAAGCGGATTAGGAAGGAATCAACACCAAAAACTATTAACACCACTAACTGTTTAACTCAGCAAATCTATAATAATAATTGAATAACAGCAAAATGGAAATAAATTTTCAAATCATACTTTTAAAAAATAATAATTCAAGTTATTCTGTGAAGTTAAAAATTTGTTCAGTAAAAATAATTTTTCGAGATTTTGCTGTAAAAATTTTAAATTTGTATTTTTCTTGCTTTCTTATTTGCAAAGTCCTCAATGACTTTGTCAAAAATAAACCTTTAATGAATTACCTTCGGTATAATCCCAGACCTCCTTGATTGTATTCTATTCTTCTCTCTCTCTCTTTTTTTTTTTTTCTTCATGAAAAAATATTTGGCCTGGACAGTGGACTTTTTGAGGACCGGTGTTAGTAGAAAAAACCGCTTCAGGGGTTTGAAAACAGTCACTTTCTTATCATGCTTACTGTTTGGAGAATTTGGGTTTTTCCACAGAAGAATCATTAGAAGTAAGTCGTGTCGACCACTAGCCGCAAGACCCACCCCTGCACTTAGAGAAGTGTGTGTTTGTGTTGTAGGATTAAGACCAATTATCTACACGAGGGATCTAGGCCTATGGGTTGGGTGTCCTCCGTGGGGGTCTTTTAAAGGGGTCCTGATCCGTATTTACGTCAAGTTTCGGAGGAAACCACAGAAAACTCCGAACGGTTAGGTCGGCGGACGCAACCTGGTTTTGACCCAGATACCTTCCGACTCCCAGTTCAGAGCGCAAATGCGGTTTGCCACTGGTCGTGCCTTAGAGAAGGGAGAAATACTCTGGTTTTTTTTTCTTGAACATAAAAAAACAGTCCCATTTTAGGCATAGAAAAACCACGGGGTAGGAGGGGGTCTGGTGATTTTGACCCCCCCCCCCTCCCCCAATGGGCACCACGATGCCCGCCCATGATGTCTATTGTTCACGACACTGGTCCTCAGACTTTGATAATATCTTTTCGCATTGCTAAAGCAGGATGCGACATTTAACGGAAAGTACTTCAAAAAATTTTCAACAAAATTATTGTTCTTTATCTATTCTGAAAAATTCAACTACCAACGGCTACTAAGACAAGTCTTTGGCAAGGCATACTCATATGGGCATGGGCGCCCATATGAGTGCTTTCAGAAGTAATCCTATATTTGTAAGGGGTGGCTCATGTCGGTCTTCTAAACGTTTTAGTACTAAAATAATAGAAAAAAGTTCAGTTTGCTATAAAACTGCCTACTATACTTAAGTCTTAAGGTAACCCGAACCGCCCTTTAGGTCAAGCCATCATTTTCGCCCGATATATAGGCGCCCATGTTTTAGTGTATGATGTTTTTCATTAAATGGAGAATAATAATTTTAGATATTCTGTAAGAAAAATATGCGAAAGGGCAAAAAGGGGGTCTGTTCATGCGACCTCTATCTCTAGTTACAGATTGCCGGCTTGGGGATATCCCCAGCCGACCATCAAGTCAAGCCTCATGTGCGCCCCCTGTATGGGCGCTAATGGTTCAGTGTAAAATGATATTCATTAAATTGAGGGCAATTCTTTTAGATCTTGTGTGAGGGAGAAACAAACAAACGGGGGCGGCTGCTGCCGCCCCCTAATTTTGCTTTCAGGTTGCCGCCCGGGGCGGACCGCCCCCCCTTGCTATGCCACTGGTACAGAGGGAAGCGACCATTTACTCACATAATGTATTCCTACCCACCCCAGAAATGTATATGAACCCACCCCTAATTTCAGAGTGTGGGTTCAGGGCCGGTTTGAGGCGTAGGCGACGTAGGCGGTTGCCTACGCTTAAGTTTCTATCGAGGGGCGCCAAATTTAACTTTTTTTTCGTATTTCCCAACATTTTCCTCTTTTTTTCTGATTGGCATACTGACTGCTCAGCTTTTAAACAGTATTATTATCACAAATACTTTTAGACACTCCTGAAGTCTCCGGTGTGTATTGTCAGGAAGCGTTCTTTGATCGCTTCGTTTTTCATTCATGGGAAACGTCCAGATGTCCACTGAATGTTCAGGCCTCCACCTCCAGGCTATGCTAAATTACCTTCTTCCGTACATCCTCTGAGTGGTCGGAAGGGGTGATCTTTGGACCTGTTGATTCATTACCTCCGATAATTATTTTGAGTTGTCACTGCCACCTTACTGCAGATCTTATCCGGATGTTTGGAGAAATGGTTTCTAAAGTTACCTTCCTTCCCGTTATACTTAAAAGAAATGCCGCAAAAAATATACGCCAAAACAGACAAGCTATAATTAATTTTGAACAAAGCCACACAAAATCGAGTGTTTTTTTCATCAAGTTAGCCCCTGCTTAAACAAAAATATTAATTTTAGACAATTCTGTGCCCCGGTGAATTAAAGTTCTGGGATATTTCTGCTTCCTAAGTTTTTTAAGCCGTTAGAATCGGCTTTCCAATGAGGGCCGTACCGAGGTTACCGCGGGGACGGTCTTCGCCTAGGGCTCAAACAGAAGAGGGGGTGCAAAATCAGAAGGATCACGAGTTTTAAATATTTTTTCTAATTAGTGTTTCTTTTTTTTCCGTTTTATCCAAAATAGTACATTTGTAGGGGGGGGGGGAGGAAAGGCTGGGATTTTATTACTATAATGATTCCGGACAAGGGCGGCAAATAGGGGACGCTGTCACACCCCAAATTTAACATGCATTTTATTTATTTCATATCCTGGATTTTAGAACATCAAATCTCGCACCCCCAAATGAAAAACTGAAATGCCACTTCCCGCCTCTGATTCCGGGAATTAAAGAATTATTAAGTTGTCGTTTAATCTGCAGAAGGGGGGGGGCATAATTCGGACGGTTCTGCTAGGTTGCACCGGGCTACACTGCTGTTTCCAAATTAAACAGTAAACAGATATATATCACTCCAGTAGACAGAGATTTTTCAGAGCATAAATAAACGAAATTTCTATACAGTATAAAATTTCAACAGATCATGCTAAAAAAGTTTCAAAGGAAGATACAGTGTTTACTCGCGTAATAGTCAACCTCTCGTATAATCGCACCCCAGTTTTGAAGCAGAAAAAAATTGCTTTAAAATTACAATATTATGATGTAGAAAATTTCCCCTCATAATAGTCGCACCTACACTTTAACAATGAAAAATTGGCAAAAAAGTGCGACTGTTACGCGAGTAAACACGGTATATTTCGGATTTCACTCCCTTAGTACGCTCTGGCAAATCATAATATATTCTAAAGCGATGGCGACAAAGAAATCGTCAAAATCATTTCACAAAAACAGAAAAATAAATTAAATAGTAAATTTTTGCAGTTTTTTATCGCGTTGGCAAAAGGGAAATGTGTCTAATTTTGACGCCCTGCTTCAACAAAAATGTTTAATTTAGATATTTCTACCCCCTGTGAATTACAGCTATGGAAAGCTTCAGCCTCAAGTTTTTGTAAAAGGGATTTGTTAAGTTTTTTAGCAAAAGGGAAATGTGTTAGATTTGACGCCCCTGCTTTAACAAAAATTTTTATTTAGCATTAAAATTATATAATTATATATAATTTTATTTAGCATAAAAATTTTTCTGCACCCTTGTGAATTATAACTGAGGAATGCTTCAAATTCCTGAGTTCGCAGCTCCTAAAATTGCTTTTTAAGCAGGGTCGTGGCGAGGATACCCCTTGCCAAGGGCGCAAGCAGAAGAGGGGGGCGTAAATCAACCGGATCACAGGATGTTTAAATAGAATTATTCTAATATTTTAGAGGACAAAACATAAATATGTCTATCATGGGCTCCGCCAGAATATTTGCCCATGCCAAGGGAAAACACTGCCTACAAAAATACAGGGGAGGGGGGCAGGTGCCCCCCTTGCCCTATGCTGCCGGCGCCCATAGTGTCTATAGAATAGTAAGAATTCATTTACTGGAAACTAAGCATAGAGGTGAAGGTAGAAGATTTTAACTCGGAGGTATGAGAGACATTTTTCAGATCACAAATAAACCAAATTCCTTCGCGGTATGAACTTCCGAAAGATCATGCTAAAAGTTACAGAGGAAGATTCCACTCCATAAGACTCCTCTCCGCAATTACCGCCAATATTAAATAAGTAAATTTTTCTGATAAACTATGCAAGTTATGATTGTGAAACTTTTGGACTCGGAAAAAAAAATTCTTATTCGCAAAAGCGTATGGGAAAATTCCTCTGAAATGCAAATGAGAGGGGGGGGGGCGTAAAATCAGCGTTCTGTGCGAGGGATAAAATCAGATCTCGCCTACGCCAAAAAAATGCCTAAAACCGGCCCTGTGTGGGTTCGCCCGAACTTGTACGAGATAACTCTCTGGACATTTGAACGAAGTGCCATTGTGTGCTTTGGTCAAGGACACTTTCACACTCTCGCTTTCTTTTTTCTGCTCCTACACCGGATGCGTATTTCACAAGTGCACCGCTATATAACGATGGGAAGAAAAAGAGCCTTCCTATTGGCTATTTCGTGATTGCTTCCATTACGTCATACATCGCGAGGTTCGGGTGTTCTGCTAGTACGCCATTAAAGAAATAATTATATGAGACAACGAATTCCGATTCCTTCATTTACGACAGGTGGATATATATATATAAAAAAATACTATTGTCACGTTGATACAACGTGCATATTTTTTAATGAAAAATTATTAACACAAATCCTAATTAATATTGTCTAAATTTAAACTAATAATCTATTCTAAATTTAATTTAAAAGTTTTTAATAAGTGGGGAACCTTCGCCACCGGAACGTAGGCACGAAATGCCATGCACGCCATAATAATTTTTAGAAGAATGCTCCCCCAGTTTTCCTTTTTTATTTGAGGGTGTATTATAAAGTTTTAAAATGTTGATCTTCAGATGGTGTAAAAATAAAAAGATATGACTAAAATGGAGATGAGTCCTGCCAATTATTTATAGTCCACTTACTGATTTTTGTTCGCAAAGTTTGTGCTTTGTGTTCCAGTTTTCTGCGTGCTCTCCTCAAAAAGAAAAATGAAACGACGAGCGCTAGGAAGACGGATGCCTTTCCGTAACAACATTATGGGTCAACAATTAGTTGACCACCTACTTCTTTTCTTTTGTGAACCTGCTTTGATGTACCGCTATCTGTGATGATTCCCAGCATTCTCGTGAAATCGGATTTAGTTTGCTGGCGTTCAAGAAAAATGAATGTGGTGTTGCTTTAACTGAAATTTTCTTCTTACAGTGCTACATTTCGCTGACGTATATCTTTAATACGCAATATGGATGTCGACACATTTTCTTTTTTTTTAATACAGTGACGCGATGCTCTTCACGATTGTTCATACCAAAAGTGACAACGATTTACATACCTACCATCGTCTCCTTACGATCACCGCCTTCCACCGTACATCTCCATAGGATAACTATAATTTAAACAGATCAAGAATTTGAAGCTGAAAGAAAATCTGAATTTTAAGAAAGGGGCAATACTTGCTTAGCTATTTTTTTTTTAGTACTCCTGTTTGCTAAATATTTCGAGTTGCTGGCGCCATCTACTGGATATGGAAATCAACATTTTTCATTATGCGAATTTAACCATCTAACAGCCATGTAGAAATAAAAGTTATTTTAAATATTACATAGAGATTAAATTTCATTTTATGTAACTTTTCTTAAGTATGAATTTACATAAATAAAGAATTTTGCATTCGAACATTAAATTTCTAATGCATATCTATTGTACACCAGAGATTGTAATTCATATGCTAAATTTTTCTCAGAGGAAAAATATAACCTTAGAAATTAATTAATGAACCTTGAAATTGGCAATATTCAAGACAAAATTTTTATTTTGTAAATTCTGGTTGTGTACACCAAACGAAAATTAAAAGTGTAAAATCTACGTTTAATACAAATTAAATTTATATTTTGTAACTGTAGGTTCCAATTAATATACTAAAACTATAGAGAATTATTGAATTGGTGTGCATATTTTTTCAGTGATATTAAAAGTAATTTAAAATTGATAAGAGTAACCTGTTTGAAAAAACTCAAAAGAAATTGTATATTTGTAACACTTTATCCCCTCCCCATTTCAGTCTAAATGAACGATCAGCCCTGTACAGTTTAAGAGGCAGTATAATGATTTTTTTCCAAGGAAATTTGTAAAAATTGTAGAAAAATATAGGGAAAACTATTACAGCACTTTCTTAAAAAAAATATGAGGCATACAGCAAAAAATTACTTATATAATATGCTTTAAAGTGAAGACAAGAGTGTTGCATTATAAATATGGAAGAACGTTAATTAATTTAAAATTTTAAATGAATAATATCAATAAAATAAGGAAACTAATTGCATGTGTGTGCAAGTAAATATTTGGTTGAAGTGGTAAATTTAGAGTGTAGAAGAATTTACATATAAGCTTTATGTATTTTTGCTCCTTTGAAGTACATTGATTAAGATTAAAACTGAAAGTACAATTTCTGAATTTGTTGTTCTATTTTTATAAGTCCAGAAAAATCATATTAAAAGTAAGAATTTCCTGCACTTCTCACCCCCTATTTCCATTTTTTATCTTGAGCCCCCCAAAACCTGAAGTTTAATTTTATTGCATAAAAATATGGTAGTTTTGATTTATAATCACCCATGACATTATCTTAGAGTGTAAAATGACTTTGCAAGAGTACAAAATATGGCAGGCTTATTTTTAAAGTCATATTATATTGAACTTTAGAATTCGAGTGAAAAAAATGATTAAGCACAAAGAAGTGAAACTTTTATTTAATACATTAACACTTGAAAAAAAAAATAATATTAATGCACATCTAAATACCAGTAGATGGAGCCAGCAACTCGAAATATTTAGCAAACAGGAGTACTAAAAAAAAATATCTAAGGAAGTATTGCCCCTTTCTTAAAATTCAGATTTTCTTTCAGCTTCAAATTCTTGATCTGTTTAATCTATAGTATTTTTTTTTTTATATATCCACCTGTCATAAATGAAGGAATCGGAATTCGTTGTCTCATAATTATTTCTTTAATGGCGTATATTACTAGCAGAACACCCGAACCTCTGACGTAATGGAAGCAATCGCGAAATAGCCAATAGGAAGGTTCTTTTTCTTCCCATCGTTATATAGCGGCGCACTTGTGATATACGCGTCCCGCGTCCTGAAAACTAGCTAATCAGCTAAGGCCAAAGAACTCCCCCGCGTTTTCTTGGAATTTTTCCGGAAGGCTGTTGCTGCGGATGTTTATTGTGTGTATGTGTATTCGTACGTACTGCTGCTTTATACAAATACATTTGCATTCTCACGGCTCCATCGGGAATTTGAGTGTTTCAAAGTTGAAAATATATACTTGATTAATATTTAATTTCATGTGGATTATCAAAAACGATCGTTTTCAATTTAGACCAACTGTTTTTTTAACTTAGCCAAGTAATGATTTAATATATTTGCTGGCTTTGTTTAAAACTTTTTGTTCCAGAACAGTTTGGACTCAGAATGTTTTCTTTTTAAAGAGATATGTAAGTCGATTTTTTTTAGCATTTTAAAATCAATATTTTATTGAAATTAGTGTTGTATTTGCTCTTTTAAAAAAATCTATTTTGTTACAAAAAGCTCTTTTCTTCCATAGAAAGAAATTTATGGAATGAAACATGTTAGAACATCAATATAAAAAAAGATTTTTACTTGAAATTTACCGTTTACCCCATTCTAATAGCACAAATGATACATATTTTAATTTAATTTTTTTTCCGGGGCGAAAGGGAATGATCATAAAAATTCAGTCTTATGATATAAAGTATTTACATGAAATAAGTACTTTTCTCATAATGAACCTGGTAATATTAATAATTAATCTCCTAGTTTTTCTCTAGGGAAACTATTAACCCATTAAAAATAATGATTATTATTACTGTATAAATGGCTTTACACCTCTGGGACTAATTTTGTTAAAAATACCTAGTTACATGAAGAAAATTATTTGTCTGTGTTTAGGAAAAATCCGATTAAATTAAAAATAAGATCTTTTTATGAAATTAAACGTATTATTTATTGAATCAACCGATGCTTTATTTTTTAAAGAGTATAATGTTGTTTACATTATACCTTAAAAGTATATACAACAAACGTCAACTTTATTTTGTACTATGACATAATTTACAGCTAAATGGATTTAAAATTTTTAGAAATCATGTTTCATAAATTTAATGTTTTTTTCCTTTTTTAGCATGTATGAGTGTTTATCTTCATACATTCTGTGTGTCTTTAATTCTTAGGTTCAGGAAAAATATAAATTTTCTAAGCCTCTAAAAATTTTTTGGAAAAAAAAGCATCCAAACTACTGGTTCAAACATTCTTTAGTTGAGCCTAATATTTTGTTAAAAATAAGTATTTAGTGTGTTAAACAACATTATACTATGAAAGAAACTAAAATACTGCTTGATTCAACAAATAATACGCTTAATTTTACTCTAAAGCTTTTCTATTTAATTTGATCAAACATTTTCTTAATTACTTTACTGTTTTAACAAAACAGTAAAGTAATTCAGTAAACAGTAAACAGTTTTCAAAACAGTGAACAGTTTTCAACAAAATTAGTCCTCGTGGAGTAAAGTCATTTACATAATAATAATTATTATTGTTACTTTCAGGGGTTGATTATTGCGCTAGAGAACTGCTTATGAAATTAATTCCGTTATTTCGGAAATCAAAAAGGTGCTGGGCGGTTTCGGTATTTTGTTCTTCCGATACCACACCTAAAACGAAATGGTTTTGGTTAAGAGTTGGGAAAAGGCTGAACCGGTGCCGCTGTCGTTTCAGCTGACTGCGGTTCAAAGCCAACCTGAAATTGTCCTTTTCGGCGCCGCATGACCCATGATGGTCCGGAGCGTGCTGCGTCGGCATGCGGGTGTCGGTCCAAAACTTATCCGATAGGGCTGTGTTTGCTGAGTAGGTTAACCGTTGGCTTAATTAACTCGAATACCTGTAGGTTTGTGCAGAGCCAACAGCTATGGACATCTAAGTAATTTTCCTGGGATGGCATGTTAAGATCCAGGAACCTTTAACGGTACATTTCCAAAAAAATCATGCGATTTTGATTTATAAATGCAAATAAATTATGTTAAGCAGTTCAAAATTCTGAGTCTCTTTACAAGCAGTACTATACTGTAGCAGAAAACTCTGCTAGATTTCTGGGTTCGTCGTTCTAAAGTCCAGTAGGTGTAGCAACGTCTAGTAAAGAGTCCACTTGTCAAGATGAAACACGACTTTTATTGATTCTAGAATTTCGTCGAAAAATCTGCTGTACAAAATGCACAGGTAAAAACGGCCAGTAGCGCGCTGTAACAGTCCACTCAGTAAAGAATCTTTCTCAAATGCTGTATTTCTCACACAAAATAAAACACTTTCACAGGCATAAATTCACTGGAAACTTACGCGGGAAATCGTAAACATTCACTCAAGACTCAGCAATGCAGAATTTACTCACAGCACTTTTTCAAGATATACGTGTTTCTATGATTTCCAGAAGACGAATGGAAGATTCTGAGCGCTGGCGTGCTGTGGGGCGAATTGAAGCAGGACAGTCGATCACAGATGTTGCTTCTTTCTTCGGCGTTCATTATTCTGTAATTTCACGTTTATGGAAACAATTCCAAACCACACAGACAGTTGTCCGAAGGCCCGTAGCCAGTTGCCCAAGGGCAACAACCCCCACGGAAGATCGATATATTGCTATTTTAGACAAGGGGAGTCGAAGAGCGACCTTCACACGTGTGACATGTATGGCTACAGCGTCCATTGGTAAGGCGATATCTGCAGCTACTGTACGCCGAAGATTACATATGAGTGGACTACGCCCGGGTACCTCGAGTTTGTGTTTTTCTATCTGTCCAATCAAGAGAGGCACGATTAAAGTGGTGCCGGGAACATGTCAATTGGACTGTGTCTGACTGGGGCAATGTCATGTTTACTAATGAGTAAGATTTGCTCTGGAGCCAGATGAAAGGCGTATAAGGATATGGCGTGAACAAGGAACACGCAATCAGCCCCAAAACATCACCGAACATCACGCATTCCGAGGTGGAAGCATTATGGTGTGGGCAGGGATTTCATTGGGATACCGCACCGACCTGCACATCTTTAAACGGGGTTCTGTGACGGCTGTCCGGTATCGAGATGAAGTCCTAGAACACATTGGGAGATTGTACCCTGCAGCAGTTGGCCCTACTTTTGTTTTAATGGACGATAACGCACGTCCCCATAGAGCTGACATCGTCGATGACAACCTGGAGAGTAAAGGGATTGCGCGTATGGCGTGGCCAGCATATTCGCCCGACCTTAATCCCATTGAAAATCCCCCTCAGGGGGAAGACCTTCTTTAGGTTTTCACGGGTGTCGCAATCCCGGGGCCCCAGCGATCCTTCACTCCTCTTTTGTTTACCCTCCTCTCTACTTTGCTTTCTCCTTCGCTTTCTCCCTCAGTGTAGTTTCCTCCTTGGAGGTGAGGGCCCCCCTTTAGAAGCTGCGGTCGCTCTTTGCCGTCAGCTTCTATTGGCGGTTAAACTGCCCACGTGTTTGCCGTGCGTGGAGACCCGTGTCCCCGGAAATGGGGATCCTGGTAATTGAGGGGTGTTCCCGTAAAGGAAATCATCATTACGGAATTTCCACAGACACGGGAGAAACCTCAACACATTGCTTTGGCCTCGGCTTCGGGTAAACGGGAGGTATACAGCGTTCCCCTGTATATCAATCGGCTGGTGGTACAGATTTCGATCAACTGCTAGGGATCAAGCAATCGGACATCTACTGGGCACGTCGTTAAGGGTGGACGCTGCCTAAGGGATGTACTGAGCGCGTATAGACCCGATTAGCACTGGTGTGCAATTGCACACCCCCTCGTTGGGCTCCGTGGTGGGTGGTGCGGTCGGGTCCGAATCTCAATTCCCCCAACATGGCTATGAAAAATTCTTTGTTAAACGTCAATGTTCCGCATACCTTAAATCCACTGTCCACTCCTAATGAAAACACTGATGCACAACTTTCACATATGAACGCTCGATTCTTCATCATCCACTATGTTGAAGGTACCTTTAATGAAACATCACCATTCTTAATACACAAATGTATCACAGACAATGTAGGAGAAGTCAAAAAAGTTAAAAAAATACGATCTGGACACCTATTAGTTGAAGTATCAAGCAATAGACAAGCATCCAAAATAATGAAGATTAAAAACTTTGGCATAAAACCTGTTACAGTGACACCCCATACATCCTTAAATATCTCACGAGGAGTAGTATCAGAACCTGAACTTTTGCACTGCTCTGAAGCCGAAATATTAGAAAACCTAAAAGATGAAAAAGTATGTGCTGTGCGTCGAATCACTATTCGACGCAATAACCAAATTATACCCACTAAACATATTATTCTGACTTTCCAGTGTCCCACAATTCCATCCCATATTAAAGCTGGCTATCTATTATGTCCCGTTAGACCATATATACCAAATCCTATCCGTTGCTTCCAGTGTCAAAAGTTCGGTCATACTAAAACTTCCTGTCGTGGATCACCAGCCTGCGCTCGTTGTGGTGCCTCTGACCACGACAGTGATACCTGCTCTGCAGATGCAAAATGTGTCAACTGTAAACAGGAACATCCATCATATTCAAAGTCATGCCCAAAATGGGCATTTGAAAAAGAAATCCAGTCAATACGTGCTACACAAAGAATCTCATACCCTGAAGCTCGTAAAATAATAGAAGATCGTACACCAAAACCTGGCCTATCCTATGCTGCAATAGTAAAATCTACGAAATCAATAGCCATTCAAACCGACTTTCCATCAAATATTTCCACCATCAATACCATAACAAGTAAACAAAGTACTCTTAAGCAGAACAAACCTTGCTCTACATCCCCAAAAACTCCACCTAAAAAAAAGGTAACAAGTAATAGCTCTACCCAAATCAGACCACAGCTTAGTAAAACATCTACTTACAAATTAAAATATAACAAATTTAGCAAGAAAAAAAGTACCTCCACAGCCACATATTGATGACACAATTTTAAAACTAGATCCATCTGAAACTGATATTAGTGATGAAGAATCGATGGAACACGAAGAAATAAAACCGCCTGATATCTCTGCAGGGATTACAAAGGAGACGCACAATGCCCCTAACATTACATAATTATGGCATTGTTGCTCTCATGGAACTGCCACGGCTTTCAGAATAAAATTGATGACCTTAAAACATTTCTCTATGACCTCAATCCCGCCTGCTTTGCTCTTCAAGAAACTTATCTCAAACCCGATAAACATCCTACCATCAGCAAATATACAATCCTTCGGAAAGACTACGAACTGAGTGACAGGGCCTCTGGTGGTGTGGCCCTGTTAGTCCACAATAACTATCCCTACATAATAGTCAATCTGAATACAAAACTCCAAGCAGTTGCCGCTCGTGTCAAATTAAAACAGCTCACTACCATCTGCTGCATTTATCTCCCTCCCAATGAAACAATTAGCCAAACATCTCTCAATAATCTTATTCATGAACTTCCAACACCATTTATACTCCTTGGTGACATGAATGGCCATAGCCCATTATGGGGCAGCAAAGATACCAATACTAGAGGTGAACAAATAGAACAAATTACAACTGATTTCTCTCTATGTATTATGAATAACGGCTACAATACTTACTTCCATCATCCAACTAAATCCTTTCATGCCATCGACCTTGCCATCTGTTCTCCTTCAATCCTCCCCTTCTATAATTTCTCAGTTTCTGGTGACTTGCATAACAGCGATCACTTTCCGATCATTCTCTCACCCTTATATCAGAATGTCAACCAAACCACTAACATACCCAGATACATACATAATAAAGCAGACTGGCAGACCTTCACCTTGCTATCTACCATATTACCAAACATTATTGAAGGAAACATAGACGAGGTCGTTAGGAATGTCACCTCCATTATCATTAATGCAGCTGACGCGAGCATTCCAAAATCTGTTAAAAGCAACCATAGAATAAAAAAGCCGTGGTGGAACGAGGCTTGCACCCTCGCTAAAAAACAGCAGAAGAAAGCGTGGGGTAATTTTCGGCGGTGCCCCACCACTGAAAACCTTATTACCTTCAAACAGGCACGTGCACACGCACGCAAAATAAGGAGGCGTTCTCAGAGAGAATCCTGGATTCAGTACGTCTCAGGAATCTCTCCTTCAACCTCCAGTAAAGAACTATGGGACAAAACTAAAAGAATCATGGGCATCTATAGTAATCACTCCATATCCTGCCTATCCATCAATAACCAAATTATTTCAGATACAAAAAGAATTGCAAATACAATAGGTCAATCTCTAGCATTCACATCCTGCAATACCTCCTATTCTAGCAGTTTCCTTCCATATAAGGAACAATCCGAACGCCATAAATTAAATTTCAAAACTTCCTCGAACTTCTCCTACAATAGTAATTTCACTATGAATGAACTACGCAACAGTTTAAGCCAGTCATCTAACACATCCCCTGGCCCTGATGGCATCACTAATGAAATGCTTAAACATCTCTCCCATGATTCTTTAGTTAGTCTTTTACAGCTATACAACAGAATATGGAATGAGCATGCCTTTCCCTTGGAGTGGAGAAATGCAATGGTCATCCCCATTCCCAAACCTGGAAAAGACACCACTAATCCTAATAACTATCGTCCCATAGCCCTAACTAGTTGTCTGTGCAAACTACTGGAGCGAATGATTAATACTCGTCTAGTATACGTTTTAGAAACTGAGGGCCATATACACCCTTTCCAGAGTGGATTCCGCAAAGGCAGAAGCACCATAGATAACATTTTACATTTAGAAACTCAAATCCGTAACGCATTCTTAAGAAAAAACCATCTTGTGTCAATATTTTTTGATATTGAAAAAGCCTATGACCACACCTGGAGATATGGCATACTGCGTGATCTCTTCAATATGGGCTGCCGTGGAAACCTACCTATATTTATCAAAAATTTTCTCTCACTCCGGAACTTCAAAGTACGCATCAAGGACACCCTTTCAGATAACTTTGTACAAGAAGAGGATGTACCACAAGGCTCTGTCCTTAGCGTCACCCTCTTTTCTATAAAAATCAACAATATCCTTAACCAGCTCCCTCCGACAGTACACGGTAGCCTATATGTTGATGATCTACATATCTCCTGTCAGGGGCAAGACATGCGTTACATAGAACGGCAGCTTCAGACCACTATCAATCGCATCCAAAAATGGTGCAATACCAATGGGTATATTATTTCTGCAGAAAAAACAACTTGTACTCACTTCTGCCGGAAGCGTGGGATCCACCCGGATCCAGAACTTTACCTCCATCATACTAAAATCACTATCAAGGACTCTGTTAAATTTTTAGGCCTAACTTTTGACAAAAAACTTACGTTTGCTAATCATATTTCTGACATTCGTAGAAAATGCGAAAAAAAACTGAACATTTTAAAGGTTTTAACCAATGCCTCTTGGGGAGCCGAGCGGGATGCTCTCATGCGGATCTACCGAGCCATCATCCGTTCCAAAATGGACTATGCAAGCTGCGTTTATGGATCGGCCTCTAAATCAATGCTAAAAAAAATTGACACCGTGCATCATACTGCACTACGCATATGCTCTGGAGCTTTTAGGACATCACCTGTACATAGCCTTTACGTCACCTGCCATGAACCATCTCTCACTCTCATACGCCACAAATTGTCATTGAATACCTATTTTCGCATCTTTTCTCATTCTTCACATCCCTTAAAGGATTCTTTCATAGATACCCAACTGGACCAGTTTTATGCAAATCGCCCTTCCTGCACTCCCCCCTTCGGACTTAGGATCCGTAGGAGTGTAGTCGGTACCCACTTGGAGGATCTTAAAGTATCTACTTGTTCATTTCATGAAGTCCCACCATGGACCAAATTGCAGATTCTCTACCTACAACCATTCGAAGGCTTCACAAAACCAAACACTGACCCCATAATATATAAACAGCTATTTCTAGACCATAAAAGCAAATATCAAAACTTCGAAGAACTGTATACTGACGGCTCAAAATCTCATAATCACGTTGGCTTTGCTTATGTACATCATAATCATTCTTACAACTACACCCTACCTTCGTTTTGTTCCATATTTACAGCCGAATTAATAGCTATTTATGAAAGCCTTCTTTATATCTCGAGAACAAATACCAAACATTTCATCCTCTACTCTGACTCATTAAGTGTCTTGGAGAATCTGAAATCCGGCTCCCTCACTCATAGTTATATTTTGAAAGTCTTACGCATGCACAAGAGACTGATGAACCGTGGTTACATTATCCTCCACTGCTGGGTACCTAGCCATATTGGGATTCCCGGAAACGAAAAAGCAGATTGTTTGGCCAGGCATTCTACCGTCCCATATAACTGTGATCTGCCCTATACGGATATGAAGTCTGGCATCTCTTCCCTAACAAAAGGCACTTGGAATCACATATGGGACTGTGAAACCGAAAACAAACTTCACTTTATCCGGCCAGCCCTTACCCACTGGTCCACTCAACCGTACCGCAAGCACGATGTCACTCTCACTCGTCTTCGCATTGGCCATACGAGACTAACCCATAAGTACCTCCTTTTGGGCGAACCTGCTCCTGAATGCCCACATTGTCATACTCAACTTAGCATACATCATCTTTTAACCTCTTGCTCTGCTTTTAATGATCTTTACCAAATATTTTTTAACTCTTCTCATCCCAAACTAGACGACATATTGGGTGATATCCCACACCATAACTTGTTTGCCTTTCTTCGGCGCACAAACATATTTTATTCAGTATGAAATGTCCACTTTAGCCTGACTGGCATCTGGATGGGAGCCCCCATCCATATGCCTTTGGTTTTACCTCTTTTATCTACTTTTGAATTTTACTTGTCTCCTTTATCACCTTTACATTTTAGCTTTTACTAGGTTTTATGACACCTTTTATACTGAACACATCTTTATTTGACTTAACTCAACGTCTGGCGCAGTATGTCCTCTCTGGACTTTGTGCCAAAAAAACCAACCAACCAACCAACCCATTGAAAATCTTTGGGATGCTCTTGGCCGTGCTGTATCTTCACGTTTCCCACCTCCAGCCACTCTTATTGAGCTGGAAACTGCTCTACAAGAAGAATGGCGATTGTTTAATTGTGCGGTGGTTGACCACCTAATTGAAAGCATGGTCACAAGGTGTAAACTTTGTATACAGATGAGGGGGGATCACATTCCCTATTAATGTCCTCTTTTTTTCATTTTATGCTGTTTATTTTCACTTTATACATAATTCTGTTAAGTCTTCAGTATGTCATTATCTGATAACTTACAAAAATTTAATATTATAAATAATTTAATATTATAATTTAATATTATAATTTTCATTTCTGTATATAATTATTCATTTTGTTTTATGCATAAATATATATGCTACTTTCCTGCCGAATTTTGTGTCAAACAAAGCAGTATTTGTTGATTTTTTTGCATTTTACATCTTCGTGCTGAACTTTTGGAAATGTTTGGATCTGAATTTGATCTGTAAAAGGTTAACGCTGGTAGCTTGTAACAATACCATTTAAATTTTTTGAGTCAACGGCGTAATTTGATTGCTTTAAAAATTGTTTAAACATTGCATTATGCCTCAAAAGAACATAATAGATTTGAAATAGTTCATGAAAAGGTTATGGAGGGAGAAAAAAAACGCTAAAAAGCAAATAATGTACCAATCCTATACTGATAATTTAATGTATCGTGAATGTGCTATATCAACAACATAAATCTATCCGATTTTGAGAAAAATCTATCCCCTTGTTTCAGTTTTGCAGTAGAAATATTTTAAAAGTGTACCATAACGGCAAGCTCATACTCAGGAGCACCACCAGTGGCTGGGTGCATTGCGCTCTGAACTGGGAGACGTGCCTGGTTAAAACCAGGTCGCGTCCGCCGACCTAACTGTTCGGAATTTTCCGTGGTTTCCTCCGAAACTTAGCGTAGATACGGGTTAAGACCGCACCGGATGGCACCGCATCCTTCGGTCTAGAGCTCACGTGTAGCTAATCGGCCGCAATCCCACAACATAACAACATCATACTCAAGACGCTTCTTGAGTATGATGTCGTAGCTTCTTGATTGGGAATAGGATACGCTTCCGGCCATTTAGAGAAGTAATCAATGACAAATAGGATCTACATGTTTCCATCTGCAGTTCGCGAAAGGGGACCCAGGATATAAAGGGCAGCTCTCTCGAAAGGCGCTCCTACATTATAACGATGCTGTTTTTCACGGCTTCATTTCTTCAGGCCTTTACGGGTGGGACAGCCGTCACAAGCTTGACACCACTTTTCAACATCGTCTCGAGCCCTAGTCCAGTAGAAGCGCTCGCGAACTGCATTTTTCCATTAACTCCAGGATAGGTTTGATGTCTCTATCAGCTAACTGATCCGCCGGACATTTTCGTCACTCCAAGAATCTTGAGAGGTACAGAGGATGTAACTTGGCAGACAACGGGATGTTACAGATGGTAATTTTTCTCTGTCCTGGAGCAATATTTGTGATCAAAGGCTTATGGGCAGCAGCACGACCATGAAAACCAAGCAGATGTGCTTCCTTACGGATGGTATTCATTGAAACAATACTCCCGGATGCCTGTTGAAATTCCTCGTGGATGAGGGCCATCAGTTGGGTGCGATTCTTCCGAATTTCTCTGGACAGCACTCGTCGGTCTCTATCTCTTAGTTTCGTTGGTCTGCCGACTCGGGGCACATTCCGGCAATCACCGCTCACCTTCCACTTCTTAATCACATAGGCCACTGTCGATTTTGGGTACTTCAGATCGCTAGATATGTCCCTTAAGGATCGGCCACATTTGTGATATCCGATAATTATACCTTTCTCGAAATCAGAGAGCTCCGAACTGCGCGGAATCTTGCATGCGACTAATACCGATGCTGTTTCCTGCACGATATATACCGGCGGAGTGCGAGACGTACCTCAGGACCGCAGATATCGTCATTTGCATAGGTGTCCAAATACTTATTGGTAGACAGTGTATACCGGGTGTGATTCAAAATAGATTTATATATTTTTCCCCCGTCCTTGAGATGTGAATTTAAAGGAATGAAAGAGTCATCTAAGCTTCGTTTCAATTAGCTTTTTTATTTGTCGAATTAAGACTTTCTGTTTTAGATTTCAAACTATATTTGAGTTTCTGGAAGTTCAGATTAGTACGATATTCCTATACTTTTTCGTGAAAGATTTATTAGCTTGAATTCTAGTGATATTAGGAAGTAACTTTTTTTTAAAGCTAAATTTTTCTTTCTTTTTAAAGCTGTTTTTCTTTCTTTTTTATTTATTTTGGTTCTTCTTTTTCTGTAAATAAAGGAAAGTTTCAAGTATTTTTTCTAGGAAAATAATTAAAAGACTTACAATGGTAAAATCATAAAATTCGGTGCGCACCCCATGTAAACACGGCGACAGCCGCTGGAGCTTGGCAACCGCCAAGCTCCAGCGACTGTCGCCAACCATTTTGCACGATCAGTAAAGTATTTTAACACATTAAAATTGCACATACATTCGACTTACAAAATCATTAAAACAAAATACAACGTCCATATTTAACCAAAAGAACGTCTGCAAATTCAGTAACGGGCAATTTAAAATGAGCAAACAGTGGACCGTTTTTAACTAAAAAAATACAGTGGATTAAGCAACCTAGTTGTACAGTTATGTAAACTATGCAACCAGTGGACCGTTTATAACTAAAAAAACCTCAGTGGATTCAGCAACCTAGTTGTACAGCTATGTAAACTATGGAACCAGTGGACCGTTTTTAACTAAAAAAACCTCAGTGGATTCAGCAACCTAGTTGTACAGCTAATGTAAACTGGGCAAACACTGGCCCGTTTTCAACTCAAAAAAAAAAAAAAAACATCGGTGGATTAAACAACCTAGTTGTACACCTCTTATAAAGTCAGTATGATTAGAATAGCACGTAAATAGCACTTACGAAAACATAAACACATCAAATATCAATTTTAAATTCACATTAAAAACCTTAAACATTGCAAAGATTCGTTAAAAAAGAGCACTTAACTTTATTTTTTTTAAATAACCGCTCAGAAATGTCCCCAACACTCACTGGCTTATAACGTAACACCAGCATGCTTTCTTTTATTTAGCTTTATATTCACACCATATTTCTGACAAACACACACAAATTCTTTTATTTAGCTTTATATTCACACTATATTTCTAACAAACCATTGGCGGTTTTACGGGGGAGGGGTTAATGGGGGTGATTACCCCTCCCAGGATTTTGAAAACGAAAGTGAAAAATAATTCTGCATGGGGGAATTCACTGGCGTGAAATAAACAAATAATACTATCTACGCATGGCAAACATAGGAACTCTTCAAATATAACAATAATTTTGATCGATGGGGGGGGGCAAAGATGCAAGGTTATTATTTTCGGTATTTACATACTTCAATAATTATGTGATTAATTAAACATTTATTTCACATTTGATGATTAATTAAACATTATCTTCATATATAAAGGAAGATGTCCTGACTGACTGACTGAGGATCATCGCCCAGCCAAATCTACTGGAGGTACAGACATGAAATTTTAGGAGCTTGTAGTTTTTGTGCCCGGCGTCATTGAAGAAGGGATTTTTAAAAATTCAAACCCAGACGGGAATGGCGGCCCAAAACGTTCTTTTCATGTTTCCCTTCATAACTTAGTGTTAAAAAGATATAGCCATACAATTCTTGCTTTAAAATGTAACAACAACACAAATATCTAAAAGTTGTTTTCAGGGTTTATTAGAATTCGCACACAAACGGGCGTAGCGGTCGAAACGTTCTTTTCACGTTTCCCTTCATATCTCAGAGGAAAAAAGAGACAACCGTAAAAATCTTGCTTTAAAATATAACTAACATAGATACCTAAAAGTTGTTTTCAGGGTTTTTTAGAATTCTCACCCAAACGGGCGCAAGGGGCCGAAACGTTATTTTCACATTTCTCTTGATATATGAGAGGAAAAATAGAGAAAGCTTTAAAATTCTTGCTTAAAGGTATAGGGAATACAAATGCTTAAAATTCGTTTTCTGGGTTCTTTAGAATACGCATGAAAAGGAGGATAAGGGGCCAAAACGTTATTTTCGAATTTGCCATCATATATCAAAGGAAAATAAAGATAGTCATAAAATTCTTCCTTTAGAATGTAGCGGACAAGGATGTTTAAAAATCAGTTTCAGGGTGTTTTAGAATTCGCACCCAAGTAGGTGTAAGGGATCAAAACGTTCTTTGACGTTCTTTTCACATTTCCCTTCATATGTCAGAGGAAGAAGAGATAGCCTAAAATTCTTGCTTAAAAATATAGTGAACACAAATGCCTTAAAATTCTTTTCAGGTTTTTTTTAGAATTCACATCATAACGGGGATAAGGGGGACAAAATATTGTTTACTAATTTTCCATCATATCTCAAAGGGAAAAAGAGATAGACACAAAATTCTTGCTTTAAAATGCAGCTAACACGAATGCAAAATAGTCATTTTCAGAGTTTTTTAGAGTTAGAGTTCAAAATGTTGTGAGGGGCTAAAACGTTATTTTCATATTTGTCTTCATATATAGAAGGAAAATGAAGATAGCCATAACAATCTCGCATTAAAATGTAACGAAAACAAATTCATACAAATCTTTTTCAAATGTTTTAAAAAATCGACCATTATAAAGGGTAAGTTGACAAAAAAGGGTGTTTTTTAAGTAATATTTAGCTCTTGGGTGCTGTTAATTTCAGGACAAAGATTTTTGTCTACCTGGTGAAAGGGCGAATCAAGTATCAGAGGTTGCCAGATTAAACAAGAAAAATCCACAAGGCTTGCCATTTTTGATGATGTATCACGAAAATTGGCATAAAAGAATTCTAAAGGTCCCCGAAGCGATATCTTCCATCTTTGTCGAGTACCTCACCAGTGGCCAAGCGCATAACGCGCTGCGCTGGGTGACGGAAGATGCCTGGTTCAAAACCAGGTCGCGTCCGCCGTCTTAACCGTTCGGAATTTTCCGTGGTTTCCTCCGGAACTTAGTGTAAATACAGGTTAGGACCCCTTAGAAAGACACCCTCGGAAGGCACCCCGCCATTCGGCCTTGAACCCACGTGTTGCTAATCGGCGGTAATCCCATAACAGAACAAAACACAACCATCTTTGTCGAGAAATTGCCTACCCTATCGAGAAAACCTGTCGAGATGCCTATCCTGTCGAGAAAACCCTATTGTTTATTTAATGGGAATATTGGTGTCTATATTCGAGTAAATAAAGGTGAAGTATAGTTAGAATATGCGTGGCGGGGATTAGACGATTTTAACATAGATTTCAATTTTGAAGAACAAGAGGACAAATACGCGGGGAATATGATGCACATTCCAAACAGTATTTTTAAAAAATCAAGTATAGTTAGACTATGCCTGAAGAATATTCTAAAACAGTTTTTGTAGGCGATTAAATATATAACCAAAATTTGTTTGATATTTATTTACTTATTTTCATTTGTTGTTGTTGTTGTGTCCATGGATAGACGACACTATCCATGGAAAGAGCGGTGTCATTGCCCCCGAGTGGGTTGGACTTCTACTTGTTAGTCCCAAATTTTGAACCGATTCCAGATGAAGGACCAACCACCACCTGAAATCGGCACCCCCAGAGGTATCGTTTAACAACTTGGAGGACATTGGAGCCACGCCCAGACCACTGCGGGACTATTTTCATTTGTATTTGTTGGTTTTGACAATATCCATTCCGTGCAAAGAACGGCTGCTTCAGCTAGTTTACATATATGAAGTGTAGTGTACAGTCAGAAGGGTCCCCTTCCCATTGTGTGCCTCACAGTAGTCAATCCTTCTCTGAGACACTGAGTTATTTAAAATTATAAAATATCATTACCCCTCCCAGACTGCAACTCTAGAACCGTCCTTGTAACAAACACACACAAATTCTTTTCATATATTAATATAACACATTTCATTCCCTTCCATCAATAACAGAAACAATTTCAAATTCCCAAACCTGACGAAACACGTATTCTTTGTGGTTGCCAGTCACAACTACCCCCGGCAGGTAACTTCACTTTGGCGGTGCATCGCTCACTATGGCGTCAGATTGTTCACCAATGATTTGTAAACAAAAACATTGATTGTAAACAACGCACCGTATACGGAATATAGTCCCTTACAATTTTATATTTTCTAGAATTAGAAGCAGAGGCATATAATTTATCCTTTGGGCTGGAGATCTGCACGGGACCGTTTTTGGTAAAGAGGCCTTTTTCGGTCAGGACAACGGGGCGGCCTAGGCTTTTTGTAGCAAGATAAATTTTACTTACATACCAGGCCGGATCTCTTGGGTTTCTTTAAGTACTACTCCGTCCGGGCTGATCGTCAGTATTAATTTATTTTCGACCAAGTCGGGAAATGTTTTACTCATTAATTTGTCAGCATTAATAAAACACCGTTCGTTAAAATTAACATAACATAAGCTCTCATATATTTGATAATGTATGCTTCTACCCAAACTTGGTTTAAAATTTTAATTGATGTCTACTTTTACAAGAAAAAATAACACTAACGGCTGATGTTACGAAATTAATGACGATTTAATGTTGACGTGGTAGCATGTAAAAATAATTGAAACCCTTATAAAATAACACACAGGGAAATATACTTATTCAGTATGATTGTTTCAACTTATACAAAAGATCGATCCTTCTTCAGCTGAAAAAAAAAGTCTCCATGGATGATGAAACTTTTTCCTAGCTGAAGAAGCGTGGTCCTCTTGTACCACCCGAAACAATCTTATTCGATCATTTTCAAATTTATGAAATATGCAGCTGTTGTATTGTGAACTGAATTGCACGAGGCTTGGGTGATATTAGTGGCTTTCTTTGCCAGCTCATGAGCTACCATGTTACCATAAATCCCACAGTGTGATGGAACCCACTGGAGAACTATTTTCTTGGATCTTAGCAGTTCCCAAAGAATGATTCGACACTCCATAACGGCACAGGAAGTACGAGTTTGGACAAAATTGACAGTTGCTAGAATTGCGGCCTGAAATTCGGGGAGAATTAGAGACTGAGTAAAATCGAAAAGACGTGATTGCAAAAGCAATAAGGAGTCCCTAATTGCCCTTGCCTCAACGTTATATACAGGGTCATAAATGTCTACTGGAATATAGTGAGAAAAAGTTCACTGTAAATGCCTGAACCAGCTCTTTGATTTGTTTCATATTTTGGGCCATCAGTAAAATCCTCAGATAGGTGCCAGATGGGTAGCAGGCATGAATTGTCTCTATAGCATTTGAAAACAGGATTCAGGACAATTTCCCGACTTCAGAACAGGCTGAGTAATGTCCAAGTGAAACGGAATGCCAAGAAATCCGAACAGGTGGTAGCAAGAATTCCTGGATGATATCAAGATCGAATTTATGGTAATATTTTAGATGCACATTTCTCTTCAGAAAACACTGCACCCGGAAAATTTTCATGGTAGTACTTTCGACGGCAGCGTGATCAATAAATACAATCTGCAAAGACGATTCAAATGGCACTTATTCACATTTTTCAGAATATCTTGCAGATTTAAATTTCTGACATTTCGTAAACTAATAGAGTGAGAGATAAAGTGTATCCATATATAAAATTAAGTTTCCAAACACTATTTCTAATCATGCAACACCTTTTTTATCTAGTAATAAAATATCATTTTCATCATTACTCGAAATGTCATGTATATCTGTCTTTGAAAAAAGTGATAATTCCCGAAATCTTTCTGGTCTCTGCTGTTGCATTAGAGATTAATGAGCTTTCCTTTGATTTTATATAATACTGACGGGAAGATTCACTTCGTGGTACGCAAAGGAGCGATTGTGAGATACACTGCCCGACATTGAAAATCCAACACCCATAAGGAGTGGCCATAAAGTGTTGGAACTCGGCAAGCAGAGAGAGACAGCAGAAGAGCAGCAGAGACACACGAAGCAACACGTCTAGGTACTGAGTCAATGAGAGTACGGATGGCGTCCTGAGGAATTTTTCTCCATCCCTTGTCCACCATTTGCCACAGTTCGTCTTCTGAACGGGCTAGTGGCAGGGTCTGCAAATGGCGTCCAATCACATCCCAAATGTCTTCGATTGGCGACAGATCGGGAGAATACGGTAGTCAGGGAAGTGTCTGCACACCTTGCAGAACACGTTGGCTGATGCGAGCAGTGTGCGGTCAAGCGTTATTCTACTGATACAGGGCGTTGGGAACCGTTTGAAGGCAGGGGAGTGTCACCGGCCACACCACATCATCCACATATCGTTGAGCCGCCACAGTGCCCCGAATACGAAGTTGAGGTCACCTGGAGTCATACGCTATTGCTCCCCAAACCATGATGCCACGTTGTCGCGCGGTGGAGAGTTATACAATTGCTGCCGGATTGGACCTGTTTCCACGTCGACGCCACACTCGTTCGCGGCGACTATCACTGGAGAAACAGAAACGTGAATCATCTGAGAACACGACCCTATGCCATTCTGTCGTCCACGTCGCTCTAACCTGGCACCATTGCAGTTATAGGCGTCTATATTGTGGTGCCTATGACAGTCTTCTTAACGGACGCCATGAGTTCAGGCCACTAGCAACCAATCGACCGGAAATGGTTCTGGTCGATATAGGAACATCCAGGGTTGAACATTAGGGTGGAGCGAAAAAAACTTTATTTCAAAATTCACACTGCCTGAGTCATTAAATGGTCTAAAACTGATAATAACAAATTGTTTCCAAATTTCAGCTCAAAATATTGTCATCTTCAGGTTCCACAACTCAAGCGAATATATTTCTAGCTTATTTTTATTAAAATAATAATGTCAAATTAATTAATTAAATAATTAGTGACGTTTTAATTATTTAATTGCTTTATTAATACGTTATTGTCACATATCAATATTGGAAATTGTAGATTTAGAAGCAAACGTCGGCTTAGGATCTGATTCAGAAAAGGAATATACCTCAGAAAATGATGACGATTTCGTTAGTCAGGAAGCCAAATGTCGGTAAACGACTGACGATGAGATTCCCTAAATCTCTAAGACACAATACCCTAACTAGCCGTTGTTCTTGATAGAGCAGATGTAGCGGAGTATTAATTATTTTATTAATTAATTAAACGTAATTATTTCAATAGAAATTCATAAAAGACTAAAAAGGACACTGGGAATATATTCTCTTGAGGTGTGGAACCTGAAGATGGTAATATTTTGAGGTGAAATTTGGAGACAATTTGTTCTTATCATTTTGGCACCATTTAATGACTCAGGCAATGGGAATTTCGAGAAAAAATGTTTTTCGCTCCACCCTATTGAACATGTCGCAAAATGGAGGTTGAAGTAAATTGCGGGGCCGCCACCGCTTGTCGGTGGATGCGTCGATCCACGCGAGCTCACGTCACTCTGATTTCACCGGCACCCCTTAAACGTGCCACATTTCCTTGTTCCAACTATCTTCGCCACAGCCGGTGGACAGTGGACACACCCAGGTGTGTGTCTGCAGAGATTTGCCGAATGGACCAATCTGCCCTTCTCAGTCCGATCACCATGCCCTTCGTAAAATCGTCGGTCTGCTGGAACTGCCTCCGTTGACGGTGGCCTGGCATTCTCTGGTTACAGGTGTCCTCTGAGACAAGAATAAATTTCTACGACAATTTCTCTAGCAACAGTACTTTCACAAAAATTATCCGTTCTACCGCTTCCTTCCCGTAAATCTTTTTCCACGTGCACTGGCGAGCTGCCAACTTTACATCATTAGCATAAAGGCCCTTGCAAATATCCAGAGACATGTCGCGGCTACAATGTATTTGAACGGGGAAATTCGACATGGTTAGGAAGCTGCGACACTTGGGGTGTCCTCTACCGAACAATAGATGGGGGATGTGCGAAATCGCAATATTATTCACGGTCCCCAATTATCTTTTGTTGGTTTAATACCGGAGTATCACCACCTTTTTAAAGGAAATGGTTACACTATTGAAGAATTGGTTCCGCTATTGGCACCCTACTGCTAGCGTCCCGCGACATGTCTCTGGATATTTGCAAGGGCCTTAACTCGGCAAGGTGCATTTTACCCTGATATTTGCATAATTTTCTAACCACTTCTTCTTGGTGTTGCATTTTCAATGTCAAGTAGTGTATTTAACACCAAAAGGTGTTAAATGCACTACTTGACATTGATGTGGTGGTAACCTCTATCTTGGTGGTATCTTGATGTGGTGGTAACCTCTTCGTTGAAATCGCGTTTTAAAAACGCATAGACCGAAATTTTGTCTAACGATTGTTTTCTGTATCAGTCTCTTAGAGTATTTTCAGAACTTATACAGATTGCGATAAAATTTTCTGACTAAAAATAATTTTTCAGGTTTTACTTTTATATTACTAAGTACCGGTACTTTCCCTCAATTCCAAGGGTTATTATCCTAAAAATCCTAAAGTGAGAACATGTGGTAATTTCATTCAAATTAATGATAATCTAAATCAGGGTTTCTTAAATTCTTTGGTGTAGGGACCCCATAATATTATCGAAAATATTAGGGGAATTAAAATGACTTATGGGATGAAAGATCCCAAAAGCATTACGCAAATCCGATACACGCGTGAGTGAAACTCTCCGTTTCTTCACTCGTACTGTAATATACTATTGCAGCTTTATGCCATTAAGTTTATTTTTTACGATATAGAATGATGCGAAAATTTTAAATAATTAAAAAATTTAAACATATAATACACTTATAAAAATAAATTCATCTACTTGGGTAAATTCAAACATTAACTATAGTCTGCCAATTAAGTGTAGCCACTTGGAAGGTCACTATAGAGAAAACCCATCTACTTCTAACAGCGCATATGTCAGGATAAAGTATCAATGGAAAGAGTGCGCCTGTTTATTTCTAATTACATTTCCAAACCTTGGCAAAATAGTCGGCATTGCAGGACAAAGCATTTTTTCAATGTTCATTAAATTTGATGGACGCTTTGATTTTAGGGTGGTTAAAACAAAAATGTTGTTAAAGACGAAAGTGTCGTAAAATTATTAAAATAAGTTATAGAAATATCCTAATTGCTGAAATTTTGGCGACCCCTCCTGCAGATCCAGCGACCGTAATTGGGGTTCAGACCCACAGTTTCAGAAACCCTCATCTAAACAGAAAGAAAGAAAACGAAACACAGGCGATATGCTGAACCGAAAGATAAACATTTATCCAGCTGCATATTGAAGAGCTGTGCATACTTTAATACCGTAAAACAAATTAAATATCTTAATCTTATTGGTAATCTTAATCTTTATAGGGCACCTTCCAAAGATACTCAAAAAAGAGGTTTTTTTTTTTATTAGCACAGTGACATATCTTGATTATTTGCCATACGAAATGCATCTTTTAATGAGTGTAAGTAAGAACATCATTCGTACTTAAGATTTAAACAATTGATTTTTAAACAGTAGTTAACAGAAAGTGCTCTAATTTCTAAAGAAACTTCCATTAATAACTTATATTTATGAATAAAAATTATTTCTTTAGTGTGAATTGAAACTAAACTCTTTATAAAAAATAATCTGCAAAAATACGTTTTAAGAGTAGATATGCGTTCATAAAGTGAAAAGTGCGAATTTTTTTATTGCTGCATTGCTGCAGCTAGAAACTATGCAACAAACATCTATTTTATGTACTGAAAAACTAGGTTTACAATGACTTTTTAAAACTTGTAGTGTAAATGTTTTACAGTCCTCTTTTATGCTCATAGAAAGAAAACCGCTTGTAGATGATGTGCTGGATAGGTGGATTCCCAGACGGCAATATCCTGGATATGTAGAAGGTTTGACAACTACACCTAGTCCTGCAATGAAACGCATTGTGCCGCGGCAGTGCACTTCCTTAGATGTTTCATTTTGTAACATTCTTCCATACAACACAACATCCTATCCAAACATAGTCGGTCATAATAATTTGACCGAGGTTTTAAGCAATCTAATAACCTTCAGACAAATAATGGATTTTGAATGCTATCCACTAGCGCAAGAATTCGTATGTCAGTTACTACAACCTGATTGCTGGAATGAAGAGATCGTCATGCCTTGTAAAGATTTTTGTGAAGGTAAGTATTTAAATTTTTTCATGAGATTTTTGTAAATCGTTTTCTTTGTAATTGTGAAGATATTAAGGTGATACAATACTGCTCAACCTCTTTCTTTTCTTTCTTTATGCAGAAATAATTTCAAAAATTTAGAATTTGAGTAAAATTTTAAAATAAAACCCGATTCAATAAAAACCGGAATCGTTGACTTTTCTTTTAGAAATTGAATCTTATAATTTTTTAGATTTCAATTTTCATGCTTTCTCACAAGATTGGAAAAGAATGATTGTGGAACGTTATAGTATTTTATGAATTATATCATGATATGAAGGTATCGAGGCAACGAATTTCAGAAACTTTAAATAATCGATTCATTGTAATGAGTGTGACTTAATAAATTATGTATTTTTAATATTTTAAAAATTAATATGCACATAGATACATATGTAAAGCATTGAAGCAATATATTACCACTCAATAGTCATCCGTATATGAATCGATTGATTTTAAAAGGGGATTCCTGACATTTCTGAAATTTTACAGGAAAGGGGAAAAAATTAAATGGTCTAAGATCCTCAAACTTAAAAGTTGCAATATATCTCTAATGTACACTGGCCTCCAAAAGTTAAGGAACAACATGTTTTTCGACGATCATCATAAACAAATGACACTAACAATAAAATTTATAGTTTATGTAAATAATAAAAATGAACTTCATGCAAATTTATGCAAAAAAGGTAGCTACCACTTTTTTTTATAGAAAAGAACAGGCATATATATGACTGAACCGGAAAAAATGACAATATCAGGCTTTCGCAATTACGGCGTGCAACTTTTCTTGGTTTACAACTTTTGCTAGCAGATTCGTTGACAATAGATAGTAGGATCCCGCAATGTCTGAGAGAAGCCGTTTGCCAGATCCGTTAAGGTTGCGGTCGATCGGATGGATGGAAATGAGGTTGTCACAGACTGATGCTGCTAGGCGTCTTAATGCGTCTTGCAGTGTGGTGTCACTGTCTCTGAAATCAACAGCAAGCCAAAGCATCTGTGTTCAGGAGATATGTTCCAGGCCGACCACGAGCTACAACACCTGCAGAAGACCGTTTTATAGCTTTTTTGGTCCGAAGGAGAAGAAGCATTTCTGTGCCGATATTTGTTGCAGACCACTCTGTAGCATCAGGAAGAATGTCCGCTAGTAAGGTGCGAAGGCGTCTTCACAATGCAGGTCTCTATGCAAGGCGACCAGTTGTGTGTTTCCCCCTCAATGGACGACAGAGAAGGGCCCGCTTATCTTGGGCAAGAGAACACGTTTTCTGGACCAGACAGTGATGTGCTTCTGTACTCTTTACAGCCGAGTCCAAATTCACACTGGAGAGCGAATCAAGGCGTCTACTGATTTGGAGGGAACAAAGCACTAGTTACCATCAATCCACTGTTGAAAGACACAGTTACCGAAGTGGTGGAATAATGGTTTGAGCAAGAATTTCACTCGGCGATCACTCTGATCTGCATGTGTTCCAGGGTGGAACTCTGACTGGTGTGAGTTATCGGGGTGAGATGCTTGATCCATATGTCCGCCCATATGTAAGTGGAATTGGCAATAATCTCATTCTGATTGATGATAATGCGCGACGTCACTGAGCTGTAGTTGTTGAGGAATCTTGAGAGTCTTAGTTTAGAACGAATGGAAAGGCCAGGCCAATCTCCAGACCTGAATCCGATAGAACATCTTTGGGACTATCTTGGTACACAGGTTGCTGCTTTAAGTCCACCTCCAGTGTCTTTAGGAGAGCTGGAACAAAGCTTACTCCGTGTCTGGTCTTAGCTTCCCATTTCGGTAACCGACAGCTTAATTGACAGCCTCGAAAGTCGATGTCGCCAATGCATTCAAGCTGGGGGTGGGCATATCCCTTATTAAAACTCATTTTTGTTATGTTTCTATGGCATTTTACCACATAAAACTGTGATATATTATTTTTTCCAACAATGGACTTTTACAGCTAGAGCGTCTTTTTTTAAAAATCATTTTTGCGTTTGTCTTATGTAAACTTCTGCGTTGCAGTCAATACATATCTGTTTTGTGCACATGTCATGCAAATTTGGTGTTTCTACATTCATTCATTTGCAAATTAGGCCCAAAAAACCGGTTGTTCCATAACCTTCGGAGACTAGTGTATTTCACATTAATTATGAAGCTATTGACAATTGAAAATAATAGATATACGTATATATACAGGGTGATTCACAAAATGCGTTTTCTAAATAACATGGCAAATCACGCATACAACCAGGATCGAAAATCACGCAGGTATCACGCAGGCAGGAATTTCGCGGTCGTGTCACTAGCGATCTTTTTTCCAACGCATCCGCGGCTCGATGAAGACAATCTCCGTTTGCTCACCTCGTGTTTGTATAGCAACGCCCTCTAATGACCTTTGCGACCCTATGTTCCTGTGTGATTTTTAATCCTTGTTGTATGCATGATTTGCCATGTCATTCTGTAAACATTTTTTTGAATCACCCTGTATATATATATATATATATATATATATATATATATATATATATATATATATAAAGTGTCCCAAAATTACTTCTTTAAGGCTTTTATTTCTTAAATATTAATGATAGACTTATACAATAACTTACAAAGTTACGTAAAAAAAGGTATAGAATTTTATGCTGTCGATTGAAATTTTCCGAAGCGTAAATCAAATAAATGCGAAGTTTAAATTTTTATGCGGGCCCGTACAAAAAATTTCTAGTAAGTAAAATGTACCCCATCACTAATTTGGCAATATACAACATTTTAACCTTTCATCATAAAAAGGCTCTGAGAGATGAAAACAAATATATACTGCTTATATTTCACTTTTCCAGGGCACTCGAAGGGGAAAAATCACATCCGAAGATCACGTTCCAGGAGCTGCACAAAAATTACAAAGGAAAACAATAATTGCATAAATATATGATACTTTTGCTATTACTGTGTAGTCCTTCACTAAATTTGCATAAATATATTTCTGAGCCTTTTCATAATAAAACGATGAAGAACGATGGATTTTGTACATCGCCTCATTAATGTATGGGGGCACATTTCACTCTCTTATTGGGATTTTTTCTCGTACTGTGACAAACTTAAATTTTGAATTTCTTTTAGATTTAATCTCCACAAAATGTCCCGCTGTGCCCTTGTCAGTAATCTCCGTTCCCATAAGAACACGGAAAGTGAAGCAGCACCGGATTGTCCAGTGCTTGGGAGGGTGAATTTCTGTACTTGGCAGGAAATAGTTTGGTTTGATCTCAAAATCAGAAAGCCTCTTCTCAATAGGGCATGGGGCTGATCTGTCTTTGCGTTTCTGTCCTTACTCCCTCTACTTCACTTTTTACGGCCTTGATTTTACCCTGTATCTTTGCTTATTCGCTTTTTTGCTTTACGCCCTTTGCTTATTCAATTATTCCGTGCACACCTTGTATTCGGTTTTGCATTTCCTCTTGACATATCTTCATGCTCTCCTGCCCGGAACGCAATTCCTTTTCTAGACTCTCTTGTTCGGAATGCATCTCATTTTCTATTCTCTCCTGTCCAGAGCGCATGTCTTCTAGTCCGGAACGCACCTCCTTTTCTATTCTCGTTTGTCCAGAACGCATATCTCCCTGTTCAGGGATTGCGTCAGGGATTTCAGGGATGCGTTGGGGTCTTTTTTGTGGTGGGACTGTATAAAATTTAAATTTTTGTATTTGTTCAGATTTCATCTCGTGAAAAATTTGATCGATATACCATAAAATTCTGTACCTTTTTTTACGTAACTTTGTAATTTATTGTATTTTTTATGATCAATATTTAAGGAAAAAAGCCTAGGTCAATGTTTTTGGGACACACTGAATAGGTCGCAAGGGGAAATAAATTAAGCTATTCTCCTGCTGCACCCTTTGAAACACACAACAGCGGAGATTTGATGCAGGCTGATGAAATGCACCCGTAGGATTTTATCTGAGTAAGTCAGAAAGGAAAACCCTATCACAGAAGAGCGATGGACGCTTTTGTGTTTTTACATAAATAGAGAAGAGAAAATGGATAGAGAAATCTCTTGATATACGGTGCTGGCCATCCAAAATGCAACACCAAGAAAAGAAACATTCAAATGAAATGAAATTTGCAGCATGAGTTTACAGTGATATGACATGCAAATGAGTAACATTTCAGCGCAGACTCACATCACGGGCGCCTGTTCAGTTACCTGTAAGCGCTATATAAAGGTAGAAAAGCAAGACTGTTTTGAAACACTTTAATGTTTTGTTTCACACGTTTCTTTTTTGTAATCAGATTCTGTATGCCTCGTAGAAGAAAACACTCGTTTTTCCAGCACGTTTCAAATTTCGATCGAAGAAGAATAGTGCCCTATAGGGATTGCGAACTATCCTTCAGAGAAATCGGTGACCGTGTCGGACGGAAAGAAGCAACTGTGATGCGGATCTATAATTGCTGGATACAGGAGGGAACGTCGGACCGACGACGCTCATTGCACCAACCTCGTTGCGCCACTGCACGTGATGACAGACATATTTGTGTGCTTGGCAGTGATGGATCGCTCTGTCACATCAAGAACCAATCCAAGTCAAAATTCATGCTATAGTACCATCAATAAAAATAGACTCGTGATTGCTAGTCACTGCAACGTTTGGTAGATTTTCGTGCTATTATATACTTTTTAATGCTAGCTATCATCAAATGCTATACAGCTAGCTTATACAGCAATAGCATGGCAACCTATATACAAGCATTTCATGCTTATTTGCTGTTTAAGCTCCTTCCAAAGCATGGAGAGTTAGATACTTTAACAAGCTATGATTTTTTATGCTTGCCAACTTAATATGCTATATGGCCAGCTTGAACAGAAATAGCATGTAAAGCTATATGCCATTAAGATGTGCTAATTAGCTGTACAAACTTCTTCCAATCATGGGGTGGTAGGTATATTAACGACCTAATATATACGCTTTTATGCTTGCAAGCCTAATATGCTATGTAAGCAGCTTAGGTAAAAATAGCATGGCATGCTATGTGCCCGTGAGAAGTTCTAACTGGCAACACAAGCGTCTTCCAATCACAAGGTGTAGTCACGACCTCAATGAGCAATTAATTATATGCTTGTTAAACATTTTTTTTAATTTGAAGTCAATTACAGAAGGGTTAGCAGAATAGTAAAAAGTGCAAGCATGAACAGTTAAAAATAATCTGCCAATTCTGGATACTTCTAGTCTTGATTTTCAAGGAAATGGCCGCTATCCCCATGAAATGGTAATTTTCCGTTAAAAGAAGAAAATGTTTTAACTTTCAGAAATGTTTCATATGAAAACAATACATTTCCGTTTTTCGTTTGCTTATTGAATTTTGCAAGTAGTTTTGAAAATTAAATTTTCGTTAGACATATTCATGTGGAAAGAAATATTGACACCAAGCGCGTTCTCACGAGTAATTATATATTAAACTCTCTCTCTCTATATATAAATAGTTAATACTTTAATAAAGAAATCCTCTTACAACCAACGGTGTTTTATTCACATCCATAAAAGTTGTTTCGAATAGCAGTCAAAAGATCAGTAAAGGAATAATTTTCATATAATTTTAGCAGCCAATATATTCGTTTTCCTTTTTTTTCTTCTTTTATTCTATGTTTGTCAATATATCTGTATAAAATTTCAAATCGATCTGTCAAGTATCTTAAGAGTAAATGTTGAACATACATTTGGGAAAACTGAAATTAATTTCTTGCCAACCTAATAATTTGATTGTGTTATTAATAACTGGACAACACTTTGTCACGAATTTCAAATCCTAAATTTCATGAAAAGCAATTCCTCCTCCCAATTCCCATTCTGAGTCTAAATTAACCTTCGCTTCCATCTTTAGTCTTCCCTTTGCAAGTCGAATAGGATCAGAGCAGCAGGATGAAGGTTCGATACCAGGGCGAGGAAAGAAAACAAATGTGGAAAATGTTATTCTGTATCCGCAATTGAATAATGTATAATTAGATAAAAATTGTTAATTAAGAAAACCGTTTAAACTACTTATTAGTTTTTACCTTATTTTGGATCAATTTTAATAAAAAACAGCAATAAAAAAAGCATCTGTTGGCTGTGAATTACTTCTAGAATAGCAAGACGTTCAAGCAAGTAGTGGTCTTCATTGATGGTAGGTCAGCAAAATATTCAAGCAACACAAGCTGGATTATATATGCTGTAAAAGTAGTAAGAGTGTCCAATTCACACCATGACTGGCTGATAATTTTGGTAATTCAAGTATTTATGGTTGTTTATGCTTTTTTTCCCGTACTGGGATACAGCATTTAATGCTAATCTAGCTAACAAACGCCAGCATGAATTTTGGCTTGGGATATCACAACAAATTCAGGCTGTTGCGCAACAATCGGTGTTCGCTCGTACTATTCGATGTCGTCTGCAGCAGAGGGTCGCAACAATCTGCAAGGCGTCCGTTGCTCCGTTCACCGTTGAGTCAAATCCCCGTCCGTTGCTCCGTTTACCGTTGAGTCAAATCCCCATGCGTTTCCACCGGCGATGGTGTAATGAACGACGGATAAGGACAACCGAATGGAATGATACTGTTTTTACGGACGAATCCCGTTTTTGACTGTAACACTACGATCAGAGTTTGGAGACACCATGGAGACAGACTGCTGAGATTTTGCTTTAAGCATTGCCATACAGGTCATGCAACTGGTATTATGGCTATGGGCACTAATGGGGATACTAGTCCTGCACTCCCCAACCTCCATCCCTGCTAGTACGTAGCTGGAACCAGCCAACACTATATCTGACCATCGAACTGACCAGCCAGCTCTATATCTGACCATCCAACTGACCAGCCAGCGCTGTATCTCTGGAGTGTTAGACACATTGTTCTCCCATACCTTCAGAATTTGCCAGCGGCCATATTCCAAAAGGGTAATGGACGATCAAATGTAGCACGTAATGCACTGGCACCGACTAGTAAAAAATACTACGGGGGCTCGAATGAGTCGGTTGGGAGGGAGGGAGTTAAAACACATTTCTCAGTAGTTTCGAAAGAATCAAGAATTTTGTAATTACGTTCCAAACTCAGCAATTTTCATAGTAATCCTTATACTAAAAATGTCTTTTTAGATTTTAGAAAATCTGTATAAAAACGTTTCAAGTATCCTATCTTAATTTCAAATTAAATAATTTTAAATGGAGCGCATTAAAAATGTATATAATTTAATAGACATGAATTATGTCATGTGGTTTTCGTTTTTTTTTTCTTCTTGAGATTAAGGTTGATTAAACTCAAGGGATCTAGTCCGAGGGGAGTGCTCTCAGTAGGTGTCTTTCTAAGGGGTCTTAACCCGTATTTACGCGAAGTTTCTTAGAAAACCACGTAAAACTCCTAACGACTCAGTCGACGGGCGCGACCTGGGTTTGAACCAGGCACCTTTCGTCTACTACCTGAGAGCGCTATGTGCTCGGCTACTGGTGGGACATATAATTTTTTTAACTAACTTCAAAAAAGGAAGAGGTTCGATGTTATACGCGTATGATTTTTTTAAGGAACTTTTACGCTCTTTGGTATAATTTTGGATAAATATATTTACAAAAAGGGTCAATTATCTTGTATTTCACATTAGAAACTTTCACGATTGCAAACCTGTAAAGTATCGAAGCAAGTATCTGGAGATAATTTTCAAGATGTTCTTTTACCCACCGAGCTCGCTTAGGCCTAAAAACTCATAAAATTTTCTAATGGTCCCGTCATTTCTATCAAATCAACTCCAGGGCCGTTTTTAATCTACCGGCGCCCTAGGCGCTTCAAATTGTTAGTCACCCCCTCCAATACTTCCCAAAGACATTAAAATAGAGCAACCCCGTCCTTCAGTTCTGACCTTGCCAGTTTTGGTTTGGGAGGGATTTTTCCTTAAGGGCGTTGGAACATTTATTCGTACTCCGAATCCTAACTTCCCTTCACTTCAAATAGGTTGAGGAGGCGTGGCAGCTTTGATACTTAGCCGCGTCGACAGCTGTGACAGCTCCCTTCTCTCACAATAGTAGGTGAAACTGTACCTTCTTGAAGCAGTTAAGATCCTAACCCTAGTAGCGATAACCCATCTGTCGATGAGAGGCAGGTGAGTTTAATCAGAGGAGAACCAGCAATGACCGAACTCGGCTTTTCACCCAAAAACGGGGAAACTTCATCGGTAACTGGTACAAAATGTCCTCTCGGGGGGCCATCAAGCCGATCATCGTTTTCCGATTACTGTGAAGAAATAAAGAAAAAAACCGATGAGAAACCGATAAACTGTTTAAAATATATTTGTTAATAAAAAATAAACGACTGGCAGCAAAATTTTCAAAAAATGTCTATTCTGTTTATTATTTTTTCGTTTTTTGGATGCTAACTTTCCGTTTTTCTGAAAAAAAATTCTTCCTCCACCAGGCCCGAACCCTGAACGCCAGACTGACACTCTACCACAAGGCCATCCAGACTTATAATGCATCAGCCGAAGGTCGAAGTAGCGGTTATTTTAGTCTCAGATTGGGTCTTTGGGTGAAATTTTGACAAAGTCATGTTCAGCTATTATCAATAATAGTCAAATTATTCGATTGGTAAGAAATTAATTTCAATTTTTACCAATGTATGTAAGAATTAACAACATTCAAAATTAATAAATAAAAAACAATATTGCAAATTGTATAGGAATTTTAGTGTGATTTTAACTTTGATATTTCTTGGATAACTTTTAAAAATTAACTGGATTTCTCTTCTTGCTGTTTACATTAATGAGGTTTCAAAATAGTTGCTCATTTTAATGAAGTTTCCGTTATTCTTATAATGCAGCTGACGCTCAAATAGGTTTGCTTTTCTTTTTTTAAACACCTTTTTTTTTAAATTATTTAAATATTACAAACGATTTTATATAATAAACACTTACATGTTATTAGGCAAGTTGGAGTGTATAGGCTGATTAATTTTATTTTTCAGCAACTATGCGAAAAATTCCAGAGCTGGGATTTGAACCCAGGACTGCCGCATAACGTGCGAGTGCTCTACCACTGAGCTACTCTGGGACGATTCCCAGATGTATTTATCATCTTCCTCTGTAAAGCACAGAACAGATGAAACAATTAATTCGCGACAGCTCCATTACGCCGCGGAAATTATATATTTTTAGAAAGTGAGTCCATCAACCTTCCAAGTTATTAGGTAAGTTGGAGTGTATAGGCTGATTAACTTTATTTTTCACCAACTATGCGAAAAATTCCAGAGCTTGGATTCGAACCAAGGACTGCCGCATAACGTGGGGTGCTCTACCACTGAGCTACTCTGGGACGATTCGCAGATGAAATTTCTCGCATTAGAACCGTTGGCATTTATCATCTTCCTCTGCAAATCACAGATAGAACAGATGAAACAATTAATTCGCGACAACTCCATAACGCCGCGGAAATTATATATTTTTAGAAAGTGATTCCATCAACCTTTCAAGTTATTAGGCAAGTTGGAGCAAAATTAATCAGCCTATACACTCCAACTTGCCTAATAACATGAAAGGTTGATGGAATCACTTTCTAAAAATATATAATTTCCGCGGCGTAATGGAGTAGTTGTCGCGAATGAATTGTTTCATCTGTTCTATTTGTGATTTGCAGAGGAAGATGATAAATGCCAACGGTTCTAATGCGAGAAATTTCATCTGGGAATCGTCCCAGAGTAGCTCAGTGGTAGAGCACCCGCACGTTATGCGGCAGTCCTGGGTTCGAATCCCAGCTCTGGAATTTTTCGCATAGTTGGTGAAAAATAAAATTAATCAGCCTATACACTCCAACTTGCCTAATAGCTTGAAAGGTTGATGGAATCACTTTCTAAAAATATACACTTACATGTTTTTTTTGTAAATATTTCTTTTCAAATCCAAATTTTGTGGCAGGGGGCAAGGGAGAGGATGCCCCCTGCCCAGTCCCGACCCCAATATAGGAAATTTGAAGTAAATTATGCGATTAATTCAAGAATTGTTCAAATTTTGCTTAGATTATGCAAACGCACATCTAAATTACGCAAATATTTATAGGAATTTTGGTGAAATGTAAACCAGTGGAGACCTGCAAGCCCGATGACTATAGAGGTGCAGTTTCGGATAAAAAATTGCTTGTTGGTTTTCCATCGGCGAAATAGCTCGTCTAGATCACCTCTATAAATGAATAAAAATTCATCTATTGCGGAAAATCAAAAGTGCTCTTGCCGATGTCTTAATTCGATGAGTTGGTGAGTTTACGATGAGTGGATGAATGCCCAAGAAGAAAACGAGCAGTCATTGCTACTGGGGAATGCTTTAGGGCAACGTTTCTCAACCTATGAGGTGCGGGCGCAGGGCATTTGCAGGGGGGGGGGGGCGCGAGAAAAACCAAGGCAAGCATGATTAACAGGCAAACAGCGGATTCAACAGGCAAGCAGCGGATAGAGAATCGAGGCATATTCATTACGGGCTACTCCTAACATTTTTAAAGAACGCAATTGCGTTTCTAAACTGTCATACAATTTAAATAACGAATATTTCTGTTTTTGACCCATCATATTATTCATAACGAGACTTAAAAGCTCTCGTACATACACTTCAATTAAAATATCATTCCGTCCGAATCTAGAAGTTAAACATTCTATTGCCTCCTTAAAGTTTTTCGCAGTAGGCAGAAATGATTCAACAACTTCTCTGGCACGCGATCCTTTCAGTGTAGCCTGTATTAAATATTGGAACTTGTCTTCGTCCTCGATATCTGGATCATCGTGAATCTTTTTAAACTGTCCCCAAAACGACAGCCATTCCTTGATGTCGCCGCTAAACTGTTTCATTTCCAATTCAGGAAGTTTAAATTTTCGCGATGGTGTAGAAATATCTCTAGATTCATTTAATAAATTTCTAGATTCATTTTGCGGTTTCTCTAACTTATTTAACTGTCTTTCTAGTTTTGTTTTGATTTCTAAGTACCTTTCTTCATAAGCAGCAATACTCTCATACTCTAAATCGAAAGTGTCTTGTTTACATGCTTTATCATTCTGTAAAATTTCCAAAATTCGTTTATCAAGTTCGTTTAATTCTTTAAACCTTTGTTCGAGTTGAACAATCAATGTTGTCAAAGTGTCAGCATCTTCAGTTGTTTTTCCTAACGTTTCAACTGATTTATTTATAATCTTCGTAAGATTCGTTCTAGTAGGTGTCCGTAGTTTTTTTAAACAGTCTAAACTTTCCATTTTACTCTCAGTAAATGGAATCCCGGCAGTGAGATGCCAGATATTTTGCGAATCAAAATATTCTGTTTCTTCTTATGTTTTCATCCAAGATAAATTAAAATCGCTTACCTTGCTCTCCGGGTTCGTAACTGCAGACAACGACACGGGACGGCCCGTATTCTATTATATTTTATTCAACAACACCTACTAGATAATACATAATTCTTGGTTAGCATAATTCACAAATATTTCTATTTACAACATAATGTATATGTTCCTGCACAATCATGTTGGACTGCATTCGGTTGTTATGTACTTAGAGTACAGATGTCACCACTAAGTAATGGCTGGTTAGGTAGCACTGTATTTTTGTATAGTGGGATGTGAAGTGAATTCAGGTGTTGCGGACTGAAGTGATTTAAATTGGAAGTGTAGTTTTCGACGGCAGTTCGTTTGCTCCGCTCTCCGCAGAAACTCGTTGATAATATCAGGACTTTTATCGGTCTATACGTACTAATATGTAATTAATATTACGCATTTTCTTTTGTTGAAACCACAGTGACTGGTCTTTGACACGAACAGTGTCTCATTTATTTTAAAACTTCTTACTTATTTTTAAACTCTCATAAATCGTCACTATACTACTTAGCTGTGCTGGTGTGTAAACCCACCAGGCATGGCACAGCCATCACCGACCAATACCACCTCTACAGTCGACCTCGGTCCATTGATGCTGTATGCAAGCACCTTCAACCAGAGATACAATGCTACAAACTGTGACAATTACCAATTAATTATGGGTTATCTGAACTTCCTGGACGAGAAGAGGAAAGCACAAGACCCCATACTTGCGGAGGTAAGTGGTCTGCATGATTCATTTACCAGCCTCATTCAATCCCCTTTACTTGAAAACATAACAGAAACGCAAGTTTTCCGATATTATTATAGTACTTGTAAGAAAACAGTCGACAAAATCTTGAGCAAGACTGGAATTAGCTTAAACATTAAAAGTTTTCGTACCACTAACAAGCGCAAAACTACTAACAACAATGATCTCCCGTCGGCTAAATGCGCAATAATAGAAATTAGTCATACAGCTGAAACTCATGACAATCATGATTTATCTGAAAACTTACACACCAATGATATGGACGACGTCCAATCTAATATTGAAGTCGAGAGTCATGCTCAAGAAAGTAGCGTAACTCAGAACAGTCTCACTAAAAAGAATGCGAACATCGTAGTCTATTGTGAAATTAAAACAAACATTATTGAACAATTGGGTAAAATAAATGACCTCCTAAAAACCGACTTCGACGCTAAAATAGCCGGAGAGTACGTTAAAATAACCCTTAAGGACCCTAACAAATTTCGCTCTCTCCAAACATACCTCAGTGAAAATAATATCGGATTCCAGTCAATGGATCCTAGAGAGCTTAGACCACGCAAAATCATCATAAAAGGTATCAAATCAAATACACCCTCCCAGGATATCGACGACTATCTGCGGAACACAAATTTGAACCCCTAAGCATAACATACTTAACAAACAGGAAAACCAAAAAACCCCTCGACATATTTCTCATCTCACTTAAACCCACGCCAAACCACGCGGATATGTATAATCTTAGAAAATACTACTGGCTTGATATTACTGTTGAAGACTACCGAAAGCCAAAAATACAGCAGTGTTATAACTGCCAAGCCTACGGACACTCGTCCATGACATGTTCCCTAACCCCCAAGTGTCTAAAATGTGGGGAGCCCCATTTGGTCCGTAGCTGTCCTACCCGAGGGCAGGAGTACTTTAAATGTGCTAACTGTACTGGCACCCACCCCGCAAATTATCGGGGATGTCCAAAAAATCCTCAAACAGAAATAAACACCCAGGCGCTGTTAGAGAAATCAAAACCAAACAAAACGTCCAAACAAACATACTAAATAACCTACAAACATTTATGCCTGCCCCCACCCCTAAAGTGTCAGCGTGGGAGAAACCACCATTAACCAAACCACAGGAAGAAGATCACTGCTACGCTCTACAAAACCTGGCAAGTACATCCAGCAATAATAACGTAGAACCTCCACCTACTACTCAAATCATATCCGCCGATGAATTCAGTGAAAAGACGGAGCACGAAGAACCTTCTACAAAACCCGCACACAAACCCAACAAACCTAAAAAGCGACCTTGGAAACACCAAAGAGAAGCTAAAAAACAGCTTCCAGAAAAACCACAACCGAACACAACGAAAGCTCCTGAAACGCACACATACGTTACAAATTTATGGATATCACGAAATCTATCAAAGAGATATCTAAGATCATAGACATAACTAAAATCGTTAACTACTTTAAAGAGCTTTCTTCTAAAATTACCAAACATACTGAGCCCATTGAACAACTTTGTATTATTATGGAGCTCACTCAAAAGTACTTTATCCAATCTATCAATGGTTAGCACAACCAAAAACTTCTTGCGCGTTCTATACTGGAACGCAAATAGTCTTCACCAAAAAATTAGTGAGTTAAGAAACTTCTTATCGTACGGTGAGTACGATGTTATTTTATTGCAAGAAACCAAACTAAAAAAACACATAAGGTATAACATCCCTAATTACATACTGTACAGAAACGACCGCCAATGTAGTCGTACAAATGGTGGCACCGCCATCTACGTAAAAAATGACATACCACACTATCCTGTAACTGACTTAACTCACGAAATACTTGAAGCAAACTCCATAATTATTACTGGTGACCCTCAAAAACATATAATGCTGACATCTGCATACGTCAGGCACGGACATCCTTTCCCGACTAAAGACATTCACAACATATTCAATTACTGCGAAGCAAATGTTATAGCTGGTGACTTTAACGCTCACCATTTCGCATGGGATTCCAAATACAACTGCCCCTTCGGCACATCCCTACTAAAATTTATGATCAATAACAACATACGTATGGCTGTTCCACCCCTTCCTACTCATTACGCCACTAACGGATCATCTTCCATAATAGACCTTGCTATATACAAAAACATGAATCAAACAATCCAAAGCTCTGTGCTACAGCGGTTTGACTCCGATCATCTCCCAGTGCAACTTGACATTAACGTAAACATTGCTCGGCATCCTCAGAATGTTCACTTAAAAACAAACTGGATAGACTACACGAACCGACTGCTAAGCGCACCTATTTTCCTTCCTGATATCCACAATACTGAAGACATTGAACGCGAGACTACTCGCATCACGGATATAATAACGTCCGCTTACTACAATTCATCTGAACCGGTCAAAAACAACGGAGCTATCAAACTCCCTCCTCTTATTAAAGAAAAAATTAGGCAGCGTAATACTGCCAGGAAATTATACCAACGCACTCGTAGTCCCATAGACAGACAAAACTATCACAAAATAAGAGCTGAAACTAGAGTACTACTACGGGCCCATTCAAATGAAAACTGGGAAAATTTTATCACTACCCTTAACCCCGAAGACGGTTCAGTGTGGAAAGCACTGAAAAAACTAAAAAACCAAAAATCGCATATCCCTCCCCTCAAAGAAGGCAGCAGTTACGCCTTAACCGACTACGATAAAGCAAATACACTGGCTAGAACATATGAAAAGCAATTTAGCCTCCACGAAAACATTGCAGTGGACCCAACTACGGATTACCATATAAAGGAGACTGTCGATAATTTCCTTCGCACTCCTTGTACAACTGAAATCTCCCCCACAAAACCGACGGAGCTGGTTATGATAATTAAAAAACTGTTAATTAAAAAATGTCCTGGAAGTGACAAAATTAGTAACGTCATGCTAAGGAATATGCCTGCACGTACCCTCATTTTCCTGACCTCGTTGATTAACCACATACTCAAATTAAAATACTTCCCAAAAGCCTGGAAAACATCAATCGTCTGTCCTATACCCAAGCCAAATCAAAGCAGCACCTCACCTAGCTCGTACAGACCGATTAGTTTATTAAGCGCCTTAAGTAAATTAGCGGAGAGAGTCATACTCCACCGCATTCAAGAACACCTCACTGGAAACAACATTATTATTCCCGAACAATTTGGATTTAGAGAACAACACAGTACGACTCACCAACTCCTTAGAGTCACAGAACATGTCGCGGAAGCAATGAAAGAAAAAGAGGAAGTCGGTATTCTCCTCCTAGACACATCAAAAGCGTTTGACAAAGTATACCATACAGGCCTCATGTACAAGCTCATACAAATCGGCATGCCAGACTCTCTAATTCATTTAATTCATAATTACCTTTCTGACCGTACATTTATGGTTCGTGTAAACAATACTCATTCTAACCGCACTCCTGTAGATAGTGGTGTTCCCCAAGGATCAATCCTGGGACTTACACTGTTTAACTTGTACGTCAACGATATCCCTAGAAATCCGTACACCACACTTGCTCTGTTCGCCGACGATAGGGCGATTATTTGCAGAGATCACCACCCTACAGTACTCTCAAGATGCATTCAAGTACATATTGACGCTCTCGAAACCTGGCTCGATACCTGGAAAATTAAACTAAACTACGACAAATGCCAAGCAATTCACTTCTCAAGAAAACATAACCTTCCCCGCATATACGTAAACAACAGTGTCGTCCCATGGAGTAACACTGCCACTTATCTGGGAATTACATTGGACAGGTCACTCACATGGAAACCACACATTACTAAAATTAGAAACCGCATGGCGGCTGCCGCCAAAAAGATTGCTCCTATACTTTATTCTAAAAAACTCAGCAAGCAAAACAAAACGCTCATTTACAAAACAATGATCAGGCCTATCGCTACTTACGCAGCCCCCGTATGGACTTTTGCAGCTAAATCGCACATGAAATCCCTGCAAGCTAAACAAAGTGCAATACTTAGAAAAATCCGTAAATGAAACCACTTCCTAAGAAACACTACGATTCAAAATGACCTGACCATTGAGCCGATTAAGCACACAATCCACAGACTTGCCGTCAACTTTTACGATAATATATCCAGTATCAATAACGACATTCTTGCCGAATTTTCGGATTACGAATTTCGTGATCCATCTAACGTACTTCATACTGCGGCATTAAAAAAAAATTAAATTAAATAGAAAATAAAAAACCCTTTCCCTACTAACATCCTTTTGGCCGGGCTGTTCATGCAGATCACTTCTTACTGTACTTGACTGATATTCATCTCAACCCGTCCTGTTTGGGGACTCATTACAGGACTGAAAATACCCGACTGAAAATATCTTACATACTGGAGTTAAAGGCCTAGTGCCCAGGGCACTCCTACGAGAACTTATCATCAGTCAGTCAGTCAGACGGCAGTTCGTGTGTTCAGTTCGCCCGATGATGTTGGCGGCAATTTGCATGATTATTTGTTACTTTTATGAAAATGTTTTTAAATGAATGAACTTTTATCACTTTTATGAAATGTATTTTAATTAAAGCTCAGTTTTAGAAGTTAGTTCGCCCTGAGTTGGCGATAGTAATTTTAATCTTCAATCGTTCTGCATGTGATGTGATGTTTTGTGTCGTCCAATAAATAACTTCAAGAAAGTTGTGACGTGTCTTCTTATGTTCAAGCAACATAAGAAAGTGGAGGCACCGGCGAGATTTGGATTCGTGAAAGATAGGTGCTTACGATTTTTATTGGGATTACATTTTAAAAAGTTATTATATTTTATTTGATCTGCAATGGCAGAAGAAGAACTTGCAAAAATAAAAATGGAAAGGGGTCGTCTTAAAGCCTCTCTTACAAGATTGGAAAATAATTTCGATAGGATAAATGGTAAAAGTGAAATTAATACTCGATTGCATAGATTGGATGAGGTTTTTAAAGAATTTGAAAGGCTGGATAATTTAGTTAGTGAAAAGGATTCTGAAATTGCGGAAGTTGAAGAAAGATATTTTTACTTGAAATCTAAATTTCAAAATAAGTTAGATGCGTTGATTACTACAGAGCAATTTGTGACGAATGAAACGCAGAGTGTTGTTCAATCTGTTCATACTGCAAGTCAGAACCAAAATGTTAGGCTTCCAAAATTGAACATACCAATATTTTCCGGTAAATTTATGGACTGGAATAACTTTAAGGATATGTTTATAGCATCTGTTCAGGCTCAAACATCATTATCTAAGATTCAAAAATTTCAGTATCTTAAAGGGTTATTGTCCGATGAACCTGCCTTATTAATTAAGCATATTCCACTGTCTAATGATTCATATGAAGAAGCATGGGGGAAATTATTGGATCGGTATGATAAGAAGAAGCAAATTGTACAGTCGTTAATTAAAGTATTTATAGATCAGAAGTCAATTAATCACCCGAATAGTGTAAACTTTGAATACAAGTGAATACAAGAAATTTGTTGAATACAAGTGATGAAGTCATTAGAGGATTGAAAGCTACTTGTGAGGAAGCTACTGGTAGAGATCCATGGTTAATTTATTTATTGTTGCAAAAGCTTGATGTCGAGACAAGAAAGCGATGGTCTATAAAAAGTGCAGAGATTGATTTCCCCACTTTAAAGCAATTTTTTGAATTTTTAAATGTGAGATGCTCTTCCTTGGAATTAATTACTAATAATGACGATGTCAGGCCTAAAAATGTCAATTATATTGAATCAGGAAGCAATGCTGAAAAATCCACTCGAAGGTGTATGAAATGCCAGGGAACGCATCCATTATATAAATGTGGAAAATTTAAGGGTATGGATGCCTATGCCCGAAGGAATTTTGTTAAACAGAATAACTTATGTTTCTTGTGTTTAAATTCTCACAAGTTGAGAGAATGTCCATATACCCATTTGAAGTGTTTAAAATGTCAAGGGAGTCATAATACACTTATACATGAAGGAAATAAATGTACTTCGTGTACTGCGAAAATTCAGGGGAGGGTAACCCCAGTTTCGAACGAAAGGAGTTGCAATGACGAGGATAGTGGCTCTAAATCAATATCTAATGAAACAAAAGTTATTGCGAGTGCATCTTGTGACAATTCTTAGTATATTTCTTTTTTACCTACAGCTGAAATTTTAATTTATAATTCTGTGGGTGACGCATTTTCCTTTAGAGCACTCCTGGATTCGGGATCAGCATGTTCCTTCATAAGTGAAAATGCTATGACTATTTTGAATTTAAAAAGAAAAAACGATCGCGCATTGTTCTCAAAGGTATTGGAGGAGTGGAGGCTGGGCAGACACGAGGTTCAGCGACTTTGAAAGTTGGTTCACGGTTTTCAGATGACTTTTTAAGTGTTCATGCCTATATACTAAAGAAAGTTACATCTTATCTCCCTACTGAGTCATTGGATGTAAGGAATCTTGATCATCTTAAAGGTATCAATTTGGCCGATAAAAACTTTATGCAGTCAAGGGAATGTGATATAATTTTGGGTTCAGACACTTTCTTTCATATTATACGACATGGAAAAATTGTGGGAGAGGAAAATGAGCCGATTGCTCAGAATACAATGTTTGGTTGGGTGGTAGCTGGAAGAATTCAGACTGATTTCAATTCATCGCGTTCTGCACACTCTCATTTTATAAGTAACTATGAAAATGAAAGTAACATTGATGTAATTCTTAAAAAATTTTGGCTGACAGAGGAAATAAATGTTAAAAAACAGCATTTATCTGAAGAGGAAGAATTTTATGAACATTTCCAGTCAACATTTAAAGTAAATGAAGACGGTAGATTTGTAGTGAAGTTACCAATTTATAGGCATGTGAATCTGTTGGGGAATACTAAAGGAATGACATTTGCGAGATTATATGCAAAGGAAAGAAAATTTCTGTATAACAAGGAATTTGAGAGGGATTATAAACTATTCATGAATCAATATGAGGAACTTGGACATATGACACCTCTTGGTGAAAATTTAGAATCTACCGGGAATGAAATTTACTATCTGCCGAACCATTCAGTTATCAAGAGTGATTCTATTTCTACGAAATTGAGAGTTGTATTTGACGGTTCTTGCAAGCCTCCGGATGGGAACTACTTGAATTCTATTTCAGCCGTAGGTCAGAATTTGCAACCAGATTTGTTTTACATCCTTACTCGATTTAGACTACATCGAATTGCTTTTTCTGTGGATATCCAACAGATGTATAGGCAAATATTAATTGATTCAGAAGATCGGGATTTTCAAAGAAGAGTTTGGAGGAGGTCAAGGGACTCTGATATTAAGGAATAAAATTGAAAACCGTTACATATGGTACATCTGCTGCTCCATATTTAGCAACACGTTGTTTATTTCAAGTTGGGAAGGGCTTGGAGGAGGGGGATCCTGCAGTTTCTTCTATAATAAAAGAGTGCTTTTACATTGACGATTTGATGGCCGGAGTGGATTCTAGTGAAGAAGCAATTGGATTAATAAGAAAGTTTTCTGAGAGATTAGAATTACGAGGTTTTCATTTAAAGAAATGGCGATCCAAATCTTCTGATGTATTGGAACATTTGTCTCTCAGTCCTTTTGATTTGCCAGCTTTAGAAATTCACCCTGACGAGTGCTCTAAGGCTCTGGGATTCTACAACTGACTGTTTTAATTTTAATGTTAATTTGAAATTTAGCGAGGCGATCACTAAAAGAACATTTTTATCTCAATCAGCAAAATTGTTTGATCCATTGGGTTTCCTATCACCTTGTACAGTATGTATTAAGATTTTTTACCAACAATTGTGGTTACTGAAATTAGATTGGGATGCTCCTCTTCCTGAAAGTTTAAAGGTAAAATGGCGAGCATTTCAGAAGGATTTTGAACAAATATGTTTGATTCGTATTCCTCGATGGATCCAGAACATGGGCAAACAACTTGTGTTGCATGGTTTTTGCGATACTTTGGAATTAGCATTTGCAGCAGTTATTTATGTGGTACAATAAGACGGTAATAAAGTCAATATCCTGATGTCTAAAACTAAAGTGTGCCCGTTGAAACCAGTGTCCATTCCAAGATTGGAGCTCAACGCTGCGTTGTTGCTCTCAAGAATGTATTCCAGTGTGGTAGATATATTTCATGAGTATGTCATCGAGTTCCACCTATGGAGAGATCTCAAGTGGTGCTTGCGTGGTTGTCATCTCATCCTCGGTGCTATAAACCTTATATTACTAATAGAACTTCCGAAATTTTGGACTTGGTTCCATTTGACTGTTGGAGATATGTGCCCACAAGGGAAAATCCAGCTGACGTCGCTTCAAGAGGTTTGACTCCTAGACAACTTCCCGAATGTTCCTTATGGTGGGAGGGACCACCCTAGCTTTCCTTAAATGCAGAGAATTGGCCTAAACAACCAGAAATTAAGCTTAACCTTGATGCTGTGGTGAAAGAACAGAAAAAATGTCAATTTTGTTTTTCCGTAATTGTAAAGAACTGCATTATTGATTCACTATTTGAAAATTATTCATCTTTTTCTAAAATTGTAGATATTTTTGCTTTTTGTATTAGGTTTATATTGAATTTCAGAGAAAAATGTAACAAGGTTAACGTAGTTTCTAAAGGTAAGATTTCTCCTTTGTGTACCACGGAAAGAAAAAATGCAGGTAATTTCTTGGTTTCTTATGTACAGAATTTATATTTTTCAGATGAAATAAGTTGTGTGAAATCTTGTAAAGCAGTTTCAAGGAAAAGTCCTTTATTAGGTCTTTGTCCATTTATTGATAAGGACGGCTTACTGAGAGTGGGAGGTAGACTGTGTAACTCACCTTTCTCATATAATGCTAAACATCCGTTGATTTTGCTAGCTCAGCATAAATTAAGTGTTTTAATTGTAAATTATTTTCATGTTTTGTATTTATATGCTGGTTTGAGTTTATTGTTAGGTATTATTCGTCAGAGTTATTGGATAATTGGTCTTAAAAAACTTATTAAGAGTTGTATACATAAATGTATAATATGTTGTAGATATAGAGCAACCACTGCGCAGCAGCTGATGGGAGAGCTTCCTGTTGATAGAGTTACTCCCAATAGGCCTTTTTCTATATGTGGCATTGATTATGCAGGGCCAGTTAGCATTTTAAGACATCGTGGCCGAGGAGCTAAAACTACTAAAGGTTATATCGCTTTTTTGTTTGCTTTGCGACAAAAGCGCTTCATCTAGAGCTAGAGAGTGACCTTTCTTCCGAGGCATTCATAGCTGCACTTAAGAGATTTTGCTCACGTAGATGAGCTCCAAGTTCAATTTATTCGGATAATGGGGCAACATTTGTAGGTACCAAGAGAAAACTATCAGATCTATTTAAATTTATTTCTACAATCAATGAAAACGATAAAACTAGTTATTATTTATCGCAAGTAAATATTGAATGGCACATGATTCCCCCAGTGAGTCCTCACTTTGGTGGGTTATGGGAGGCAGCGGTGCGATCTGCAAAGTTTCATCTTAAGCGCGTAATTGGAAATACCAACTTAACATTTGAGGAGTTGTGTACTCTTTTAACTCAGATAGAGGCGTTATTGAACTCGAGACCACTTACTATGGTGGGTAGTGAAAATGATCCTAGTGATTTAAATGCATTAACTCCATCACATTTTTTGATAGGTGATGTTATTACTTCTCCAGCTGAACCTATCGAAGATAACCTTCCTGTTAGATCGCTTTGGGATATTATACAAAAATTAAAATTAAATTTTTGGAAGAGATGGAGGATAGACTCTTTGAGTTCACTCCAAAATAGGAAAAAATGGGGAAAATATTAAGTTAAATGATTTAGTTATACTAAAGGAGGAAAATGTACCTCCATCTGTTTGGCCGCTGGGTAGAGTTGTAGCTATGCATCCTGGTAAGGATGGTATGGTACGGGTGGTAACAATAAAAACTGCTAAGGGTTTATTTAAAAGGCCAATTGTTAAACTTTGTTTAATACCTTCTCATCAAGAATGACTTCTTGATGGGTGGGAGTATGTTCCTGCACAATCCTGTTGACAGCTTTCGGTTGTTGTGTACTTAGAGTACAGATATCAGCACTAAGCAATGGATGGTTAGGTAGCACTGTATTTTTGTATAGTGGGATGTGAAGTGAATTCAGGTGTTGCGGACTGAAGTGATTTAAATTAGAGGTGTAGTTTTCGACGGGAGTTCGTGTGTTCAGTTCGCCCGATGATGTTGGCGGCAATTTGCATGATTATTTGTTACTTTTATGAAAATGTTTTTAAATGAATGAACTTTTATCGCTCTTATGTAATGTATTTTAATTAAAGCTGAGTTTTAGAAGTTAGTTCGCCCTGAGTTGGCGATTGTAATTTTAATGTTCAATCGTTCTGAATGTGATGTGATGTTTTGTGTCGTCAAATAAATAAGTTCAAGAAAGTTGTGACGTGTCTTCTTATGTTCAAGCAACAGTATACTTATTTGAGCCTCTTCACATAACATTGAGGCAAACGCGCGCTCATTCTTTCTGTCTCATCAGTAGCTAAACTGCGTCGCATTTTTTGACTGCGACTCAACTAAAACACAGGAGGGAGGATGGGAAGGTCACCTGACTGGGTCGCGCAGACCTACGCCAGTATTCCCAACAGTAAGGAATCATCCTGTTGCACTTACGTTTGTGAGTGATGGGAAAGGATGTTGATCTAAGCGAATTTGATAGAGGGCAAATTGTAAAGAACCGAAGACTCGAAACGAGTATCTCCGAACCTGCACGACTAGTTGGTTGTTTTTGATCTGCAGTTGTTAGTATTTATAAAAAGTGGATTACGGTGAAACCAGCAATATATGCCAAGATGTTGGGCGTCCACAAATCATCAAAGAAAGCTGACGCCGAAGTCTGAGCCGCCTAGTACAGAAAAATCGGCGACAGACAGTGGCTCATAAAACAGCACAATACAATGCTGCACAGCGGGGCAGACGTCCCACTCGTGTGCCTCTGCTTAGCAAGCGTCATTGTCAACTAAGTCTACAGTAAGCACAGGAACATCGAGGCTGGACCACGGATATATAGAAGGGAGATGCCTGGTAGCATGAATCCCGGTTTCTCCTTCATCAGTCGATGGTTGTGTTAGCGTACGCCTTCTTCCAAGAAAACAGTTGCTCCCCTCTCCCCGACAGCTCAGACCTCAAACACCACCATGTTCCAATATCTCGACTTTGTGTGTCTTCTGTTTAAATATCTGGTACAACCTGTCTCCAGTATCTACCAAGAACTCGTGGCATCCATTTTCAGGTGAATTGCAGCTGTTTTGAAGGCCAAAGGAGACGCAAAGCGTTATTCAGTAGGTGGTCGTAATGTAATGGCTCTTCTGTGTATATGTATGTATATATATATACACATGTATATGTAACATAACCGCACTGGACAGGAGAGGCGGCTGGGTCAGAACGCGGGAGGAGTTTCGTAACACGTAAGGGAGCCCCGAGCTGGGCGTCTTTGAGATGACGACCGGCAGCGTCCTCTCGGAATTGAAACCGGCCGATGACAGGAAAAGAAGGTCCTTGGGACGTTGGCAGACACGGTATACTCGGGCTGTAGCTGTTGAACTTATTGAATAAACCATGACTGATTTAAGACATATTTTTATTACGAGATTTTGACACAAATTTACATGGCAATTGCAGATACAGAAAAGCTGGTCTCTCAGCTGCGTCTCAAATTCTATAAGCTCAGATCACGTGGTTTATAGAGTAATCAGATATTCGAAAAAGGTGCATTTATTGGTTATTAAAATGCCCGGGTCTCCTAGGCCTAGGAAATTTTTGCAAGCGATGGCGCCAGAAGATCTTGAGAAAGAGGGGAGATATATTACATGCGTTTATATTAAATTTATATACAGGTACAATTCCTTTGTTTGAAAACCAAAATTGCTACGTCCCTAAAGAATTTTGAAGGAAGCTAATAGAAGTTTTGAATATTGTAAGAGCGTTTAATTTTAAAGGTTATAGAATATCCCCCCGTCTGAGAAGAGGCTGCCTACCAATGCCTGCATTGGAGGTTAGACTCACTCAGCAGAGTGGATGTAAGCGTAAAAGGGCGTGGGCAGAAATTTGGAAGAAAGGTTAAACAAAATTAGTACTTATAAAACACGTGCCCTGCGAGAATTTTCAGTAACAATTTTAAAGTAAAACTGAGCTGAAAAAAAAAGAACATTACAAAATATACAAAGCTAGCACAGAAATATGACGTAATATACAAAGTTTACTAGCACAAAATAAATTAAAGGTAAACGTGACATAATGTGTCTCTTTCCAAATTTGGCCAGTCTTTGCAAAGTCTTTCTCTCAATATCTTAAAACACAACTTACTTGTTTGCATACAAAAACACAAACATTACGTAAAGTTTTCAAAAACAAAATATCCTTATATTATTCTTAAAAAATGGAATAAGCCCCGAAACAAAATGCAGTAATACTAAAAATATCAACACTCACAAAATGAACATAAAATTTCTGAATAACAATAAATCACAAATTATTAAATTTCCCCCTTTTTTAATATTAATTTTTCAACATATTATAAAAATATCATATAAAATACAATAAAATTAGGTCACCTAAAATACAATAAATGCCATGTCGCATAAAATAAATGAATATCAGATCACTCGATTGTATATTACATTCTACAATCAATTACTTCAAAACTTCTAGCTCCTCTTTTCCAATATTTATTATCATTTTTTTTTTCTTCTCTTTACGTATTCTAACTCTCAGTATTCACTTTATTTTGTTTATAAATTCTTTTTTCAAGCTGTTCTACTCAAATTATGTCATTCATTATTCAAGTAAACTTATCTAGTTTCTTTTGGGATCCCATGATTTTGTACTCGAATTAGGTGTTTGTACGTGTGTAACCCTAGCTTCGTAATTTCGAGATTCTTTTTAACTTCTAATCTTAAGCAGATAGGGGTTGTGTAGTTGTTTGTCTAAAAAATAAAATGTGGTTAGCCTTCTCCCTATTGTGCACCCTGACGAATAGGGATGAACAGCTGTGGCCGAAGAGTGGACCAACTTATTCTTCCAACAGGATGTGACAGTCCAAAAATAATCTTATGAAGGACAAGATGTGAAAAAGGAAAAGGGACGTTTGGTTCTGTGGAAGTTTTATCAAAAAAGGTAAATGGAGATTACGGACTGGCCATCCCAAAATAATCTTTCGGAATTGTCGGGATTCTCTACATTTTTTTCTTTTGTTTTCAGCACCCACGGTGATTGAATTTTAAAAAAAGAGTAGAAAAAGTTACAGCTGGGATCACTTCCAAAAACTAGACGGGCTGATAGGACAGAGGCTTCAAGGTGGAGGGAATTTAAGAAAGGTAAAAGAATTAGAAAAGTAAAATTCGGTAGCTTAATTCTCAGATCCAAAAATTAAAAAAAACCAAACACACACTTTTTTATGTAGACAAAACGCTATTTTAATCACCTAATGTGAAGTCAACTGATGTTAGGCACATTTTTAAAAAATAAATATGAGTTTTTAAAAGTTGTCACTCTTCATGATACAGTTTGAATTTATTGGGTTAATTATAATATCTTAACTTACATAATTTTCGTTTGTGAATAAAAATTACTAATTCCTGCTAACTCTTTAAATATCCGGAGAAACGCTTTTTGTGATAATGGTGTACTTCCTTGAAAATTACTTTCAAACATTATAATTTATCACTATTTTTTTTTTTTTTTTTTTGCTGCCGTACAATATAAAAATATTGTCTTTTAAAGTCAAGACATTAAAATATTGGCATGGCCATCAATAAACACAGACAATACCAGTTATTAAATGTAAACATAAACAACCATAAAAAATAACACTAAAAAATTAAATAATAGAAACGTTCAAGAGAGAACTGTGTTCATGCATGTAAATTAAGATTTTATATAAGCAAGAACCCTCTTCTTACATAAAAAAACAATAAAAATTCAAACTAAATTTTTGGATTATTTGTTCCAAAATAAAATTCCAATACATATTTTTTTCTGATTAACCCATTTATGCCTAGCGTCCCTTTTTTGGGACGGCATTTTCGCTATTAGTCGAAAACGTTATTTATTTTTCCTAGCCTTTATTCATGAGTATTTAGCCTCAACTCTACAAAATATTTTAACATGACCAAGTAGGATGTTGATAGTTCGATTTTTATGCATAATGATTTTAAAAGAAATCATGCCTTGTTCAAGAAGTTGACATCAGAAATTTATCTATTATTTCTGATATCAGTAAAAATCGAAGAAAGTCGCAAAAATATCCAGGCACAAATGGGTTAAAAATCAAACATTCCTAGAATATAAAATATTCGACATCAACATAGAATTCGAAAAGTTCGTGATATTTAATACAAAACATCAGAACTGTGACGATTGTTTACATTTAAAAAAAATCAAAGGTCAGAACAATAGAAACTTTTAAACCAAATCTTATTTATTCAAACATCAGGAAATAAAGTACCCTAAGGTTTTGCTTTAATACCGTCATACGATAAAAATATAAAGATTTAGTAAAACTTCATTATCTCCTGCTTAATTTTTTAGTGGATTGCTGATATTGTAAATAAGCTGAGTGTTTTCTACGTCCTCAGTGTAAAACCACTGATAATTTTATAAGACCATACACATTTGCAAAATTAAAGCTTCTAAATTGTACACAATAGTTATACAAACACAATTTCAAAAAATAATTATCACGCATATAAGACTAAACAAAATACTAAGCACTTTATTTTTTATCAATGATCCTATTTTGAGTTTCGTTTTTATTCCAATCATTTTCGGTTGGCATTCCATTTTGTTTATTAGAATCAAAATCCGAGTTACTAATTGAAAACGGCTGATCATGTGATTTTGTTTCTTTGTTGTTATTTGCCCATTTAACTTGATCAAAAATATTAGTATATAACTGAAAATTACATCACTCTGAGAATTATTATAAACGTGTTGCCTTTTAAAAGCAAGATAGCAAAATACTGATACGGAAATCAGTAAACAAAAAATGTTATCAAATGCAAACGTAAATACAAAAACAAAAGAAGTTAAATTAGGGTATATGCAATAGCAATCTACTTAAATACTTTATAAAAACACCTAAATACCTTTCAAAGAAATTAATCAATAATAACTCCTCTTTTTCTTTTATTACTCTTTGTAAATAAAGAAAAAGAAAACTCACTTTCGTAGTTTAAAGTAAAAAATACATGCAAAACAATGCATTTTTTTTAAATTATAAGTTGCTGCTCTTTTGGTCCGGATCCCTGATCTGGGGTTTCGTTTGACAGCAGAACACCCCGAGACCAAAAAATACTTAAAAGCGAAAAAGCGAGTTCTCTCGGAGATTTATTCTGTTATCCTGGTGATTCTTTGAACAAATTAAGAGTTCCTTCGCAAAAAAACCTTTCCTTCGAATTAGGTTTGAATATTTTGCCGAAATATCCGTAAAAGGTAGAACCAGTCATCCTCTCATCTTCAGACTCGAACCATCAGGAACGGTCTGGGTGATATCAGGCACTGTTTCGTACTTGGACATAGCGGGACTGAATCACTGCAAGTGTAATAAGTACAGTAAAGCACTTTTTTACCTCATTATTTACCGTGAAGTATATGTTCTTTGTACCCTTAGGAGCCTATGCATTTTGCACTCAGAATTAAGGGAAAATGCCGTTTCGTCAATACTGAACACTTTTCTTGGATTTTTCAATACTTTTATAAAAGAGTTTTCACGCACGTTTTCTTCCATTTTCTGTAATACCTACAGAGCCAGGCTTTCAACTGATTAGGGAATTACTGGCTGCTTTGTAAACTAAATTAATACAGGTTACCCCCATTATTTCTGACTGCTTTTGCAAGTGGAACACTAGTCTTCACAATACTGAGTGTTGCAAATATTTATCCCTCTTCACACTTTTCTTTGTTCTTTCAACTTGATTTTTCCTTTTGTTTAGAAGAGCTTGTTGGAGCCATTTTACTAACATGAAATAGGAAACAACCAACCAACTTGATAAAGCCAATCTAAAATTGGAAAACATAAGCTTGTCGGTTTTTAATATCCATTAATCAGAAAAACGTTATCCATCGATTTGGGTGGTTATCAATTAACCATAGGTATATATATATTAGGGTGGAGCGAAAAACATTTTTTCTCGAAATTCCCATTGCCTGAGTCATTAAATGGTGCCAAAATGATAAGAACAAATTGTCTCCAAATTTCACCTCAAAATATTACCATCTTCAGGTTCCACACCTCAAGAGAATATATTCCCAGTGTCCTTTTTAGTCTTTTATGAATTTCTATTGAAATAATTACGTTTAATTAATTAATAAAATAATTAATACTCCGCTGCATCTGCTCTATCAAGAACAACGGCTAGTTCGGGTATTGTGTCTTAGAGATTTAGGGAATCTCATCGTCAGTCGTTTACCGACATTTGGCTTCCTGACTAACGAAATCGTCATCATTTTCTGAGGTATATTCCTTTTCTGAATCAGATCCTAAGCCGACGTTTGCTTCTAAATCTACAATTTCCAATATTGATATGTGACAATAACGTATTAATAAAGCAATTTAATAATTAAAACGTCACTAATTATTTAATTAATTAATTTGACATTATTATTTTAATAAAAATAAGCTAGAAATATATTCGCTTGAGTTGTGGAACCTGAAGATGACAATATTTTGAGCTGAAATTTGGAAACAATTTGTTATTATCAGTTTTAGACCATTTAATGACTCAGGCAGTGTGAATTTTGAAATAAAGTTTTTTTCGCTCCACCCTAATATATATATACACACCAGTACAACCAATGCGTAAAAAGTCTCAATACTTTTCCCCATAAACCCGTCTGCAAATTTATTTCGCCCTGCGTTTTCCTCTATCAAACTGGAGGGTAGAGAAGTCGAAGTTTTAGTACTGGTAATCCATCTGCGCCTATCCGCACGTACGGATTATTGCAAAGCTGTCGGATTGCAAGCCAAATCACAAGGAGAAAGAGATGCTTGCCGAAGCAGTCCAGCTGCACGCGAAATCTCCATTGAGCACTTTTAGATTACATTCCCTAGCGTCTCTTGTAGAGAACATCTCTGAACTTTTTTTTTTCAAAAGTACTTTTTTTTTCAAAAGAAAAAAAAAGTTCCAGAGGGGCATTTTACACTGGAGAAAATCAGCCCGTCTTCTACCGTTTGAAAGAAAGACTAATGGGATCTGCTATTGCACACATGTTTGTTAATAGAAGTATCGGATAACCCTTCGTTTTCAACTTTACGTTTTCCATGTCTGGAATTAATTAAAAAATAACCTGTATTTGAAATAATCTTTACGGGCGTGGGAACAAAATCTGTTGTGCTACAAATGTGTTGGCCAGATCGACAGTATTCGTCTAGTTTTGAGACAACCCATGTTTCGTTAGTTTCTTTTGCTTTCATTAACTCAAAACCATTTCACGGATATGTTTGTATTGGATGTAATAGGAATCTACTAACATCCGCATACGGTTATACATAATTTTTAAGAACAAGATTTTTCCAGTAATAACTTGAATTTTATATAGTTAATCAAACTCAAATTATGGATTGAAATCTGATTTTCAACCTTTGAAGAAAGTTAAGTCAATATTTAGATCATTTCCGTTACTTGCATTTACGCAGATTGAATCCCTATGCAATAAATGCACAATGAAACAAAGCATGCAGTTCAATGAAAAAACTAATTTTATGTTTATTTCTGCTATATATTTTAATTAATTTGAGAGAAAAAATAAAACTGTTGATTCTATGTTAAATTGTTACGGAAAGCTTTAGCATAGGCTACGTGTTTCTTCCCCTCCGCCCTCCAATCTTTCACTATGGGGTTTGTTTTTTACTATTAAAGATCATGTCCGTCAAAAGAGCATTTATTTAATTATAGATCATTAAAAAGTTGTTTTATCTATATCGTAGCTCCACTGACTACTTTGAAGCTATTAATATCATTTTCAGGCATGCTCTAGAGCCGATAGATTCATAGTTTCTCGCAACTCTCAGTTCTAGCCTTGAAGAAAGGCCATTCCTTGTTATACACCCCTTTTTAAGAAACTGATGACATACTCCCCGACAGATTTTAGCAGCACGTGCGAAGCCGCTTGATTCTATCTCGAACTTTAAACCCGATATAATCACGACCATTAAAATCTTATCAGAGGGATTTTAGTGTATGTATGTGTGTTATGTTTAATGTTCTGTATATATAAATGTGCCAGAACTCATTCATACATTTTTATCGTTTGATATTTTGGAGGCCCCCCAAAAATTCTTGCAACCGGTACTCTTACGTTAGAAGGCAGGCCCTGGATACACCTCCACTGCTTCAGCATATCATCTTTGGCGTGCAAGCAGCATGGACTGCTTTACCCCAACAACACATCCAAAGCCGAGCCGTGTAGCGTTGGTTATAGATAGCAATGCCGGGAAAATTAAAAAGTGATTTCGTCATCTTCACTTCACAAGAGGTTGTATTTTCTAACTTTGATCCTTGTACAATGTGTTTTCTCCCAAATAAATTTTACTTTGATATCTCTGATATTTCTTGGTGTTGCATTTTAAATGGCCAGCAGTGTATATAGAATTGATCGGTTCTGATAAAGACGTACTTCATTTTTATAGAAAATTAATTCTTGATTCAAAGTGATTTTTATATTTCAGATTTTTGGGCGTCATGCAAAAACTTACTGCCAAGAAATGTAATTGATAAAATCGATTGCTCAAAATTTCCAGAATTCAGCGGCCATGGAACTTGTCATCGAAAGCCAGGTAATTGTATAACAAGACAATCAGAAGAATAATTTAATTTAAAAAATTGACTAATTCTTGAACTTTTTACGTGATTTTCATAAAAAACTAATATTGCATTTGACAAATAAATTATAAAGCGCAGTATTCCTATTTTTTGTATTTTCTAGTTTAAGTTAATTTTTTGAGGAAAAACTCTGCTTTAGATTTTTGAGGTATTGGTTGATTGATTCAAAAATGATACTTAGGAGCTCCACAGCTATTTCTTAGCCTTTCAGCACATTTGTTCCAATTCCATCCGTTACACACTAAAATTTACAAAGCCATAAAACAAAACAGCAGAAAGAAGAGCACAGCACGAAGGAACACAAAAGTACAGGAAGAGGAAAAGGGAGAAGTAAGAAAACGGAACAGACCCTAACGTATTAAAAAAGAAGGGAGAAAGAGGTTGCGCCACTCCCAGAGGAAAATATGGTGGGTTTTAGATATATTTTATTTAAGAGAATATTTCTATTTATATCAAAAACAACATACAACGTAGATATAATATTTGGATATAATTAATATTGCATTCTATGAATATTTTAAGAAAATAATTTTAATATTTCGTGTTGCCACCTTTGATACAATTACAACCTTTATTCGGGACGTGCTCACTGCACATATTTTTGCATGTTCTTAAAGTTCGGTTCTGTGATGGCATTCCCTGATTTCAGCTTCAATCAACTTCCGCTTGGTGGTGAGCATTTCTTTGAAGATCACCTACTTGTTGAGTTCCTAAATGCTTTCTATGGGGCGAGTGGCTCTCCGGTCACTTGCACACTTCCTTATATGCACACGTCGACAAAGTGTTGACACATATAAAAAACAACAATAATGGTACCAGCAACAACAAACGAGTAAAAAATATATTGGAAAACTCATATGCTCAAAATACTCATTTAAACTATATAAAACAAGAATTTAAGTAGTGTTTCTAATAATTTGGAAAACTAATGGATGTTCGGATTCACTTTTCTTTCGGAGAATGGGTACAACAATGAAAGTTGTAGACACAGACCTTTTAACGGGATATTTATTTTCTTTCAATGTCGATTTTACTTTGAATAATTATTAAAATGTGTTTTAGGATGCTCCAATGAATTGCGAGCACGAGGCATGTCTGATCGTTTATGCGATGGTGTTGTTGACTGCAGAGATTCATCAGATGAAATGAATTGTGGTAAGCAGACTCTGTTATTTATTTCTATCGTGAGCAAATGCTAAATCTAAAATAAAAAGTTACTAATTTTACGTAAAGCGTGTTTATATATCAGACTAACTATTTCATATTTTATAATGATTTATTAAGTGGTACGTGAAACTATCCTTTCGGTTATGGAAGTGTTGTCTAACATACATTGAAGGAGGTCATATTTATACCTTGGCTTAGTTGTACTTCAATACCAAAAAATTCCTTATGTTTTACACTTGCACGACGGGGAGTACACGACTGTAATTAAAATATCATTTAATATTTAATAAGCCGTTTTTAAAATTAAAGATAAAAATGTAAAAATAATTTATGATTCTGAATAATAGATTTATTTAATTGCAAAAATAATTAATTGAACGAATTGAGGAAAAAAAACGAGTTCGTATCTCGAACCCAACACGTTTAGGTGGAAGATGAGTGCTCTACCAGCTGGGCTTCTTCAGGACAGACGGTTTTCAAACTTATTATTATACCGGGTGACTCAAAATAGATGTTAAAGCGATTGTCTTTTAAACCGTAAGTGATCGAAGCATACTTTCAATTAGAAAAGTTCATCCAGTAAAGAGTAGTTTTCAGATACGGCATTTTTTTGAAGTAAAACTTCTTTAGGCACAACTAGGGAGTAACTCAGATATTTTTCTGACGGAGTAACGCTCAGTAAAGGAAATGACGTAGCTTTTTCCCCCTTGCTTCTTCATTCCGCCATGACTGCAAAAACATTGCAATGTCAAGGACAAAAAGCCTGATAATTTCTACACCGTTTGTACGATCCCCTTGAAAATTTCCATAATCACGTATAAAAATATAGGAAACAATCTGCGCTACTTAAAAAATCTGAAAATCCACCCGTTCCCTCATTTTTAAGCGATTTTTCGCTATTTTCAGCAACATTTCATATCCGAGAGTCAAAACTTTAATCATTTGTATGACAAAATTAGCTATTGCAAGTGATTTTTACTTCATATTGACGTCACACTTAACAAGCTTTTTCAAGATTTATAAGTTTAATTATTTTCGGAACAGCTCTCGGGCGTTCGTTCCTGAGAACGTCGACTGTGCTCCCTGCGCGTCGACATTACTCCCTACCTGTTTTGAAGCAAGATCTTGTCTGATGACCCTGTTCAGTGGATAAATGGACCGGCTCTTGTCAGAGCCACTGTGTGAAGTCTTTCGCTGAACAGGCGCAGATCCTGCTGACTGTCTCTCACTGTTGTTACAGGCGGCGACCCAACCCGTCACCTCCGATAAACAAGGCCTACGCACCGAATACAGAAAGTGGCACTATGGTGAATTCCGTTGCGTTCCTCACATGTTTTCAATGGCATTAATACAATATTTAATGGAATTATGAGTAAAAACTTGACATGATTGGTTGCCATGATACATAAATTGTGATTGTCTGTACTTAAATAATATGTAATCTTTTAATATTGCTCATGCGTTTTTGAGTTATTTATAATAATGAGCCAAATGTAAATTTTTAAACAGAAAAATACTTCGAGCAAAAACAGCAGAGGAAAACAAAGGTTAAGAACACTGCCATAGAAAAGCGCAATAATAGACCCTACGTGCATTCGATACCAACCGACAGAAGAAAACACCAGTTTAGGAACACAGTTAAAGAAAAATACCACAACAAAGACATTCTCTCGATTCAAACCCTACGGGAAAACATTTTAAGAAAACAGTGAAAGAATAATAGTTCAACACGAACACTTCCTGGATGCTAACCCGATATCCAGACGGAACAACGGTTTAAGAACACGGGTATGTAACACCACAAAGAAACAAACACTGGCTGCAAAGGGTTTAAAATCAAAATAAAAGAATCACAAATGGACACTCCGTGGATTCTAACCCAACCTCAAGACGGAGCAACGGTTTAACACGGGGATGGAACACCACAAAGAAACGGACCTTGGCTGCAATCATTCCAAAACAATAGATAGAACCTGCAGTTTAAAAACACGGATACAGATAAATAATTCGAAACCTACCAGCAGACGAAATCTACGCTTAAGAATACCATGCTTAATTAATTAGACTAATTAATGCTAATACAACGAGTAATTAGCGAGATATAAAACAATACGTTGATTATGCCGATTGATTAATATTCATCAATTATTAATTCAGTAATACTTCACTCTAGTTACGGGGGGGGGGAATCCTCCCCCTCTTAAACAGAAAATAAGTTGAATAATGTAAGAAATCAAAATTTATTTCCATAAAGTGGATATCTAAAATAACTTGGTACAACTTTAAGTATTCCAGAAGCAATCTTACGTTTTTTTCCGGTTATTTCATCGTTTGACTTATTACATTAAAATAAAGAACCAATAAGTATATTAAGTAATTTAATTAAAAACATAGATTAATCATTATTTTAGTTGTTAACTGACAGATACAATTCCATTAAATAAAATTAATACATTACATTGCATTAAAACAATAGAACAAGTAATTAGATTATCATAAGGTTAATTAAGAAATTAATTTTTAATTAATAATTTTCACTGAAGTTCAATTGCGATTAGCATTAAACTGAATACAAGTTCGTAAATTACAATACATTAAAAGAATAGAACCGTTATATTCATTATTAATTAACTTAAAAACGTAATTCTGATTTGATTAAGAATTATAGTAAAAAGTTAACTAAGGTTAGTTTTAAACCGAATGCAAATTAATGAAAAATAAAATATCTCTGTTGGGATACCAGTCTGCAGTCGTCCCTTTTTTTCGTTTTCTATTGGTTGATAAATTCATTTTTTTTCACTTTATGGAAATAAATTTTGATTTCTTACATTTTTCAACATATTTTCTTTTTAAGGGGGGGATTTCCCCCCCACACACACAACTAGAGTGATGTATTACTGAATTAATAATTGATGAATATTAATCAATCGGCATAACCAACGTATTGTTTTATATCTCGCTAATTACTCGTTGTTTTAACATTAATTAGTCTAATTATGTTAAAACAACGAACACGCATTCTCCTTCTCGCCAATAGCGACAGATGGCACCAGCACCGACCTCTTCCATTTCTCGCTCGGCTCTTTCAAAGTCCGGAACAAGCGGCAGCGACCGCACAAAAGTCCACAACGAGTGGCAGCGTTCCATAACGCTCTGAGCATCGTTCGTCAGCCTACGACTGACTCTCTAGAGGGGGAGTAGCGTGGCGGTGAGAGATCACCTCCGCGCACACAACACCAGGCAATTGAAGACGGGTCGAACGGGTACCTTTTGCCGAGCCGGATTGCGCCTCATTCTACCACCCATGAGTCCCTAGGTTCGAACCAAGCTCTCGCTGCACGTTCTCCCTACAATATATATATATATATATATATATATATACACCGGGTGTTTCAAAAATGACCGGTATATTTGAAAAATCAATAAAAACTGAACGGCAGCGATAGAAATAAACCATTTGTTGCAATATAATTGGGACAACAGTAAATTTTCAGGCAGACAAATTTTCAAAATTAGTTACAATGTTCCACGACAGATGGCGCTGCAGTCTGGAAAAGTCTAAACTAAATTTGATATTTTCCACATATCCACCATGAACAGCAATAATATGGCCCATATGCGCCAATTCTGTTTATTGACGAAGCCGTCCGATAAAAATAAGCTTCGTCAGTAAACCACATGCTGCCCACATGGATATCACCGTCATCAATCCTTTGCACCACATCGCTAGCGAATGTCTCTCCTGCATTAATGGAAGCAGTACTGAGGAGTTGCCGAGTTTGAATTTTGTATGGATAGAGGTGTAAACTCTGGCGCATGAGACGATACGTGGATGTTGGCTTAATTTGGACCGCAGCTGCAACACGCCGAATGGAAACCGGAGGCCGCTGTTGGTCACCTGTTGCACAAGCTGAGCACTGCTCTCAGTGGTTACCGTACGCGGTCGAACTAACTTTTCAGCACATTCATTCTTCACGTTCCCAGTCCGTTGAAAATTTTCAAACAGATCCTTTATTGTATCGCTTTTCGGTCCTTTGGTTACATTAAACTTCCGTTGAAATCTTCGTCTTGTTGCAACAGCACCGTGTTTCGGTGGAATTCCAACAAGAAAAATCCTCTGTTCTAAGGAATAAACCATTTTTTTTCATAGCAAACTTACAATCTGTGAACAGCACATGCTTACAGCAGAAGGGCGACTAGCAGAATGGCGAACTCACAGACTGCGTTTTCTTCTATATCTTTCAAATCGCCTGCAGCGCCATCTGTTGTTGAAAATTGTAACTAATTTCGAAAATTTGTCTGCCTGAAAATTTACTGTTGTCCCAAGCATATTGCAACGTACGGTTTATTTCTATCGCTGCCCGTTTAGTTTTTATTGATTTTTCAAATATACCGGTCATTTTTGAAACACCCGGTATATATATATATATATATATATATATATATATATATATATATATATATATATATATATACAGTAAAATGATATCTTAACGATCATTATTTTTTGTTGAAAAGCATTTTCTGCCATAGACTAAGTCAAAAAGAAATTCTAATAATTTCTAAATAAAGTCAGCAAGAGAGGAAAACAATTTGGAGAGCTCTTTGTCTAAATCTGCAACTTATAAACTAAATTTAAATCTGTCTATGGCAGAAATAGACCAAGTCAAAAAGAAATTCCAATAACTTCTAAATAAAGTCATCAAGAGAGGAAAACAATTTGGAGAGCTCTTTGTCTAAAACTGCAACTTATAAACTAAATTTAAATCTGTCTATGGCAGAAAATGCGTTTTAACAAAAAATAATGGTCGTTAAGAGAATTGATATCTCAGAGGCATTTTACTGTATGTATATTAGGGTGACGCAAAAAAACCGACTATTTTTTTAATTGAGTCTCGAGTGAAAAAATGTTAGTTTTTGATGTTTTCAGAGCCCCCTCCAAAGGACAGCTCAAAAAAAAAAAAAAAAAAAAAAAAAAAATTAAGAGGTCGCTCCAAATTTTTTTAAACTTCAAAAATCGTCAAATATGGAATTTTTTTGTTTTTTAATTTTTTTTTCGTTACGGTATCATTTTATTGACAAAAAAAAATAAGTTTCTCAAATTTTAAGTTCAAAATATAAATTTTGAAAGGTCGCTCACATTTTTTTTTTATTTATTAGTGCATTACTTTAGATTTTTTAGACTAATAAATTTTTAAAAAGTGTGAGCGACCTTTCAAAATTTAAATTTTGGACTGAAACTTTCAGAAACTTATTTTTTTTTGTCTATAAAATTATACCGTAACGAGAAAAAAAAAATTAAAACACAAAAAAATTCAATTTAAGACGATTTTTGAAATTTAAAAAAATTTGGAGCGACCTCTTAATTTTTTTTTTTTTTGAGCTCTCCTTTGGGGGGGGGGGGGGCTCTTAAAACATCAAAAACTAACATTTTTTCACTCGAGACTCAAGAAAAGAAAATAGTCGGTTTTTTGCGTCACCCTAATGTGTATATATATATATATATATATATATATATATATAATTTGTACGTATATATATATTTGTACGTATATATATATATATAATTTGTACCGAGACGTACCGGTAGTGGGTAATTATATATATATATATATAATTACCCACTACCGGTACGTCTCGGCCAAAAGGTACTCATTCGATCGGTCTTCAATTGCCAGGTGTTGTGTGCGCGGAGGTGATCTCGTACCGCCACACAATATATACATATAATTTATGTACGAGAATCAACATTTCCATCAGAATTATAGAAACATGGACAAATGCAGATTAGAAAAATGGGAGGAATAATCCCTAATCAACAATGAAAAAGAGATACAAGAAGAGAAATCTAATTTATTAAAAAAAAAAAGCATTAAAGCTAAAATGCTTTTTAATAAAATCGTAATCCACGATTCAAAAATAAATATTTAAAATACATGCCTTCAAGAAAAAAGAAAAAACATCTTGGAATGTATGAAATTATGTTAAGAACCTCATTAAATAAAAATCACAAACAAAAAACCTGAATGTAAATTTTTAAAAAGTCGCAATGCAAATTAAAATAATTCAATCAGTGACATATACTTAAAATCCAACATTATACTTAATACACACACACACAGTGGTTAAATGTTTTTTTAATTGAATTTTGTTTAAAATATTCACACTACAACTAAGTAACTGCAAACAAAAAATGCAATGAATCATTTAAACTCCCTTTTTTTATTAATTAATTAAATCTCATCTGCATCTAGTTGTAACTTAAGTCATTTATTAATATTCATAATTTTTCAAAAAATATTTTATTTTATTTTTATGGAAAAAAAAATTCTACTAAATAAATATTGAATAATTGTATTATGCGAATCATTTCAGTTTATAATATTAATTTTAATTAAATTAAACTTTATAGACACGCACTGAAAACAGCCTAGAGATTTTTTTTTTCATTTTCTGAAAAATCGTCTATAAAAAGTGTACTTAACGTGTTATATAAGTCTACTTATATAATAACAGATGTCAGCACCAATTGAAAATAAGGTTTAAAATAAGATTCGTAATGTACTCGTAATTTAAATCGTATATTCTTTTATTGCGTATCATCTAAAACTACTTCAAACTGCCTATATGTTTATTTCGCTGGTATTTCATCTCATGATAATTAATCATTTTAACTCATAAGTATTTTGCCGTACAGACTCGCCAGTTTTGAAATTCGGTGGGCAGGCATGGCGTCAGTGAGCTAACCAATGAGCGATCTCGATTCCGGGTTGTGTGTTCGGAAGCAGAATAAGGTTCCGAATGAATTTAAGGATTGGGTAATATGCTTCCCGGCATCATTATTCCCACTGAGAGTAAGCATTCAAAGACCAGCGCGCGGAAGCAGCGATGGACACAGAAGGAAATTGCTCAATACAGTACGCCAAATTTGGTTCCGATCGCACTAACAGGCAAGGCATCTATAGCGAATAAACATACACACAAACAGACAGGAAAACTGTTCGTAATATTTTATATATTAAATAGTGCATTATTTGAATGATACTGATGTTACTTAATATTAATTTGAGTCAAAATACATATTTTAAGGGGTCAGATCACTAAAAATAAGATAATTTTCAGATTTAATTTTACAGCTAAGCCGAAGTACTTTTTTAGAAAAAATAAAAAGACATTTAAAAGATTAGTTACTTTTTAAATCAACTTTTAAAAATTTTTCTTGTTACTGTGAAAGTGAATAAAACGTGAATATGACACGGTCTACATAAGGTGATTTAAGTAATTAAAAACTCACCGGGGATAAAGCTAAACTAAATAAAAAAGTTTTACTATCTTCATTTATTTTTAAGATCATGTCTATTTTGTAATAAAAAAATAATATGTTTAGTTATGTAATAAAATTTATTATCTTTCAAGCTGTGTGCGTGTGTATCTGTGTTATAATGTATTAGAAAGTGGGGGGAGAGGTTGAGGTGTAGTCTTTGAAGAGATAAAGAAAAGGGGCAATTTAAGAAATTTTTCTCGGGGACCCAAGCAACACACTCATGTTGTTTCAATGTAATTTCTGGCTAGCATTGTCACAATGCATTTTTACAACAGTAAATATGAATTAAAATGATGTTTTCAAGTTGATAATTATCAATAATTATATTTTTCGTCAATTGCCGCATGATTTTAATAATTCTGCATGAAGGAAATAAAATCTTGTTTTTTATTTGATTTCCTCTTGTGATTTCACAATGTTGTTTCAATATTACATCAATGTCCATGCTGAAATAATGTGGGCAAAACTGAACAAAATCATGTGGAAAAGACATTGAAAGTTCACATTGAAACAACATTTTGTATGTTAGCATTTCACATTTAAACCACATTGAAACAATATTGTTGTGTTGTTTGGAGATGTGATGTAATTACCGCTCGTGATTGGCAGAAAAAATCTGTCATCCATCTGGACCGTATTCACATTGGAAACTGGAGTCACCCAACCGCATTAAATGTGTCTCTTTAAATGTTCTGTGGTTCAATATGGACACTATTTCTTTCCTAGCGAATTAGAGTATTTTCTATAGCTGGGTAACAGATCTCAAGAACGTTATATGCTTCAGATCCCTACGTCGCGGCGAAACGCACCTCAAATCGATGTTCGGTTAGGCTTGTGAAAGTGTGATCATTTCAGCCTAGGACGTTACCAGAGATGGATGAATGGGTTTACAAGTCCGAATGCATTACGTGTATGGTGCCGCTGACCTGAGGTCATATTAAAATATAAGTCAATAATAAAAGTCACAACTCTTTTAAAGTCATTTCTCCCTCCTCTCTACGCCTGCGAACATTGCTCTCAAGATACAGCTCCGGAGAATTAGAAACGACTTACACTTTAGTCGGCCGTCGTTCGTCGTACAGCAAAGTTACATATATCGATCGTTTACGATAATGTAAACTTTAATTTGCTAAACGTAAAATTTGCGTAAGGGGTCATATTCATATTTAATTTCGCACAAACTTTTTTTTTCAATGGCAACCCCTATATTTAACTTCATATTTCCAAAATTTAGCTCTCATCCAAACCCCGGATACCAATTTTCAATACAGATGATCTGAAAATGTATGAGTTATAAGCTTCCGAAATCCCTCTCCCCCCCTATGTTAAAATATTTTTTCTTACTTTAATTTTTAATTCATATCTCATAATATTAAGTTGATTAATATCATGAGATTAATCAACATAATATTATGAGATATAAAAACTACTAAGATTAGTAGTTTTTATTCATACTATTAAACTTAACTACCCAAACATAATTTACTACTACAGTGCGCACCGGTCATAACGGACCTGGGATATAACGTAATATCGGTTATAACGTACCTAGAAGCTAGGTCCCGATCGAAGTCCTATATTTATAATGTTATTTATGTTTGGGTAAAACGTACTTAACAAAAGTACGTACTTCGGCTATAACGTACTTTTTATACCAAAGGCAAAAATAAAATTTTGCTTTTCTTAAGAATTTTATTTCCTTGTTCTCGGAAATTTCAGTACCTTCAAAAACACTCGTTGTCAATTTTCAGATTCTCTAGCGAGATGAATTGTGCATGAATGAAGGGAGCGATCTTTTATCTTTTTCGCCAACTAGGCAGGGCTAAGAACAAGACCATGTTTTTTATTTGTCATTCATCAATGTAAATGCCTGAAAGGCCTATCTATAATGATTCGGATGATAATGAAGATGAAACAGAGGAGCCTATACCAAGCATACCCGACGCATTAAATCCTGCAAAAACATTATCACGATTTTTTGAATGGCCCATTGATGATGGACCATCAATGGCCCATTGATGAGAGACTCTACAAAAGTCTGTTATGGATATCCAAAACGGTATTTTTAAAGTAGCATCTGCCCATTTAAAACAATAGAAAATTACAGATTGTTTATCTCAATAAAAATTGTAAGTAATAAAGAATTTTCTCTGTTTAATTTAAATTTTTAAAAATTCAGACCTGTTTAAAACACATATTACAATGAAATTATGAGCCCACTTTTTTTTTTTGTGTAATATTGAATCTTACCGGCGGTACTGCTTATAACGTACTTCGGCTATGACCTACTACTTTTTTAGGTCCCGTGAGAGTACGTTATAACCGGTGTCTACTGTATTATAAGTTTTAATAAAATATTAATAGAAATTATGGAATATTAAATTTATTCATAAAAATTTTTGAATAAGACCTAGCAAAATTTCGATGGAAATAGATGAAGAAAGTAATTCTACATGGCTGTGCAAAATTTCAAATTTTTACGTTCAGTAGTTTATTTTATATTAATTAAAATCTATTATTTTCACGAGTTAAGAGACCATATATATATTTATTCAGTGACAATTTTTTTTGAAAATTGCGTAAAATAAATGGAAATTATATTTCTTTTTCTGAAATACTGTAAAAGTTAGCGGTATTAAAAACTAGTAAATTTTGAAGCAAATAAATCGCGGTTTTGAGCAGTTTGATGGTGATTCTATAAAGTGTCCATTTTTGCGCCCACCTCTTTTTCTCCCAAATAAAATATTTTCCATGTGTAGAATTAGATGCAGTAGATGCATGTCTTCCAATGCAATTGCATGCCAGATGCATGTCCTATTTCTAAAAAAAGTGGGTTCGTCTAATCTTTACGCGCGGTTGAAGTAAAACTTCTTTGACGTTTACGACACATATAACTGAAATGATCAAACTTTAAGTTAAAATATATATCATATTATAATTTAATTATATTTATAATTCATGTACTTTACAAAGATTATATAAATGTTATATTCATATTATTCATTGGAAATAGGTACTTGAATGTCATCATAATTTTTTATGTATGAAATTATAGATTTGTGGTAACTATAATGTGAAACATAAATTTTACTCTCTAAATTTGCTAATTTTCTTGAAAATACAGCATCTATCGTTGTACCGAAACGCGTTGTTGATTGAAGTCGAGAATTATTCATAGTTAGATAGAATTTTTCTTTCAAACTTCTTCTTTTTGACAAATAATAATATCACTTCGCTTCGAAACTATTGCCTATATTCATTACGAAATAGTATTCTAAGTCAATTATGTAATTAAAACACCAGTAATTACTATATATCACGTTCATAAGTCTATGTATTTAATTTTTTGAAGTTCTGCTAATTCAACCATCTCCATTTACTTCGCCTCGATGGAAATATAAACAACCTGATATGCGCAGAAGCCAGAAGATTTGCAGTTATCCAGTGTGCGTAGCGCCATCTGTTTGCAACAACGGCGTTATCCGACTTCAACGGCGTTATCCGAAGTGTCCCCTCCTATAAATTTACCTTCGTGGGATCGAAGTATGATCCTCCAACAGTGTTCTTAAACGAAAATTTCCCTCTGCTGTTTAAATTCGTTTGCAGCCGCTGTCCCTTTAATTGTGGTGTTCCATCACCTTGTTCTGTCTGGAAGTTGGGTTAGAATCCAGGAAAAGTGTTCTTAAACTGACGTTTCCATCTACTGTTCCGGTTCGATTGCAGACAGGTTCCATTTCTTTGTGATTTTCCAAAACAATGTATTGTATATTAGTCATCTAAAAATAAGGATTATCGAGAACCTCCTGTGAGGTTGGGATTACATTTAAAATATTATGTTGGATGCAGTGGCGTAGCCAAGGAGGGGGGTGGGGGGGGGGTCATAACTCCCCTCCCATGAGGAATTTTTTGCCATACAAAATGTATATTTTTCAATACATTATCACACACACGTATACATATATATGAGTTGCAGTAGTCGTAACCCCCCCTCATGAAAAATTTCTGGCTACGCCCCTGGTTGGATGTACCTTCAAAACGCTTATTGATACGGCTCTTGACTGTTTTTCTCGCCGTTTCTTTCCGCGTATTTTTTACACGATGAATTCTGTGGAATGCCGAAAGCAGGTCGAAAAGGTGGATTTTGAGTGGTTCTTCTTTTTCAAGGTGCACTTGGCATGGAGTATGACATATACGTCACTTCCTTTACTGAGCGTTACTTCCGTCAGAAAAAAAATCTTAGTTACTCCCTAGTCGCCACTAAAGAAGTTTTACTTCAAAAACCAACATCTTCAACATTCCAGGCATGAATTTGACCTTTTTAATATTGGAAACATCGGGTCATTGGACTCCCCCATATTTTATTAATCATTCAACAAGCATTCAGAGTCACATTTTTCTGTCTAAATTTTCAGACTATAAATTAAAATACTGCCAACTGTTTTATAAAATTATTGCTCACTGCAGATGATAATATTAAATGAAGAAAGTGAAATAACTAACACAGTGATAATGGTTGGTCGGCAAAAAAGTAATTGCTTTTTTTACATGAAATTCAAATAAATTTTCAATCATGAAACCATTCTTCAAGTTCAACTGTGGCTGCATAACATTCATGCTTGTAGTCAGAACAGCAGAGAACAGCCTTTCACTCCGGGCAAAATTTCACCTGGCTTTGAGAAACTTCAAATAACAATTTCAAAATACGTTTCAGTATACGTTTGTCCCGCAGTGGTCTGGGCTCTAAACTCCGTTCCCACTACATCACGGCAAGTGAAGCGTCATCCGGCTTGGCTAGTGCTTGGGAGGGTAAACTCCTCTCTCGGACTGCTGTGGAACCGTGTACACTAATGGGAGCTGGTGCACGTAAAATCCGTCATGGCTCCAATGTCCACCATGTTTAAAGATACCTCTGGGGGGTGCCAATTTCAGGTGGTTGGTACCTTATCTGAAATTGTTTCAAAATTAGGGGACCCCGAGCAAAGTCCCTCACGGAGGGCAATCCCACCCCCGGCTTAGATCCCTAGCGTAGTTAATTGGCTGTACATTTCCATTTCCTCTACTATTTTTTGAAATTTAATCTGCCGTTTATTCATCTTGCTGTAATGTTCGTAATTTTCTGTTCTCTTGATCTTATTTTTTCTTATTTATCTTCCTCTTCGGGTAATTTTCATAATCCGCTGAAGACACTACACTGGGCATTATGCTGAGCATGTGTTATGTCTTTTACATCTATAAATGGATTTAGTTCAGATCGAGCTGATTTGGAATTATTAACAGGAAGGACTTAAGATGCTCAGAACATGCTACGACAGAGGTTCTGGATTTTCCAGAGAATTGGGATAAATGTTTTCAATTGCATAGATACATACTAATAGATGTCGTTCTATTCGGGATGTGTTGTGAGCATTAATAAACTCCTGGTCACTTAATTCTTCTCCAGAAGTTTTCAAAGGGTCTTCATTAATTTCCTCCATGAAACATATTTTTATCTTTTCTAAACCATGAAAAGAGAGAAATCAGAAACAATAAAATAAAAATGTATTGTTCCTGATTAAAACATTTTACACGTAAACAATTGATTTTTTTTAAATTATAAGTTGCTGCTCTGTTGCCCGGTCCCTTGATCTGGGGTTTTGTTTGATAGCAGAACACACCGAGAGCAAAAAATGCTTAAATCCACAAAAATGAGCTGCTTTCGGAGGCTCATCCTGTTTTCCTGGTGATTATTTGAAGGTTCCTGTTATCCTGGTCATCTATTTCTTCACAAATGAACCTTTCTTTCGAATAAGGTTTGGACATTTTGGCGAAGTATTCGTAAAAGGTAGAGCAAGTCATCCTCTTATCTTCAGATTCCAACCATGCGGAACGCAGTGGGTGATATCAGGCACTGTTTCGTACTTGGACACAACGGGTCTAAATGATTGCAAGCATTAGCTGTAATAAGTACAGTAAAGCTCTTTTTACTCATTATTTACGAAGAAGTATGCATTCTTTGTACCCTTGGAAGCCTATGTATTTCGCACAATTTAAGGAAAATGCTGTTTCGTCAATACTGAACACTTTTCTTGGATTTCCCAATACTTTAATAAAATAGTGTTCCCGTAAGTGTTTTTCCTTTTTCTGTAATACTTACAGAGCCAGGCTTTCGTCTGATTAGGGAATTACTGGTTGCTTTGTAAACTAAATTAATACAGGGTACCACCATAATTTCTGACTGCTGCTGTAAGTGGAACACTAGTCTTCACAATACTGAGTGTTGCTAATATTTATCCCTCTTCACACTTTTCTTTGTTCTTTCAACTTGACCTTTCCTTTTGTTTAGAAGAGCTTGTTGGAGCCATTTTACTAACATGAAATGAAAAACAACCAACCAACTTGATAAAGCCAATCTAAAATTGGAAAACATAAGCTTGTCGGTTTTTAATTTCCATTAATCAGGAAAACGTAATCTATCGATTTGGGTAGTTATTGATTAACCATAGATTGTATTAATCGATGGTTAATCGATAACTACCCAAATCGATAGATTTGGGTAGTTATCTTCTTTAAAAAACGTTTGGCTTCTTTAAAAAACTAGAGAATAGAGCTGAAAATGCAGTCTGTGTTATTCGCATCGAGAACAAATACACAAGCAAACTGTATTACACAAAGGCGAAAACATATGCACACATATAAAGTGTGTTTTCAAAACGAGAACAAATCACACTAAGTTTTGTCTAATTCAAAGACAGGCAGAATATTGCTTCGTCCTAAATGTATACTTATTAGCATTTCTCATTATGCTTACGTACTTGGGTCAAAAATGACAATATCTGAATGTTTAAGCTGTCAATAATCGGTTCCTAACATTGGAATTATTGACTGCAACGGGAACATATTATGACATCCCGCAGTCGAAAATTGGATCCCTTCCTTATTTTTAAAAGGGGGGCGCATAATAGTGTTCAAAATCAAAAGAATAATCTTAATAATGTCATTGAGCATATTTATGTGACATTCACAATTATTGAAAGGTGTATCGATAATTGTGTAAATTGACTGCTTAAAGTATTAATTATTGACACCCCTAAAATAGTTGTTTAATTGAAAATTTACATTTGGGAACAGTAGTGTTACATGTCGGAACCAGTATGCTCTTTAAGCAGAAGTGGCAACAAAGTAGATCTAAAAAAATGTAAAGAATGAAGCAGCATGAAGTTACATACTTATTATAGGCGAAATCGAGACTTATCTCTTGAGCAAAACGTTTAGTTTAAGAGCCGCTGCAAGATACTAATTAGAGACTCTACGCTCCAAGGAGTTTTTCTCGGTGAAATTGACTTGATCTCGGTAGGAATCTGTATCTGATTAGTTGAGCTTTGGCTAGGTGCTAAGTTTGAGTTTCTAAGTGGCCCGAAACGATTATATTTAAACTTCAAAGGAACAACTGTCAATAAATCGGGTAGTGTCAACAATTGGTGCCTTTACCCTACGTTATTGGTAAACGAATGGTGTATATAACTTTGCTGTGAGACGAACGACGACCAAATAAAGAGCAAATGGACGCTTTTTTTCCCCCGGAGCTGTACATCCGTATTGTCGCTCCACCATTTCCGTCTGCGGCACCCTACACGTATTGCATATATGCCATTTCTGAGTTAGTAAACCTATTCATCTATCTCCGTCTAGGCCCTAGGGCAAAAGGAGTAAGCTTCCATGAGCCTGCGATTATCGACCTCTGGGGATCGCTGTTTGCATTTCTGGACACAAGTTACTATGTAAATCTTGTTTGTCATGGAATTACAATGACAGACCAGTATGTTAAGTTTCGCAACGACCTTTCGAGACACCCTGTAAAGGGAATATTCTATAAAAGTAAAAGTTACATTATGATCAAAACTAGTATAGTAAATCTTAAATGTTTCAATTATTTGAATTCTTATTTAATTTCATAACAATTAATAATATTGAATTATAAATCATATTTTTGAGCTTATTCTCTATTTAAACGGATTAAGCTTTCTTCGAATGAAATACTATTCAACAAGCTTTAACAACTAAACTTCGAAAGTTAGAGAGATGGAATTTCAAGTGTGTTAAAGTTTATGGGGGAGGATTTTGTTAAGTTTTTATTTAAAAGGTGAGCCAGTGATCATTATAATGGATTGTACAAATTTTGCGCTGTGCATATGAGAGAAATATTAAAATCTTACCTGAAATGTATCCGCATAAGGACACCACTAAATCCTGAAATTTAGTTTACTCAAATAATAACTATATTTTTTTCAGACATGTCTTTATTTATATTTGTATATTATATTCATTGCACACACAGTTAGAATCAACACATCTTAAATATGTCATTCAATAATAATTAATACTTTACAATCAATTATTTCAGAGAATTATGCTAAAATATCGGGTACCCTTCAATTTTGAATATTAACAAATTTATTTCAAAAAGTATTTTTACTTATGAAAATATTTATCTAGAAAATTCTTCAAATGATTAAATCCCTTTCGTACTAATCATTTAAACATTAATTATACCAACATAATCCACTTAAAATATTATTCAAAAACACTAAAATAATTATTATATACATAATATGGTAAAATTAAATTTATCATACCAATTTCTCCTGCATCAGTTTTACAAATTTTCGAAGTTCATAATTCTAAAGTTTCACTAATTTCGCGATATATTGTCATTCAGTCCACAATATTACGATGTCTCACAAAGTCTGTGAGATTTTATACAGTATCGCTAAGTCCACGATATTGCGATAATCTAGCGTTCTTCTCATAGTTCATAGTCCACGATATTGCGATGGCCTAGCGTTCTTCTGATAGTTCATTTCTCTAATTTTGATTTCGTATACAGTTAGTGCACCACAAAAAATTCTTCATCAGCTGGAACAGTTCGATCTTATAAGAAATGATTTTTTTGGAATCAACGAAATTCTTATAACTTAGACGAAAGAATTTTCAAAATCTTCATCAGCAGGAATAGGCGATATCTCCCAAACGCAGGAAGAGACGTATCAGCGGAACAGTTGATCTCAGACGAAATGATGACTAAATTCTTGTACGTCAAACGAAAGGATTTTCAAAATTAACGAACATCTTGTAAGTATTTCCCAACCACAGGAAGAGGCGTATAAGCGGAACAGTTGATCTCATAAGAAAGGATTTTCAAATCAACTAAATTCTTGTACTTCAAACGAAAGGATTTTCAAAATTAACGAACATCTTGTAAGTATTTCTCAACCACAGGAAGAGGCGTATCAGCGGAACAGTTGATGCCGAGTTCAGAACATCGGTCGATCTCTAGAATTGATTTTATTTCTAATAATCAATTTTCATTTTCTTCAAACAGATACGTTAAAAATATCCAGCCGAAGGCATCGGTTGATTTCAGGAAAAAGAGACTGGGTCTCAAACCCTTCAATCTTCCGAGAGGCCTGGCTTGCGTTTTCGAAATTTCAAATCCAACTGACAAAACCGTTACTGAAGTTCTGTAGCTTGACTTACGCCAATTTGGCTAATTCTTATGTTTTTGGCTCAATGTCACAGTATCCACTGCATATTTTTAATTGTAGCCAATGGAGATAAAAATCACATGGGGCTTCCCTTTTCCTTGTAAACCTGAAAATTTATGAGTTTTTTGACTGTGTCTGGCGAAACGATCTGGCGAACCGATTTTCCCTGCACACTTGTTGTTTACTGAAATATGATATCGCCCAGTGTGGTCTTGAGATTCCTTCTCTGAAAATTCGAAGTCTGTGCGGTCCCCGTGTGAATGAACTCTGGGAACTTGGGGGGGGGGGGAATTGTATTTCATACTTGAAGTAATCTTAAAAACTTCGCATATACTTGTGAGGTATTAAAGTTCGCCTTTTCCAGAGCATGATTGAAAAATGTTATGCCTTCGCATAACAAAGTGGCTTAATGAAAGTATGTAGATGCACAGCTTATGGGTTTTATAAAAATATCCTTATATTTCGCGATGAAATCCATACAACTGAGCCCGTAACGGAGCAAGACAGGATCATTAGAAAATTATCATTATACGTATTAAGTTTCAAAAAGATCCCTCCCAGAAATATGATATCGCCCCGTGTGGTCTTGAGATTCCTTCTCTGAAAATTCGAAGTCTGTGCGGTCCCGCGTGAATGTTCTGGGAACTTGGGGGGGAAAATTGTATTTCATACTTGAAGTAATCTTAAAAACTTCGCATATACTTGTGAGGTATTAAACTTCACCTTTTCCAGAGCATGATTGAAAAATGTTATGCCTTCGCTATAACATCACTTCCGTCCGACGAGAAAAAAAATTACCATGATCAAGCCATTTGTAGAATATCACAAGCACATGATGTTTCTATAAAAAGAGATTTACTATTTTTTGCCACCAACACGTATGATTTTTGATTAAGATATGAAATTATGCACACAAAATTAAAAAAAAAATCACCTAATAATACTTTACAGAATACCAGTAATCATATGCAAATGTAGAATAACGCAGATAATATAACAAACAATGTAGCACAATGTAATAATATTCAATATATAATATTCAATTTATAATATTTCAATACATATACCATAACATTTAATATAAGACCATAAATATTACAGATTACGACAGAATCTTTCTTTAAAGCATACAACAAATTCATATTTTTACTTTAATGGAACACACGATCAAATGTTTCTTGTCTGCTCTCAGTTTCTCTTATCTTTTATTTACTTTCAAAAATCCATTTAAATTTATTTATTCTCAATTTATTCAAATTCTTAAATTTTCATTTTTTTATTTCTCATTCATTTATTAGCATCATTTTGTTTTCAAATTGGTTTTTGCAATATGTCATTGGGAATTATCAAATTTTGCAAAAGCACCACAGGTCAAATTAACAGTCTATGAAATTAGATTTTTTTAAAACAATTCTGAAGTTCTCCAACTGTAGGACCCGCCATACACAGTTAGACGTGTAATTAAAAACTTAAGGCACCATGAGTTTACCACACTTAAACTACGAATTGTTAAACATAACCTCCAATTTTTTTTTAGGGGCCCTTAAAAAATTTAAAGATTTTGAGTACGACTGTTAAATTATTAGTACCAGGTTACCGAGCCATGCTCAGAATCTAAAGGCTCCTTAAGTGTAAAATAATGAGTACGTAAATGCCTTGGCACGTATCAATAATCTTCATGGTTACCAAAGATTTATATCGCTGTCGGATCACTCATACATTATCAGGTAAGCTTTGGCCGGCATTCAATGTTACAATGACATATACTTTGTTTTGAAGAGGGATGCTAAATAATCGATGGTCGGTGCCATCAGAGTTGAGCAAAAAGTAGTTTAACGTAAGGTGCCTCCTTTCCTTCTGTAGCAGATCAGCGAGGGTATCAGCGAAGATCTTTGGCGATGCATTCACTAAGAGCGTCTTCATTACTTCAGAAATATATCTGTCCATATTGAGGACGTTCAAATTCAGCATCAAGAATTTGAGTTGGTTGAACTGTCAGATGAATGAGTTTATAAAAAAAATCATCACGTCTGTTATGCACTGTTCGCAACGTAGCAGTACACACCAAAATCGTTAATAGTTTCACTCGTCATATACTGTGAACAAAGCCATTGTAAAGTATGCTTTCAAATTTCGAATTCTTTTATGAAATTCTTTGAAATGTGAGTGACATCGAAGAAACAACCACACCCATTCATTAGAAAATTCGGAATATCCTACATCAATCTTACAGTCCCCAAAACGGTTTCGGTTAATTTTTGTTTTTACTCTTCAGAAAAATGCAAAGCTCCACGGTGAATGCAATCCATGTTAAAAAGTTTTAAACTATGATAGTAAGTATCCACATTTGTGGCAGCTTTGTAGATATTTAGACTTTTTACCCGAAGTATTTGTCAACGTCGAGCTGTTCTATGTCGTTCTCCTTCCAAATACTAATCATCTGTTTCATCTGCTTGTGTTTGAACTGCACGTTCACACATTTGGGCCAAGTGCTGCTGCCGGTGATCAAATGTTTCCACTGCTCGTTTTTGAGCTAAACTTTCATGCATTTACGTCTTTATAATACATCTACGATGATAATTCTTTACGATTGAAATTGTAAATTTCTCTACAGTGCTTCAATTCAAACATAAAATACTTATTTTTTTCTAATTCAAAGAATATACATCTTGCATAAACAAATTCTACAAACGTAAATTCAATCTTATAGATACATAAATATAGATGCCATAAAAGTATAATCTTACATAAATATGCTTTAAACATAATTTTATTTTATAAACTCACGCTTAAGAAAACAAAAAGTGTAACGCAATTTGAATTATTAGTACAAAAGGACACTTCGAAATCATGAAATCAAAAACAGAATAGATCAAAAATATTCTTTTATAATAACCCTAACAACTACTTAAACGTTGACAATAATAGAACAAACGGATGGACTGAAGAAAATGGACTTCTAACCTCGAATAAATTAAAAATACATCGTTCCTATATAGTTATGCTGATCCCTGACTCTGTCACAATTCCAGTTCAACCACTCAAAATAAAACTTTTACATCATTAATCCAAACAGATTAAAAATGTATTGTCTAATAACTTAAAATTTACACGGTTTGTTGGTGTGATCAGCCTGAAAATTATCATAATTATGTAAAAAAAAAAAAAAAAAAAAAAAAAAAAAAAGAAAAAGAAAAAATTTGATAATCCACCCGTTCCCTGATTTTTAAGCTTTTTTTTTTTTTCAAGCTCCATTTCATTTAAGAGAATAAAAAAAAAGCTAATCATTTGAGTGTCAGAATCATCGATTGCAAGTGACATTGACGTTACATTGAAGTCACGGTTATCAGGCTTTGGAGGGAAAATTACGATTCCAATTCGCTTAAGTTAGCTTTTCTAAATTACTACTCAGTTTAACTGTTTTTTTCAAAAATAAAATGGTTTTCTATGCATTAAGCATGGATATAGGAGAGGATGTTGATACCAAACGAAATGTTTCGAATACGAAATATTTCTGCAGATTATACAATTCGAATTTCGATATATAATAAAAATTGAATATGAAGTTATTTGATTTTAAGTGGGTTCATATTAAATATTCTGAGTGTAGACATTCTATCACCCGCTGTAATTGTCTCCACAAAGGCCTTTATCCTTTAGTTTAATGATAGTGTACAACACAAAACAACACAGTCTAATCCACATCTAAATAAGAATTGAAAATTTATTAGAAAAAATCTTAGTAACCAGATTTCAGCCTCCCAATTTACTGCTTCCACATATGGGCAACTTCCAGCCTGCGGCCGGATGGGGCCCGCCATGGCTTTTGGACCAGCCCGCAGAACAAGTCAAAACCCTGTATAAAATCTATATAAAACATTCAAACTTCCATATAAATCCGAATTATACGGCCCGCGATTTCGATAACATCCTAAAGTCAGGCCCAGGAGTTCGCTAATATCGTAAAGTTCTGCCCGCAACTTTTCAAAGGTTGTCCAAACGATGATAAAATAAATGAGTTAAAATCATGCAGTGAATGTGCAGTGAAGTGAATGAAAACTAAACTGATGGCTGATCATCTGCAAAATTAATTTGAATATCGGTTGCCAGCCCAATTTAGGAATCGATTGTATCATTATAAATTTTTTCATCGGAGTTTCGAAGATCGTTTCATTATAAACGGTTGTCCCTTAAAAAAAAAAAAAAAAATCATCAGGGTAACTACATTTAAATATTTATCGTCAACTTGGCGGAATAAGGCAGTTAAAGTAGAATTCAACCTAGTGCGTTATTTAAAAAAAAAAAAAGAAAAAAATGGAATTTTCATGTTACGTCGCAGGATCTTTTTTCTTACTGTGAATGACTGAAAAGGGTGTCATTTTCATTTAAATTATTCGGCTAAGCTGAAACTTTTATGCACTTTTGAAATTCGCATCATATGGATCAATGAAATACATGACAAATCTTTATTGTTTTAGTATATACGTGAAAATACATTTAGCTTTACGTTAGTTACAAAAGGATAATTGTAATAAATTCAGGCAATTTTTCACATAAGGTTTACGAATAGTTTTGTATTAATAACTATGAATTAAAAATAATTAAATTATTCACGTATATTCCATCAAGGTGCTTGCGGGGATGGCAACGAAGATTCTTTTCTCTTTTTCTTTCGCTGGTTGTCAGGACGATATTTTGAAATAAAAATAACTTTTTAATTCTAAACAAATTTATGTAGCTGAAAGGTGTAATATATCTAGTTACTAAAATATTTATTTGTCTGTGTACTGGATATCAAGTTCCATTTATAATGTTTCTTTGCGAAATTAATTTTTACTATTATATATCGATGACGTGTATTTTTTAATCCGCCCCAAACTTATTTGAGCGTCCCTTTTAGGAAGATTGCATCAAGTGTGTTTTTCAAACGCTCAATAGATGCCGCTACCATCCAAAAATTTTAAATTTTAAATTTTGAGCGTTTTAGAGTTTTTACAATCACGTGACCTAGCTCAATCGTTTCAGGGGCCCAAAAAAACCCCAGGTACGAAATTAAAAAAGAATCCTTAGAGCAGTTTTCGAGATCGCTGGGACATACACACAATCATTCCTTCTGAAATATAAGAGCGGATATCTAATTTCAGAAAGAACTGTTTTTGAATCTGCCTAGGAAGAAAGCTCATCATTTCTGATATTTCGTCTGAGAGACCTTTGTACAAAAATCTTACTGACGTGTACGGTGTACCTTTCTTTCCCTAGGTGCATCATCTTCCATTTTCTCTAGAATGAAATTATCGTTTCTAAGTATTTTCTTTATTTCCCAGGGCCCATTATATTTCTTTTGTAATGCTCCTGGTTCATTAAACTGTTCTAAATATACCTTATCACCTAGTTTGATACTCGGTTTATTTCTACCCTTTGTGTATTTGTTATATATCTTGAAATACTCCTTCTCATTTTCCTCTATATCATTTTTCATCTCTTCAGCTATTAATTTAACCTTCTCAACATAATCTTTAAATTCAAGTGTATATTGAGGATCATCGAAAGCATTTAATGGTAGATTTAATTTTCTACCAAAGAATATTTCTGCAGGTGTGTATTGTGTGACAATGTGTTTTGTATTGTTTAATGAAGTTTGAAAATTAGTAAGTTGTATGACCAATGAAAAATTCTGTCTGAAATTGCAGCTATACATTCTTTCAGGCAGCGATGGGCTCTTTCAATGGTATCGTTAGATTGTGAGTAGTAAATAGATGATTTTCTGTGTTCAATATTTAGTTTTTTTGAGGAAGTCTTCAAACTCATGAAAGCAAAAATTAATCCCGTTGTCAGACAGTAAGATTTTAGGAATGCCAAATTTAGAGAAGTATTCATTAAGATGGTTAACAATATTTGCCGATGTAATGTTACTCAAAGGGATAGTTTGTAAATATCTAGAATAGTGATCAATTATTGTTAGGACATAAAATTTGCCATCAATTGATCTAGGTAATTTCCCGACAATATCTATGGCTATAAATTCACCTGGAGCGAGATGACTTTTAGGAATATGGTCATACTTAGTCTTTTTATACTTAGATTTATTTTCTAGGCATTTACTACAATTATCGCAAAAGTTTTTTGTGTCTAAATACATTCCTTTCCAAAATAATTTTTGTTTCAAACTTTCATACGTTTTTGAGGTTCTAAAATGAGGAGTGTGAGCTAATTGTAAGCAATTTTTTATCAATGATTTGGGAATAAGAATTCTGTTGACTAGGGACTTGTTTTTTCTAGCTTTAAGAGAGGGTTTAATTTTAACCATTACCAACTGTGAGTAAGAGTCAATAAAATATTGTTCTTTCGTTTTAGGATCATTATTATTAATTTTCTGCATAATTGATTTTATTTCTTCATCCTCTTTCTGTTTATCTAAGATATTACTTTGGCTTATGTTGCTATCAGTTTCAAAAATATTTAAATTGTTAACTTGAAAATAGTCTTGGGTCATTCTTGAAAGAAAATCAGCTGGATTATTAAAACCAGGTATATGTTTCATTTCATAGTCAAATTGTTGCATGTAAAGTAACCATCTAGCTACTATATCAGGTTGTTTATCCAACTGAAGATGATAAGTCAATGGTTTGGCATCTGTTAAAATAGTAAATTTTTTGCCATATAGTTGCTCATAGAAATGTTTGCATGAAGAAAAGATAGCAAAAAGTTCTCTTCTTATTGAAGGACACCTAGCCTCAGCAGGGGAAAGTTGCCTCGAAAAAAATTCAATAGGGAAGAATTGATTATTTATCTTTTGCATCAATATTCCGCAAATTGAAATTTTGGACGCATCACAAACTAAATATAATTCTTTTGAATCATCTATATTTTTTAAGGTGGGTTTGTGAAGGATAATGTCCTGCAGTTTTTCGAAAGCATCCTGACATTCCTTACTCCATACAAATTGTGTATCTTTTCGAGTGAGTCTTACTATAGGCTCCACTATTTCTGCATAATTATAAATTAAGTGTCTAAAATAGTTGAGCATACCAAGGAAAGTTTGTGTTTGTTTTAAGTTTTTGGGGACAGGGAATTTATTAACTTTATTTATGTTCGTTTCAGAGGGTGAAAAACCGTGTTTGTTTATGTTGAAACCTAGGTATGTAATTTCTAAGGATACAGAGTTAAATTAAATTTAGCCAATCTATTAAAAACTTGTTGTAGTTGAACTTTAAGATCATTTAAAGTATCAGCAGCAATTATTATATCATCTTGCAAATACTGAACATTAGGCCCTTTCAAATCACTAATGCATTTCGAAATAAGGGTATGGAAATAAGAACTATTTTTACTGCCAAAGAATAACCTAGTGGGCTGAAAATTTCCACGTTCACAGCAAAATGCAAGTTTCTCTTTGTCACATTCTTTAAGCTTAATTTGAAAAAATGCGGATTTTAAATTCAGCACGCAGTAATAGTTTTTGACTGAGATGTTATGCAGAATATCCGAAATTTTTGGAAGACAGATTTCGAAAGATTCCGTTATGCAGTTTAATAGTCTATAGTCAACAACCATTCGGAACTTTAATTCTTTCTGATTACTATTGAGCAACGGCTTTTTTCTTATAAAAATAATAGGGAAATTATAATTCGATGTGGAATTTTCTATGATTCCTGCCTCCAAAAGTTGACTGATCTCTTTCTGAGCAAAGTCCTTCGCTATTTTGGGTATTGGATACGGCTTAGTTTGTATTGGAAAGTTATGTAGAAGTTTAAATTCTGGAATTACAGCATCAGCTGAACCAAGAGTTTTATAAGATTTTGAAAAAACTCTGGAGTTTTGCATAAGCATCCTTATTAAATCGTTTCTGTCTGTTTCGGCTAAATGCTTCAAATCAAAATCATCTTCTTTTAATTCCTCTTTTCTTAATTGCAGTACATCGGATAAATTTAAATTGTTTACATGTAAATGTTCTTGATTAGAAGGTTTTACCTTAGAAGTATCATCAAGACGTTGTAAAAAACCGAGTTTAGAATTTTTCCGTACAATAATTGGATAGTTGGAGGGATTCTCTATTATAGTGTAGATATACTACTTCTGACTGACAGCATGTAATGATTCGGAAACAATGTAATTTAATTTAGTTTGTTTCGGTGTAAAAATAAGTTGAAGCTCACTTTTTAAAATTTCAGGAATAATTAATTTAATTATTTGAGAAGATTTAGCTTTAAGTGTAACATTTTGTGCAGCTCTGGCTGAGAAATCGTTCTTTCGAAACTTTCCTTTCTTTTGTGAGTTGAATTTGTTTTGCGATGTAGAGTCTATGTTGTTGGCATGCATAAGTGTGGGAGAAAAGTCTTCAAATTCAAATTTCTCATTTCCCATAATTACTTTCTTATTTGCTGTATCAATCAGTATCTTATTTCTTTGCAGAAAATCATAACCTAAGATTATATTGTACTTAGAATTCCAATTGCGTTGAGTAACAAAAAATTGATTCTTTAACCATTTATTTTTTATTTTGAATTTAATATTGACAGCGGATAAATATGGGATTGTTGAGTCTCCTAGAGTGTGAATTTTTACTGAGCGAGATATATATTCAACTTTAGATGTTTCTTTGTTTATGTCCAAAGCACTTGGCTGAATTAAACTTAAATTAGCACCTGTGTCAAGAAGACTCTCAAAAGAGTTATGACTGAATTTTAATTTGATAATTGGTAAATTATTATTGTTGGAAGAGCATGACATGACAAATAAGTTGTTGTTATTATTTTGATTAATTTCTTGCGTTCTCGTTTCGCTAGTGGGAATAAAGTCTGCAAGTGTTTGTGTACTCTTGTTTCTATTGTCTTTTAATGCATACTCATATGTATTCTGGGTTCTTGCATGACTACTCTTGCAGTTTTCGAACTCGAAAGAACCCGCTAATAGTTTAAATTTCGTCTGTAGGGATGACTTCTGTACCTGTTCCCAGAATTACTTCTAGCATTATTTCTGGGTATAACTCTTGAATGCATATATCGATTCGAATTAGAATTGTAATTGTCGTTGAAATTAGATGTGTTATTTTAGCGAGTGCTTCTGTTACCTTGTAAAGTTCTGACCCCATAATGAGAATTGAAACGTCTGTGAGGTTATCTGAAATGTTTTGGATGATTCCAGCAATTGACAGTGAAGTGTCTTCTTCCACAAATTAGACAATAAACTTTTCTTCGAATTTGCTCATCCGAATTATTTATGTTTTCCTGTACTTGCAAGCTATTTACAGTTTTGTTCCCTGATATGTTTTCAATAGTTTTTGCTAGTTCCAAGATTTGTTGATTAGTTTGAATTTGATTTGTTATAACCGTGTTCAATTCTGTTGAATTTGCATGATATGCATGGTAGTGGGGATCATTCAATGCGTTTTCAATATTTTTTGCCCATTCTATCGCTTTATCAAAAGTTTTAGGATTACGCTTCATGAGTTCTATTTTTATGTCGGGACGAAGTGCATCATAAATTTTGTTAAATTTGATTTTTTTAGCAAGAAATTTAATATCTTCTGTGGAATTTTCATCAATTCCTAAATATTTATCAGCTTCAATGTTTATTTTTTCAGCAAGCCGAGTGACGGTTTGATTTGGTGACTGAGAAATTGAAGAGAAATTATGCTGCAAGGTTGCAAAAGACTCTTTTTTAGAGAATTTATTTTTTAGCAACTCTTTAAGATCAGTTGCTGTGCTAGCCTTGCTCGCAATAGGATCATTGGAAATATAATGCAAAGCCTTGTCTTTGCAGTTAAGTTTAATGATTAATAATTTTTTTTTTGTTTCATTCCACTTTTCTAAAGTAGCCACCTCCTCGATTTGTGTCAAAAAATAGTTCACATTTTCATCGGCATTGTCATGAAAAAAATGGCAAATTGCTTGCTAAATTAACCTCCAAAATTTTATTATCAGCCATAATTAAATAATTTAATCTTAAATTGACACAAATATGTCTAAATTCTCATCTAGTTTCAAATTTAGGATCTCAACACTTAATCAGATATCTCAAAAATATGTTGACCTATTTAACATACACTTACACATATATAAATATATAAAATGAATATACAACACTGTGCAATGAATATAAAATGTCTTTTCGAACAATTCATGTTTTTACATAAAAATATTTTCCATAATAAAGACAAATGCGACATGTATATATATACACATATTGTATTAATATTTGAATTAAATCTCTTAACTTTTTATAAATAACCATAGGCGTCGCAACCATACGGCACCATTGTTAAAGCACCAACCTGGTCACGGCACCATTGTTAAATTTAAGGGTGGAGGATTTTGTTAAGTTTTTATTTAAAAGGGGAGCCAATGATCATTATAATGGTTAGTACAAATTTTGCGCTGTGCATGTGAGAGAAATATTAAAATCTTACCTGAAATGTATCCGCATAAGGACACCACTAAATCCTGAAATTTAGTTTACTCAAATAATAACTATATTTTTTCCAGACATGTCTTTATTTATATTTGTATATTATATTCATTGCACACACAGTTAGAATCAACACATCCAAAATATGTCATTCAATAATAATTAATACTTTACGATCAATTATTTCAGAGAATTATACTAAAATATCGGGTACCCTTCAATTTTGAATATTAACAAATTTATTTCAAAAAGTATTTTTACTTATGAAAATATTTATCTAGAAAATTCTTCAAATGATTAGATTCCTTTCGTACTAATCATTTAAACATTAATTATACCAACATAATCCACTTAAAATATTATTTCAAAAACACTAAAATACTTTTTATATACATAATATGGTAAAATTAAATTTATCATACCATGATGGGGCAGATGTAGTAATACCTCTCGAGTTCACAATTTCTCCTGCATCAGTTTTACAAATTTTCGAAGTTCATAATTCTAAAGTTTCACTAATTTCGCGATATATTGTCACTCAGTCCACAATATTACGGTGTCTCACAAAGTCTGTGAGATTTTATATAGTATCGCTAAGTCCACGATATTGCGATAATCTAGCGTTCTTCTCATAGTTCATAGTCCACGATATTGCGATGGCCTAGCATTCTTCTGATAGTTCATTTCTCTAATTTTGATTTCGTATACAGTTAGTGCACCACAAAAAATTCTTCATCAGCTGGAACAGTTCGATCTTATAAGAAATGATTTTTTTGGAATCAACGAAATTCTTATAACTTAGACGAAAGAATTTTCAAAATCTTCATCAGCAGGGATAGGCGATATTTCCCAAACGCAGGAAGAGACGTATCAGCGGAACAGTTGATCTCAGACGAAATGATGACTAAATTCTTGTACGTCAAACGAAAGGATTTTC